>OY979698.1:17630884-18230884 GCA_963855945.1 Thereva nobilitata
AACGTTAAATGAAAGACTGTGCAATCTCACTTGCGGGGCAAGTTTAATAACATAAGCCTTATAAACCTTCATGCCCCTACAGAAGACTCTTCGAATGACGAAAAGGAAGAATTCCTCAAAGAAGTCGAAACTGAATTTAACGTTTGCCCCGAGACTTAAATTTTACGTTCCTCATAAAATGTGCAATCCTTTGATATGATGATGTTTCCCAGAAGTTTATTGCAAACCGTTCGGCGCAATGATAAATTTAGCTGTGGAACTTATTCTGACATGATAATTGAACAGTCTCTCATGAAATCAATGAAAACAGGTGGAGGTGTTGCACTAGGGAAGAGTACTACATAAGAAACTGTCTTAAGCAAATGGGTTTATGGCATGCATCCAAGGAATAGTTTGTCTGAAGGTTTAGAAGAACTTACTAATGTGAAGATGGATACAAATAGTGTTGGGTAAGACACCTCTTTTTTCTTTTGAGCCAGTACAATGTCATAATTCAAATGAGGCGAGGCGCTATTAGTCCGGGGAAATTAACAAAAAAACGCACGAAAGGAGATAAAATTCCAAAATGGCTGAAAATTGGTCCACAGCTTCCTTGGGACTTTTTAAGAAAACAATTTCGGAATCACAAAAAATAAAACATGGCCGCCGAAGATATCGCGTTTGTCCCGTGTTCTTGTATCTCGGTTTCTATAGGTCGTACAAACCCGTACGAGGGTCCAAAATGTTGGCAATGAAATTCTCTACAACTTGAGTTCTTACAAACATGTTGACCCGATTAACCCTTTTCAAGTTATTCAAGGTCAAAGTTATCAAAAATCACTTTTTGGCATCAAAATCACTCAAAAACTGCTTTTTTTGAAATTTTTTTTTGATCAGTCAATACGAAACGTTATTGCCTACAAAAAAGCCTGTTGTCACATTTTTGAAAACTGAACCCTTTCGAAGTTATTCAAGGTCAAAATTTCCAAAAATCACTTTTCGACCAAAAAATCATTAACAATTGATTTTTGCAAAATTGGGGGGCTTCGGATAAAAAAACCAACAAAAGTTTCATATTTCTCTTCGGAGAATCAGAACGCGTGAGAAAAAATGAGGGTTGCCATTTGAAATTTTAGATGCACCCCCACCCCCTGTGAAGGGGTGAGTGTGTGGGGTGAGTTTTGTGTGCGAACGATTTCACCCTCCAAGTTGAGCAACTTTTACTCGAAACTTTTTTCTCTAAAACGTACCCTTCAGGAAATATCGGACCGTTGCCGGACTTTTGCCGCACCCTGTATATCGGGTTTATTACCAAGTTCAAATATGGCTAGGCAACTCCTGAAGATTGGAGATGGTCATTCAGGTATTACATTTTAGAGCCAATTCAAACTCTGCTTCCACCTGATCCAGACATTCTGCTGAATACCATTTTTTGTTAGCAGCAAAGTTGGTTTAATATTGAAAAAGAACAATTATTGAAATTACCAATTTCTGTCTTTTATAAAATAATTATTAAGCAAATTCATAATAATTTTCTAAAAATAAGCTTCTTTCAAATAAAACCAATGTGGATTATGCCTACTTCGGAGTTCGACACCACATGAAAAAACGCACCTTGTACTCTACCTCGAAAGTGGCGTAGAAAGGAGTGCACATTACATGAGAAACGTTAAATTTAAAACTCTGTAAATCAAAATATCTCAAAAACGTTTACTCTTACAAGAAAAAGTTATAAAATATTTTTTGTAAGAAATTACCTAAGCTATAAATTTTATTTACATAATTTTTCTATAATAGTGGACATTGCTGAGATATTTACGAAAAAGCGCTTTTGGTGACCTTTGACCACGCGTAAAATTGTTACCGGATCTTCAATCGATCGGGACTTTTGATATTTTCTTTAGAACAACAACATCAACGTCCATGCAAAATTCAGCTTCTCCGGAATATTTCCGAATTTCCCTGGACATCGCAAAGTGTGAAGAGAAAAACAAATCCATGGAGACTATACAAGGAGTTAAAACTAAGGGTAATTTTACACGATGAAACACGAAACAAAAAGTTTCATGCAACTTTGCTCGGTTTGAGGGAGAGAAGAGAGAGAGGGTTTGAGGGAACACGTGTTCCCTCCAGCCCTCTCTCTCTTCTCTCCATCAAACCGAGCAAAGTTGCATGAAACTTTTTGTTTCGTGTTTCATCATGTAAAATGGGCCTAAGTGTTGTCAATTTTCGTTTGATTATTGGTGGCGCTGCAGTCAAATGTACCCCAAAAAACATGGCCGATTGTATTTATTCGGTTCACGGCCAAGTTCGTTTATTTTTATTACTAATATATTTCATGTTTACCAGCTTACAACTGTTTACCAGCTTCTAAATTCAATTTATATCAATGCGATTATTCGTAATTAATCAATTTTCATGAATGAATTTCAACGAATTTGTATTAATTTCATGTGGGGTACATCGGACAAAGGTGACATCTGTGGCCAAAAATGAACTAGAAGTTTAGTTTTTCTACCCATCCATTTCCTGTCATTTTCCCCATAAGAGTTTTACCTCCTTGTATATTCTCCATGAACAAATCAAAATCCCAAAATTAAATTACCCTAGAAACAAAAATCTAGTAACAAGCTCCATGTGGTAATACTAGCTAAGAACTTGCTTACAACGCCGTCTACCTTTCAGAAAAAATTAAAAATCTCACTGACATTTCACGCAAATATCCGTTATTTTCTAATAAACACGCGATTGTAAGAATTTTGAATAAATAATAATTTATATTTTCTGAAGTGTTGAAAAAACCAAAATGAATTTTAATATAAATTTTCAAACTGACTTAAATATCGACAATGATTCAAAACAGTCCGCCATGATTTCACAAATAGAAGTAATTTTAAAATACATAATTTTACTACAAAAAAGCTATAAATAATTTTGTTTTTAAGGATACTCCACAAAATATTTCAAAGTGCATTACAGATGATTTCTTGCAGGAAGTAATACCTTGGAAAATGGTAGTCTGACCGCGCATTGCATTTTACCAAAGAGAACATTAAATTCATGCTATTTTTTTCTACAGGGATACTTTGGAGAAACCCAAGTGATCAATGAACCCAAAGGTCCAAAATACATGTGCACAAAATGTGGAGATTTATTTAATACCAGACTTAGTTTCTTGACTCATTCTTATATTCATCGTCAACATTTCTGTATCGTATGCGGGACGTACATGGACAACAGTTCAGAAATGGTACATACACTTAGTTTCTGTAGTTTCTTTGTTCCATTAATTATTCCCTTTCAGAATACACATAAAGTAGTATTTCATTCACAATTGATAAATTCTGATCCACTGCCAGTTGAGTATCAGGCTATATTCTTAAATGACACTGCAAATAAAAGACTTGAAAGTAATACCTTAAAAACGAATCAAGTTAATATTGATTTAAAAACAAATAAAACTTGTCCGATTAAAGAATGCCCACAAGTTGTTAAAAGTTATCCAGCGAAAATTGGAGTAAAGAGGATGAAGAATACCATTGATTCTCCTGTGAAGACTGTTAAGTCACGCTTTGGACGAGCTATTACTTTTAAAGTTAAAGATTTTTAGGGGATTTTATTTGAAAATGACGAACATTTTGGAAATAAAAACGTTTTTGAAACGTTGTAATATTATTGTTATTAAAGATTTGAATTCCTTAACATTAAACTTAGTTGTTAACAATTATTATTAACAAAGTTTATTTTATTTCTGCCAAACAAGGAAGGCTTAAGCTAAAGTGCAGTATTACCCCTGACATCGGGATGAGATTCAATTCTTTAAGCCTGTCCAAGTAGAATGGCAGGAAGGTAGATAGGAGCAACAGTCCCATACAAACCGGACGGTGGGACACGGTTGGCGCTGAAGTTCGCCCGTTTTGGACCCGCACAAGTGAACAAATTTGGCGTAAAAAAGGCAGTGAGCTAGGAAAGTTTTGGGATCCAGCCAGTCAGATTCAGGTATTGGATCAAATCTTCTGTTTTGTGAGCTTTCAAACCTCACCAAATCCTTTAAAAGAGATTTCCTAGTACACGGTGTGTGATGTTGGACAGATCCGGACAGCCGTAAAGAAAATGTTCGGTTGCCTCACCGTTCTGTTCCTCTCCACAACTACCTTTGTGGGTCGTTGTAAGGAATTCTCAATCTGGCTGCCTGATGCCCAAATGGCCAGTGTGAAGAGGGCCCGCGATCTATATCAAGGCTAAGGCCCTCCGCCCACGAGTCGACTGATTTGCAATCCCAGTTTACATTTGGTTTCACAATAATGACGTTCGCAACCAGTTTGCAACCAAAAAGAAACCCTTGTCCACACAAGAGCGCAACTGATTTTTGATCAATCGGTGTTCTGTGCCCACAAAGTTTTTATTATTATCAGGAGCTCCACAGCCTATTGTTGGCCTTGGCTTCCTCCAGCATTCGCCTCCATGATTCCCGATCTCTGGCTCGACTTTTCCAGTTTCTTATTCCCAACTGCCTCAAGTCTTCTTCGACGTCATCTATATACCTTTTCTTAGGCCGGCCGGGTCTGCGTTTTCCTGACGGTACTTTCCCCAGCACTATCTTTGTCGGGTTCCGTTCCGCACCTCGTTAGACGTGACCAATCCATCGCAGTCTGTTTATTTTGATCACTTTGACAATGTTTGGAATCTTGCTGATTTCATACAACTCTGAGTTGTATCTTCTTCTCCAAATGCCATCAACCTGTATTCCTTTGTAGATCGAACGAAGAATTCTCCTTTCGAATCTTCCTACCAATGCTTCGTCTGCGTTTTTCAATGTCCACACTTCCGAACCATATAGTAGGACAGGCCTTATTAGTGTCGTGTAAAGTGCCAGTTTCGTCTTCCTTGATATATTTCTAGACGTCAGGTGCCTGCGTAGACCAAAGTAACATTTATTAGCCAGTGCTATTCGTCTTCTGATTTCGGCCGATGTATCATTACCTTTTGTTATAATCGTGCCGAGGTACACAAACTCATCTACTGCTTCTATATTGTAGGTGTCTATCGTTATGTTCTGTCTGCTACTTCTGGCGTTTTTTGTGTACATATACTTTGTTTTGTGCTCGTTTATTTCCAACCCGATTTTTTTTGCGGCTTGCTCAAGTGCTACAAAGGTCTCCTTCATGCTCTCAAATGATCTTCCAAGGATAGCTATATCGTCGGCAAAGGCTAATATTTGCACTGACCTATCGAAGATGCACCCTGATGTGTTAATCGATGCATCTCTTACTGCTTTTTCTAGGGCCACGTTGAATAACAAGCAGGATAGTGCGTCGCCTTGCCTTAATCCTCTATTTGTTCTGAGGGGTGGGGATAGTTCACCATCTATTCTGACTCTACACCTTGCATCTTTCATCGAAATTTTCGTCAGTTCTACTAGGTGATTAGGTATTCCGAGCTGCTCCATAGCATCAAATAACTCATTACGGTTCACACTATCGTAAGCATATTTGTAGTCGATGAATAACATGTGGATGTTTATGTTAAATTCAACAGCTTTTTCTAGGGTTTCTCTGAGTACAAATAGCTGGCCGGTTGTGGATCTTCCAGGACGAAAGCCGCATTGATACTCTCCTAATATTCTTTCCACGTATGGTCGTAGTCTACTATAGAGTACACGTGAAAATACTTTGTACGTTGTGTTCAATAGCGTTATTCCTCTATAGTTGTTGCAAGATAGAGGGTCTCCTTTTTTGTGTAAGGGACACACTATGCCCTCGTTCCACTCATCAGGCATTTCTTTCCGTCTCCAGATTTCCACTATTACTTCATGTAGTTTTTGGATAGTTTCCTCTCCGCCTTGCTTAATGAGTTCTGCAGGTATGCTGTCAGACCCTGATGCCTTATTATTTTTTAGTGCTCGCAATGCCAGGCGTACTTCCTCTATGGTGGGGGCTGCTGTGCTGTCATTCTCATCGTCCGCGTTCATGTTCTGCACATTTCGGGTACCAATGTGCTCCTGCTCTGGGTTCATTAGTAGTAGTTCCTCGAAATGCTCTGCCCATCTAGCCAATACTTCGTCCTTATTACTTAATATCTCCCCACTTTTATCCTTGCACATTGTCACTCTAGGCTTAAATTCTTTCCGTTGTTGGTTTACCTTTTTGTAGAAGTTTCTTGCATCATTTAAGCTTGCTGATTCTTCTATTTTTTCCATTTGTTCTTCCCAATACTGCCTTTTTTTCGCTTTGTGCATTCTCTTCTCAGCTCGCCTCTTTTCTTTATACTCCTCTTCAGAGTTTCTTGTTCTGTGCCTACTTAGCATGACTTGGTAAGCTCGGTTTTTCTCCATTGTCACCTGGGCGCATTCTTCGTCAAACCATTCTACTCTTCGTTCTTGTTGAACGAAACCTAGAATATCTTCTGCTGTTCCTTTCACTGCTCTTTTTATGTCATTCCATTGGTCGTTCAAGTTTTCATGTGTGTTTTGACCAATTTCATTTATTCTTACGTTGAGCAGGTTCTCATAATCAGCCCTAGTTTGCTCTTCCTGCAATCCTGCCACGTTGAATTTTCTGTCTCTGTTTCCTCTTCTTGTTTTTATTGTCGATATCCTGGCCCTAATTTTCGTTCCCATTAAGAAGTGGTCAGAGTCTACATTTGCGCCGCGGTATACTCTCACATCAAGCACATTGGACTGGTGGCGCGCGTCTATAAGGACATGATCGATTGCGTTGTTGGTTACTCCATCAGGCGACTTCCAGGTTGCTTTTTGAATATCCTTATGCTGGAATTTGGTGCTGTATATAACCATATTTTGCGCCATGGCGAAGTTTATAAGTCTTAATCCATTATCATTGTGGTGTTCGTGCAAACTAAACTTTCCAATTGTAGGCTGAAACGCTGCTTCCCGTCCTATTTTAGCATTGGCATCTCCAATGACTATCTTTATGTCATGACGGGGACAGTTTCTGTATACTCTCTCTAAAGAGTCGTAGAACATCTCCTTTTCTTCTTCCGGGCTCTCTTCTGTTGGAGCGTGTACATTTATAACTGAATAATTGAAGAATTTGCCCCTTAAACGAATCTTGCACATTCTTTCATTTATGGCTTCAAATCCTATGACAAGGTGCTTTTTTTCCTTCCGAACAATGAATGCTGTACCTAGTATGTGGTCTCTTTCTTTGCAGCTATAAAATATGTTATGTGTTCTTTTTTCGAATATTCCCTGTCCAGTCCATCTCATCTCCTGAATGGCCGCTACGTCCACTCTGTATTTCATCAATTCGTCTAGGAGAATTTTTAACTTACCGGGTTGGTATAGTGTTCTTACATTCCATGAAAATAAGTTCAAATCGTTGGCCTTTGTACGTTTGCCGGGTCGTCTCCGTGAAATCTGTCCATTCCGAGGCTCTGCCGTAGGTTCCATAGCAAAAGGTTAATGCCAGGAAGAGTTGCTAGCCCTTCGCTGGTAGGCGAGAATATAGCGTCTCACACTCGCTACTACCGTCGTTAGTTGGTTATCCAGGGGGCACCACGTGGAGGTGACGGTTCGATTTTGCCCCCCCCCACAAAGTTTTTAGTCACGAACAATTGACAAAATGACAAGTAGTTGAGATGAAATGCAACTACGCAACTGGAATCGCTTCCAACCGGCAAGAACAGTCACACGCGACCAGTTGCAAACTAGTTTCAAATCGTTCTCGTTTCTGCCGACCCGTGTGTGGATTTCCACTTACGTACAGAAGCAAGGACACTAAACAGTTGCGTACGCAACTGGGATTGCAAATCAGTCGACGCGTGTGCGGAGGGCCTAAGTCTTCCTAGCCTTAACGCATGATGATCTGGCGCTAGCTACTGGGAGAAAGTACATGGAAATTTCTCACTTTAGCACGTACAGCAGCTTCTGTACATCCGCTGTGCCCACGAAAGTTGCCTTCAATCTGGCTAATTCATCGCGCCTTCTCGTTCCCCTTGATATTTCTGTGTCTCTGCAACCCCTCGCCAGGGTAGAGAGCATCTTCTGGCAGTTTTCAACCAACTTCGATTATATCTGCTGTGCATACCGTACTACGTCCGACGAAGCAGCATGCGTGATCGCTTGAATGATCCCCATTGATATTCCTGCAATGGAGGGCAAGAGGTTGTACGACGCGGAATATGCAAGAGGGGTATCCAAGGAAGTACGGCGGACTCTGGCGCGCAGCCAGTCCATCATAATACGGCAGAGGGTGTTGGACGAATCTACTAAGGGCCGCTGGACTCATAGACTCATACCAAATGTGGAGAAGTGGGTTATAAGGAAACATGGGGAAGGGGAGGATGAAAGTGGCGCTAAAGGCCATCCACCAGGAGCTTAAGCATTATGAAGCCCAAAGAAACATAGAGAGCAAAGAAATACAAGGAGAGATAGCAGCGAGGTAGCTAGATGGCTAGACTGTTCCGGCTCTGGTGAGCACCTTGAGGGATCCTTTTTTTAAGGGTCATGCTGATGACGTCAGACTGAAGTAATGTCTTAAGGACTCGTACCGCTCTGGACTTGAACGTTATGCAAAAAAGGGTGGGTGATTTTAGTCAGTAGGAATCTAACACAACCATCTGGGTGCGTACCCCCAGCGGAGTCTCCTGTCATAGGCATGGAAGCCTTAGACAGGCGGTCACACGCATTCCCTGCTGCTAGACCGATGTCATCACTCCCTCGTAAAAAAAAAATCTTAGATTATTTATGAATGCTGAGGTTTCAGTGCGTGTAAGGTCAGTATGTACTGTACAAGACTTAGGTCAAAACACTTCCCTGAACCTATCAGCAAACATTTCACAGATTTCTTTGAAGCACGAGGAGTGAATGCTACCATTTAACTGTAAATAAATACACAAAATTAATCATCCAAAACTTTTATTCAAAAATGTCTACATATCCTTAATAATTAGAAGCATACACTTAATCAAAGTAATCCTCAATATCAATATCTGGATTTAAAATATCATCACCATACGGAGCCAAATCGAGTTGATTCAATATCAAATTCTCGCAAGTCTCCTCCAATCCAGTTTCACCAATTAAAATAACACCTTGAAGCTTCGACTCTTTTATAACAAACTTAATATATTCCTTATTCGGTGTAACTCGAACTAAAATTTCATAATCATTTCCCAATCCTTGTCCATTATATCGTCCAAGTAAAACAACTTGAAACCCAAAGAATTTCGTAACATGTCCGAATGATTCAAAGCAAAAATCTTGATAGATTTTTTCATTAGTAAATTTTGCAGCCATACTTTTACCAGCCATTGCACCCATCTGTCGTGCCTGTGTCCAAAGACGCATTTGAAACCAATGTTGCGCGTAATCCCAGCCAGCATAGCATACATCTCCAGCTGCATAGATGCTTGGAAGATTTGTTTCCATCATTTCATTAACAAAAATTCCACAATCTTCACCTAATTTAAATTCTTTATCGCATTTATAGGTAATTTGTGGATCAACTCCTGTTGCAGAAACTAAAAAATCGCAGTATATTACTTCATTGTTAGTTAATGTGACCTTTAGTGGATGGTTGTTATCCGTTTTATTAATTACTTCAACATTTTTAACTTCGCATTTATAATGTATCTTAACAGTTTCTGGCAGATCTTTTGCATTACCAGTAATATCGATTAAACGATGCCAATCTGGACCTAAAGCAGCACCCTTCTTAAAAGATGTTGATGCACCATCATCAGCATATCGCATTCGTTTAACAGCTGCTGCTGGTGCATCACTATCATCATTTTTATGATTTTTTGATAGTAAATTATTTTGCAAGAATTGTGCAGCCCCAGGGTCCAAGAATGTTGATGATATATAATCATCTTTAATAACCCAATGCAATTCGACATTTTTAACCTCATATGCTATCTCCGATGCAATTCCTCCATTACCAACTAGAACAAGTCTCTTTGAGGATTTAATACGCTTCTGAAATTCCAATACTGATTCAGTATCGCGAATACCAATTATAAAATCATTATTATCTTCAATTAGTTTTGGACGTGCACCAGTGCATAAACATAAATATGTATATTTAATTATTTTGTTATCTTTTGTTCTTATTTCTTTGTTTTCCGTGCTTATATAGTCCAGGACATCGACAACAACTGTGACTTTTTTATCTAAAGTGCTTGAATCGCGCTCTTCTACATCGAATTTAGTAAGAGCTTTACCTAAAGGTACTAAATTTGTTACAGTTTTAATTAATGAAGATTCTGTTAGTAAAATAATAGTTTCATTTGGACAAAGAAATGCTAGATTTTCAGCACATGATACTCCAGCGATACCGCCGCCTACAATGACAAATGTTGCTTCCATTTCTTGTAACTTACTTTAAAAAAATGTGCTTTTTATTTATAGTTGCTCCTTCTTAATATGAGGATAATATTCCGAATAATCGTAATGTCTAAATGGTACATCAAACGTTATAAGACCATAATCCATAGCCTTTTGAACAGCTACCAACAGCTCTAAATGCTTCTTCTGACATAAACCAGTCTTAGAATAACTAAGTACTTGTCCTGATTGCGGTGAAATGAACTGCTTTAACAAGTCAAGATTCCTATAATCCAGAACTAAATATTCATCTCTACAAATAGGACATGGATTTCCAGTAGAAATAGCACCCTTTCGAATACAAGTCTTTCGTGTTTGCCTTGGTGGAAATAATCCTTTATGGTTTCGTCTTGAATAATAAATATTTCAGTAGTTATGAATATGATTTTAAAAATTATATATATACCTATATTGTTCCCACACTAAAGTCCCACCATAGGTCTTTTCATATGCTGCACTTTTCATGTAACGAATGCTCGACTCGACCGGAATCACATTACTTCGATCTAGTTCTTTCCGCTTGATATCCTGTTTTGATTCTTCAATATCTTCTTCGGCGGCTTCTTTGGAACAGTAACGTACTGGATTTATTGTAGTATTTCTTATATAATTTGATATATGATGTTGTTTACATATTGTTCTTGCAATATTTTGTAATTTTACAAATGAAATCATCGTGATTGAATAGTTTTTGATAGGTTATGTAGAATTGTCAGATTGTTTTGACATCTGCATTTTAGTTGATAAGGCAGTTCCTTAGAATACAAAACTACAGGAAGGGCCCTCGGAGAATTTTAGCGAAGTGAAATTCAAACTGCACACTTCATTGCTCTTTTTTTCACTGAAAATTCACTCGTAACAACTTCTAATTGACAAAAACAAATTCTTTAAACTATCTTTCTTCTTTTTAATTAGTTTTGCGAAAAACTGTAAATAAATTTTATAGAAAAACTCGTTTTAAAGAAAGTGCCGCGGGAAAATTTGACAGTTAACTAACAAGAAATTGTACCAATTTGACAGTTGTCTGATAGCGATTTCACTACGCTCCCATACACGGATTTTATACCCGAGGGCCTTTCCTGTAGTTCTCTATTCTAAGGGCAGTTCTCTATTATCTAAATACTGGTTCTACACGTTCAATTTTTGGTTCAACCCTTTTTTCTTTTTCGTTCACATGCAACTTGCGAAAGGGATAATAGGTCTGTTCGCGTACTTTTCTGGCTAACGGTCTAGCTTGTTCTTATTCCGCCCCTTCTCCCTTATCATCTGCTGATTCCTCATGGTCACTTTCCCTTCCCTGGCCGCTGGTCCCCGCCTTTGGTCCTGTACCTGTGGCCTTTGCTGCTATGGTCTTTGATGCTGCGAACTTTATGCGAAAATGCTAACGACCTATAGCGTCCGGTTGAGTGAAATTACACGGCCATTCACTTGGGACTCACGTCAAACCTGTCTGTGTATGATTTGAGTATTACACGATGCACTTAATTTTCTGCCTCTTTTTCGTGTAACGATTCTATTGTCTATGTGGTTGTGTACAAAGCAACAAAAATTCTAATCATTTTCGCAGCCCCAGAGAACAAAGTTATGCTTGTGTTGGTGTAATTTGCTGTGAGACCAAAGCCTTCTACATTTACAAGCCATGCCCCAGGTATGTGCATGTATGTGTATGAAGTGCTAAAATTGTGGAATTAACATTGCCGAAGCCGTACGAAACAATTTTTTAACTTTGTTTTTGCACTTAAAAGTGGTAAAATAATGTATATTATCACTTTTTGGTGCACATGGATTATCAGTGATTAGTGCTTTAGTGATTTAATAAAAAAAATTAAAAAGAAGTGAGTGGTTAAGTGTATTTTTAGAGTGTTAATTGATTAGATGACAGTTTTTGTTTACATTCGCGTTGGTTTTTTCGTGTTAATTTAGGGAAAAAATGTTGAATTTGTGTAGTAATATAATAAAAAGTGCTTTTTAAGTGATTAAATATTATTATAGAATAATTATTAAAAACATAAGTGCAGAAAAATGTGAAGGAAAAGTGAAAAAGTTATTGTTATTCATTTTGTGTGGTAGTACTTGCACTTATGTTTTTAATAACTCTTCTATAATAATTTTTAACTACTTTAAATTCACTTTTAATTCCATTACTACACAAATTCAACATTTTTTCCCCAAAATTAACACGAAAAAAACACCGCGAATGTAAACAAAAACGTCACCTAATCAATTAACACTCTTAAAATACACTTAACCACTAATTTTTTTTAATTTATGGACTCAGATCACTAAATAACTTATCACTGATAATCCGTGTGCACTAAAAAGTGATAAAATACAATATTGCACCACTTTTTATTCCAAAAACTAAGTTAAAAAATTGCTTTTCTCACAGCTAAATTGAAGTCCATTCTAACTGAAGTCCATTCTCTCAGATAAATTGAAGTCCCATTTTCTTTGAATGTGAGTGTGAGATTTCGTTGTGCATGGCTTGTAAATGTAGAAGGCTTTGTGTGAGACCGAAAATTTTTTTGGATTCACAAGTGAGCCCAACACATAAACTTCCCTGCGCCCCCTTGTCTAAAAAACCGGTTTATTGGAAATATTGGAAAGTGAGTCTGGGAAAGTGATAGGCCGTGTAATTTGGCTCGTTAAAATTCGCGCCCTTCCCTTGCACGGGATTGCGATTTTTACCCAGCTCCCCAGCTACATACATATTTCCCCGTTGTATTCAGTATTTTATTCAATTACATACTTTTAGCTTAAACCAAGTTTTTGTGACTATTTTTTCAAATTATTCAATTTCTTTGCTAGATCACTTTAATCACACCTCTTTTCACGTTATTACAATGTGCCTTCAAATCTTCACAGTTGGTAAGCATGCAGCTTTTGAATTTCTGACAAGTTCGGCCGGCGAGAACCATTTCAATTTCAGTGTGATTTTAATCATCAGTTTTATCGTTAAACATTTAATTAAATAAAGCAATGGAAGTGTACGAATTTGAGAAGTGCTTATTAGATAGATTACAAGAATTAGAAGATGTATTAAGTTTCAAGGATCCACCAATTCCAGCATCGCAAATCCGTTCAGAATGGTCGTACTTTGTTGAAGTTCAAATAGAACCAACCGGTAAAATTCTTTAACATGGCTTTGAATGCATATTTAATCGAAAATACAATACAGGTTGGCAAGCTTTATGGAAGATACCTCGTGTTATATGCGAAGAACTTGATATTAGATATCCCACAGTAGTTTTTGGCATGGTTGAGCAAGTATTGTTCAAGGAACTTAAGGCGATCTTTACCATACAAGCTGTAGAGGATGATGATGTACAGTTACCTGAAAATCAAGAAGTGTATCTTGAAGATTTATGGCCAACAAAAAGACAGGAAAATACTGAATTAAATATTGAAAAAACCGCTGAATGTATCGATCAATTAAGGTAAGAGATTTTAAAATCGAAAACGATTATATTTTAGTAACAAACAACAAAAATGGGAATTAAAGATTTTTCTACAATAACATATGGATGCCTTGGGACAATGATAATGATGATGATCAAGATTGGGTTGAGAAGCATCTGGAATCACGATTGAAATTTTGTCTTGATCTTAAGAAGAAGAAAATTAAGAGATCTGTAGCTACACATATCAAAACCCTTTTGGCAGAGGCTAGATATATACAGAAACGTCGAGAGTACTTAGAGCTTGATTTAAGCGATGATGAAGAATGCGATGATGCATTAAATAAGAGTCACGCTACAGACTTAATGCGATTACACTTGAGGCTGACCATTATTAAAAGTGAAATTGAAATGCTAGAGAATCCAGAAATGAGAAATATTTATGAACAGATTAAATTTGATGATGAGAAATACTTAAAGCAGGCTCCAACAACCAATTTAATGCATAACAATCTTGCAGCTACTACTTATATTGTTACCAAACCAAATAGCGTACAAAATCAGCTAGATTTATTGATCCATGCTAAGAAAATGATTAGTGATGATAAAATTGTGCAAATGTGCACATCTTTACAGGTTTCTATACATTTTCTTGTATCTTTTAGCTTATTGAAAACATATTTTTTTTCTAGGAGGCACTAAATATTTGCAATTCTTCAAATGATATAATATTACCACCTGGAAGACATAGCATTAAATTCTTAGAGTATTTAAATGATAATGGTTCCTTAATCGGCCTTACTAGTGATTTAAAACCCAACGCAGAAGATTCACTAGAAAAATTACCAGATTTAACAGACGTTACAATAATGTCGCAAGATTTTGATAGCATACTGCTGGTTTTTGATGGTGATTTTACATTAAAAAATCTCACTTTAGATTGCAGATATATAAGAACTGGTGTCTTAATAAAAAATGGTTCAATCACCATAGAAAATTGCCGCATTATAGGTGACAGTAAATCAAGTATCCGACAAGGATTTGTAACCTATGGTAATTCGAAATTATTACTTAAAAACTGCATTATACAAAATTTTGCTACGGGAATAATCATGAACGAGCAAAGTAAAGTCACATTAGAGAATACAACATTATATAAATGTCGTGTTGGTGTTGAATTAAAAGAAGATTCATTAATTAATTTTAATAATTCAAAAATATCACATTCTGCAAGCTATGGCCTGTGGATAGATAAGAAATCATTGAATTATAAAGCAACCACAAAGAAAGTCACTGCAGAAAATTTCTCTGATTTGGAACAGTAAATATTTTTCTTTTAACTAAATCATTAATAAATTTAAAATAATTTACTTGCTAGGTACTTCAGTGAGATTGTTCCATGGAGTGGATGTTGCACATTTGAAAGTAATGCAGGCAATATTGTTCTGATTAATGAACAAGCAACACATTTCTCGCCAAAATTAAGAAAACTGCCTTCGGATAGCTTGGATAGTGTTACGGGGAGTACGTTGAGTGATTTGAGAATAAAGAGTGACTCCTTTGATGGAAGCATTTTAGATGATGAAGATGATGATGTTATTATTATAGATGATTCAGTTATAGAGGATATAGATTGATCTAATATATTATTAGTTGTTTATAGAGTTACAAATTTGGGTTTTATAAATAATTATGTATTTCGTTTTGATAATATATTTTAAAATATGGCAAGTTTATTTATAAAGGACGTTTTATTTTATCTGTAACAATTTTTTCTAAGTGTCGCAGGACAGACCGACAATTCGTCATCGTTTGTGATGCAAATGCCTACCATGCTATTTGAGGGAACAACTGACGTAAACGAGAGAGGTGAGTGTCTTCTAGAATTTCTTGTTATGAAGAACATAGATCTTGTTAATAGGGGATGCAAACCCACCTTTGTCACTGCTAGTAGTGAGGAGGTTCTGGACCCTCAGTAGCAGGCTACTCTCTGATATGATCCAGAACTGGCGTATTCTGGACGAGATCTCATTTTCGGGCCGTACCCACATCAGGTTCAACATTTCGGGTCTCGCACTCGTCCGCACCTCTTCCCTAGTTCCTGCGAAAAGCTGGTCTAAGTTTCAGGGGCTTGTAGCGTCGAAATCTGGAATGCGATTCGAAAGTCATGAAATTCGGAAATAAGGAAATGGTAGCCCCCTGCGAATTCGAATTAAATTTGTCCGTCTGTCATCGGATTTCAGTCCGTGAGTGAAGCCATTGACGGATCCGCTGAATTTGTTTGTTTGTTTTAAAATATTCTAAAACCACTTTAAATATTCTTGAATCAATTGTTCGCATCGAAATGTCAAATTAAGTTGATAAATGAAGTTGGTTAGCTCAAAATATCTTTTCGAATATTTATCAGACAATAATTTCAATACGATCCGATCGCATTCAGCGATACAAAAACTAAATCGCATCGCAACTGGCTTCCGTTTGCTTCTCACATTCGGATCGATTCCACGAAAACCCCCCGGACCTACTCACCGCTTCTACCACCTCAGTGTGTGAACTGTAGACGGCTGCCAGGCAACTCATTGATCTGTGGTGATCTCCTCCTACCATGACATCAATAATTTCTCTTTCCCCCAGCCGTTGCGTAAAGTGCCCAGGTGTAATGACAGACTTGCTGCAATGCGTAAGAAAGTTAGGAGACTGTTCAATAGGGCAAAGAGAAAAATACAGGTTAACCCTTACAGCATGCAACAAAGAGTTGAGACGATCCAAAAATATGGCCTGGAGGAAGCACGGTGAGAGCCTGCAGGCTCTACCAGAGGCAGCTCGACTCCAAAAGCACCTCTCTAAGGACTCCTTCAACGGGGTAGCCTCGGTGGACAGAACATCTAATGAACACGCTCGGACAGTTCTCTGCAGTAAGATCGACAGCGAGGGAGAATCAATCTCCGCTGGAAGACGCCCAGAGTTTAGTGATGCCAAACTGGACGACATCGGCTCAGAATCGAGATCGATGGAGAGAACAGTTGCGAGAGCCAGGACCGAATCCAGGTTGTAGAACCGCTAAAGAAGATGATTAAAACATACAGTATTAATACCAAAATATTTATTTTTACATCTTGAATAGAATTTTTTAAAGTTGACCAAACTATACTCGATAAATATGTACAAAGTAACATTTGCATTGATTTAAACGTCTTTAATAATTTAGCATTAAATTCAATTAGTCATGTCGATTTAATTCTGTAAATTACTAAAAGTGTAGAAACATTTATATAGTCCTAAATATAATAAGATCATCCAAAATTCCTCTTTAAATTCTGTAACATTGAAAAGCGCCTTTTGAAATTCACTTTGTAAATTCCCATTTTACAAACAAAAGACTGCAGTGACCTACAATAACCGTATTTAAAATCTAAAATTAACAAAGATAATTAAAGGTAATCTTGAGTGTTTCATTTCAGTGAACTCAACTCTTTGTTTTTATGCTGTGCAATCTGTAATGTGGACTAGCCAAGGTCAACCTAGAGCTTATATATAATTATTTGACAGTTGATTTTGTTGTGGTTCACATGAATTTCGATGACTTTTAACTTCATGCTTTGCAAAGTGGTGTTTTATTACAATAAAAAATGTACAAGACTAAATTGAAAGGTTCTTTTAATTAACTAAAGCACGTATGTATAAGGTGGCATTAATAATTTAAGTAAGAACCAAAGAAAATGGAGAAATTCTGGGAAAATTCTGAAAACTGGATGTCTTTACTTCCACATGAAGTGAGGGATCTTCCTCTTATATACCTATCCATTCCAGGTAATTAGAATAAAAATCATGTAGAAACTTTATTGATTATATTTATAATTTATACAGGCACGCATAATTCCATGACTTATGGTATAAATTCAAGATCGGAGATTTCTTTGGATGCATCAGATTTTGTTCGTACAATTTATAAATTTGTTCCCGCATTAGTACGCCGTTGGGCAAAAACTCAGATGTTGGATACTAATCAACAATTACAATCGGGAGTACGGTACTTAAATAATTATAAATAACACAAAAAACACTCGAAAATAAAAACATTCCCCTTTAAAGTTATCTAGATCTCAGAATATGCATGAAAAAAGATAAATACTACTTCGCTCATGGATTATACTGTTTTGAAATACAACAATCTCTACCAACAATAAAAGAATTTTTAGATAATCATCCAAATGAATTTGTAGTATTAGATTTTCAGCATTTTTATGGCTTTACAGACGAACATCATGTCCATTTACAAAACTATCTTGTAAGCTTATTTGGTGCAAAAATATATGGTACAGATGACGGACTAATAACTGATTGCACCTTAAATCGTTCCGCTGAATCTGGTAAACAAATAATTATAATATATCGATATCAATATCCAGTATACAAGTTCTGGGCATCAAAATATTGGCCAACACCATGGCCAAATACTGATAATCTTGAGCAGCTTGAAAAATTTCTAGAACAAAATTTAACTGAACGCATACCAGGAAGAGGAAATGTTTCACAATGCCTTATAACACCATCTGGAGCTTATATAGCTAGATGGTATGTTTTTTTGTTTATTATACTAAGGTTCCTTAAAAACTGTTATTTATTTCAGGCTACTATTTTCGTTATATTTTTCAGCTAGAAGAACATTAAAATCTCTTAAAAATTGGATATCTGTGCAATTCCCTGGACCTGTTAGTCCAGGAGGGCCGCCGAGAGTTAATGTGTTTATTGCAGATTTCGTAGAAATTAATAACAAAGAGTTCTGTAAAACTGTGATACGTTTAAATTCGTCATTAGCAGTTTAATTAAGCTTAAAAAATTTATACAAATATTATATTTTATAGTTGTTTGAAATGCACAAAATGTTTTTGGTTAATAGAAATTGTAGTAGTAAAGAAGACATATTAAAATGCACTTGGTTCGTTCTTTCTTATATGTATGTGTAAAGGGCGAAATACACCAGCGTCCTATCCGACCACGCCACGCCAAAACAACAATTTATATGCATTAGAAATTGCGAGTGCATACAAATTGTTATTGTTTTCGCGTGGTGTGGTCGGATGGAGCGCTCGTGTATTGGGCCCTTAAAATTAAGTACTTGTACTTGTATCTATACCCAGCTTTATTCTCGCACCTACTCTGCAAGCTTGTTGAATAAACTCTGCTTATTTAGTTCTATTATTTCTGTGACAATATATTCTTTGCATAGTTTCAGCTCATGTAAACCAGTTTTTTATGGTTACCAAATGTTCTTTGTTTGACTAAAGTCGATATGTTGCCAGTTCAAACGGGCGAAATGCGGATTGAGCTGGTCTGGCGTTCTAAAAAAGGACCAACGAAAAAATGTATGCGACAATGCTAGACCTCAACAACCCCTTAAAGATAGTGAAGCTAACGAAAATGACAATGGAAAGAACAACGTGTAGTCAGAATACAAGGAGAACTGACGGAGTCCTTCACCGTAATGGCTATGCATTTACTTAGTCATGTTTTTTTATTTGGGAAAACCCAAGAAAAGAAATCACCCTTTGTACTATCAGTCTGTCATGACGTTCAGGTTTTGGTGCAATGTCTAGTAATAACCTTAATTTAGTTTAAAGGATAGAAGAGAGTAGAAGAATTTAGGGAATGGACAAGCGAGGGCGGGGGTGGTTGCTCGAGTAGATGTCGATGAACCTTACATTTGAACTCGTAAGATGTTGTACGAGTTCGAAAATATGACAGATTATTCCACAATCGAGTTGTTCTTTTTAAGTGACAGTAATGTGCGCGAAAGGGGCTCCATTAGTCTTGACTTGTGAATGAATTATACTCGAGGCGGGTTGATTTAGTTGGGCATCACTTTACGGTCATCAAAGCAAGGTCTGCCACATACTTTCTTTTTATGTGAAGTCTAAGCTTAGGTGGCTACAAGTCCGTCATGTCGTTCACGTCATGGTGCAATGTCTAGTAGTAAGCTTAACTCGAAAATGGAAGGATATGATAGGTTCAGGGTTTAGTCTGACGGATGCATGCTTGTCTTTTATTGTGAAAGGAGTAAGAGTAACATAGAGTAGAGTCATCAGCAAAGCTGTGAAATGGGTTGAGAAAAGATAATTTACAATGATTAGGAAAAGAGCTGGTGATAGAATTGACCTCTGGGGAACACCAGCCGAAATGGTGTAGGGGTTAGAACCAATAGCTTGGAGTTTAGTTAGCAGAGTAGGTTTTTATACTCTGTAAAAAGGCTTGCGAAATATCAACTACTAGGCCAGACCCACCAAAGCGATTGATACTTTGGTTAAGATGCTTGGTTAAACACACAAGGAGATCGCCAGAAGACAGCTACGTCTAAAGCTACTATGTTCAAAGAGTGGATGACTCAAGGATGCCGAAAAAAACCCCTGAATCTACTACGAGTTGAGAAAAGACCACTTGACAAACCACTAGGCGAGAAAACGGTGTTAAAGCTAATGTAACAAAACTCGTCAACACAAGAAACTTTATACAGGCTGCGAAGCAGAGAGATGTCTGGAGGAACAAGCTGAAGGGGCCAATGTTCGGATTGGGCTGTAGAGCCAGCGAAGAAGTTCATGCCAATCGTAGACTCGATAAATATATTAAGCCTTAAATAAAACGCCTGCTGGGCACGGAAAGTACGAGACTAGTGAGACTTACATACATGGCTTGCATTATTCGAAACGTAAGAGTAACGTAAAGTACCGTCATCAGAAAAAGCTGTGAGTGAAGTGGATTATAATGGATTGAGGAAGGAGGCTGATTGTGCCCGGCTGTGCACAGCAGTGGAACACCCAATCTTGGGCACGGTGGTACACAGTTTCCTGAATGGAAAACTCCCAATGTCACTATGAATTTCACGAAACTTTGCACATAATTTTCTTTAACTTGAAATAAAACTGTTTAACGCAACAAAAGTTTAAATGGCACTGGGCAAGCTAAAATGCAGAGCTGCCAACCAATTCAATAAAAATAAATTCTTTTCACCATCTGCTTTTGACATATTAAATTTGACATATCAATTGAAAGAACCTGAGCTTGCATACGATTATCAGAAATTTCGCAAGAAATCTAGAATTTTATGAATAAAGACTTAAACTAAATTAAATTAAAAATATATATAATAATATATCAAATAATATTCAATAAATATGGCTGCACCAGCTTCAACCGAGGAGCAGTTTGAAGCAAATGAAGTAAGTCAACTTAAAAACGTTATTTCTCTACAACTAATTAAACAACAAAATCCATTTTCCTAGTATGATGATGATGATTTAGGAGAGGTGCAACTAGGCTCAACATCAACTGGAAGAAAAAGACTATTTAGCAAAGAATTAAGATGTATGATGTACGGTTTTGGTGATGATAAAAATCCCTACACAGAAAGTGTTGATTTGCTTGAAGATCTTGTTATTGAATTCATAACTGAAACAACTCACAGGTAACTTTCTATTAAATCAATTAAAAATTCCTTATAAAATAATTTTGTTAATATCTAGAGCTATGGAAATAGGTAGAACAGGTCGAGTGCAAGTAGAAGACATTGTATTCTTAGTAAGAAAAGATGCAAGAAAGTATGCCCGTGTTAAGGATCTGCTTACGATGAATGAAGAACTCAAGAAAGCAAGGAAAGCTTTTGATGAAATTAAATATGTTGGTTAGTTGTTTAAATTATCTTATTAAAAGACAAATTGTTAATTTTTGAATTTTTTTTAGGTACTGAAGGCAAAGCTAAATGATCCGCCACGTATTCTATTAAGGCAGAACTTGTGTTCTTTGTGAATCTAATAAAATTTTATTATTTAAGGATAATACATTAATTTCGTTCTTAACACGATTGTTTTAGATTATATGTTTCTTTATTTTGAAATTATTTTTAGTTTATTTTATTTTTTCATCAAATTTTGTCAATGTACAGTTATTCATAAACTTGAAATTTTACCATGGTGTTTTATTGATTCGACGCCTACTAATCGCGAGAGTGGTTAGTTCGGTTCTATTGTATTCAGCGCCAGTGGTGTGCCTTGGGACCGATCGGAATGGAAACTGCATTGCAGCATGCTAGTGGAGGTGGGACGAGCTCACTAAGAGCCGATGGACCCATAGACTTATACCAAATGTGGAGAAGTGGATTATAAGGGAACATGGGAAAATGAGTTACTGCCTGCAGTTCCTGAGTTGGCAGCATGTCCTCTTTAAATGCACGAGATTTGCGACACGCAGCGTTGTGCTGAGACCGTATTTGGTTTCGACAACCTTATCGCGTCTTTATGGCTCCTGTGCTGAAAGTCGAGTCGTGAGTCGTGACAACTCGTTTGAGCTGAAGAAAGTGACGCTTCAGTCAACTCAACTTAGCACTTCCACTCGAGGCCCCTGTGCTGAAGGTCGTATTTCGACTGAAACGTCATTTTATTCATCTTAAACGACTTGTTACAAAACACGACTCGACTTCAAGCACAGGGATCTATGTACACTGGCGAGCAACTGGTTAGGTACACTTTAAAAATGTCTTTTTTCTCAAAAACGCGATGGTATATCGAAATAATTTGTTGATGCTTTCATGGCTTGCTTCAGTCAGGCCAAGTCTTTCTATTCTTGGCGTATGATGCTAAATAGCTAGAGATAGTGACGAACTTAAATTCTTGTTGCTATTGAAAGAGCATGGTGATATCTCTCTTAGTCACACACACACTGTTTACTGTATAATCTCCACTGATGCGTCCACAATATTTGTTGCTGTCTGGTCAAATTACACAGGCACACAAAAAAAAATGTCAAGACCCAGAGGGTACATCCCCCTACCCCCCCCCCCCCCGTTTTTGGGGTCGCTGAAACCGAATATGACCATAAAATTTTTTTTAACTAGCCATTTTCCCGCAACCACCCCCATACACCCCCTTCTGGTAGTTGAAATGTCAATTCTCATACAAAGTCGAGTAGGGTGTGTATTCCTATGTTTTCTGGGCCTCTAAGAACGAGGAAGACTACCAAAAATGAATTAGACCCCCTCTTTAGCCCCTAGAGTCACTTTACCACCGCCATACACCCGTTTGTGGGGGTTGAAATGTCAATTCTCACACAAAGTCGAGTAGGGTATGTATTCCTATGTTTTTTGGGCCTCTGTGAACGAAGAAGACTACCAAAAATGAATTAGACCCTCTCGTTTGCCCCTAGCGTCACTTAGTGACGTTAGGGGCTAACGAGTTGGTCTAATTCATTTTTGGTAGTCTTCTTCGTTCTTAGAGGCCCAAAAAACATAGGAATACACACCCTACTCGATTTTGTATGAGAAAGGGGGGTAGGGGGTAACGAGGGGGTCTAATTCATTTTTGGTAGTCTTCTTCGTTCACAGAGGCCCAAAAAACATAGGAATACATACCCTACTCGACTTTGTATGAGAATTGACATTTCAACCCCCACAAAGGGGTGTATGGCGGTGGTAAAGTGACTCTAGGGGCTAAAGAGGCGGTCTAATTCATTTTTAGTAGTCTTCCTCGTTCTTAGAGGCCCAGAAAACATAGGAATACACACCCTACTCGACTTTGTATGAGAATTGACATTTCAACTACCAGAAGGGGGTGTATGGGGGTGGTTGCGGGGAAATGGCTAGTTAAAAAAATTTTTTATGGTCATATTCGGTTTCAGCGACCCCAAAAACGGGGGGGTAGGGGGATGTACCCTCTGGGTCTTGACTTTTTTTTTTGTGTGCCTGTGTTATCTGCGTTCTTGTTTTCCGAGTGACGCGGAAACCCAAGATTTTTCTAACTAACAAAATATTGTCGTAATTTTGGTGTTTTTTTTTCATTTCTTTTCCACTAGAGCTTACTGTTCGACAATGACTTCTAAAATAGTCATCAGTATAAAAGGATTCTATCTATTAACTACAATCTTTTACATAAAAAACGCATGGTCAAATTATCTGCGTTCTTGTTTTTCGTGTGACGCGGAAACCCAAGATTTTTCTAACTAACAAAATATTATCGTAATTTTGGTGTTTTTTTTCATTTCTTTTCCACTAGAGCTTACTGTTCGACAATGACTTCTAAAATAGTCATCAGTATAAAAGGATTCTATCTATTAACTACAATCTTTTACATAAAAAACGCATACAGCAAATCCTATTCAGCTTGACTTACACAATATAATTTACAAATTTTAAATTTTATCGATAACAGCAAATTGTTTTAACAACCCATATATTATATATTTAACTTATTCTTAAATATACATAACAAATGGCATCAAACTTATATCTATTCTCCCAAAAAAAATTAAAAATTAAATAAAATTATTTCACGATCAGTCGAGTAAAAATCGAACAGATTTTGGCGTTTTTGTTGGTGATTCGGCAAGTTTTTGTTCAGTTAATGTTGCTTTGATATCATAAATAATTCCTTCTATTTGCTCAATACATTTCTTAAAATCATCAACGGAATGTCGTCTATCATTTGTATTACGATTGGAACTATAATTATCACATAATTTCTTAAATTTTAAAGTTGCTCTCTGCATATCCTTTAAATATAAATACGCTGAAGTACAAAACTCTTTCTTGTCTTTACATTTTGTTGAATGTCCTCCTCCTCCTCCTCCAGCTGGTGGTGGTGAGTTCTCTTCATCTTCATAAGTTAACATTTTTTTCGTATTCTCAAATTTTTTTGATGATGAATTTATAATTGCTGTTTTATTCAGATTATCCTTTTTTTGATTATCTTGAAAATTCTTAAAGATATTTTTACAATTTTCAAAAGTACTCGATGGTTTATGTTTTAAAATTGCTTCCTTAACTGAATTTAAATTCAATGAAATTCGACTAGAATTAAGAGAGTCATTTAGTGTATCATCTAAATTTTGTGTATATGGTTCCCATTCTATATCGACACACTTAAAAAGATTATCTTTAGTGACATCATTCTCTCTTAATATATCCAACCAAACGTCTAGTCTTGCTGTTGGCCATTCGGCTTTTCTTTTGTTATCCTTATCTAGGATAATTACTACTGCTCGAAATATACCAAATTCATCAAGTACCTGCGATTGCTTAAATTCAAGGCGAGCCCCTAAGTCTCTGCATCGTTGGGTTGCTTCTTTTACCTGGAAGAGATTAGTTAACACGTCATTAAAGTATAGCGAGATAAATGCAAGGAGTAATAAACCAGGGTTAATATATTTTTTTCTGTGACAACATAGTCGCTGATTATAAAGATAAGATGATGGGAGTTTAATTATTAAGGCGGATAAGATAAGGTGGTAATTGATCTTCAAGTAATTTGCAAATATAGGATCGCAATTAGAAATATCGTGTTAGTTTTTGTGACTGTTTTACAACAAGGTGTGATCATAAATATCAACTAAATTCTTTTTTGGTGTACGTGAACGTGTGGTATGCCTTGGAATTTGCTGAAAAAAATCAGTTAGCATTGATCTACATAATTATACCTTGATAGATCAAAGTCAAACGATTTGAGCTTTAAGGTTTCTTTTTGTTTTATTCAAGTTAAACCGTTTAAAGCTTTTAAATAATTTAATTGTTTCGGAAACAGAAGCAAGGTGCTGAGTTTTTTGTCCTCGACAGTTTTTTTTTGATACGATTAACAAAATAATATTGATAACTTTGCCAAAACAATTTTTCGGGTATCCCATCGTCTGCTGTCGTAGCTGCGAAGAGACGAACGAGAAGGAAACACTCATTCACTTCTTGTAAAAATTCCCGGCTGTGGCCAAACTAGGCAGCGCAAACTATAGGAAGTTAATTTCTGAAAAACTTAAAAGAGATCTCTAGACTAGATATCAGAGCACTGATGAGCTTCCTTAATTCTACGGACATATTTTAGGCTATTTTTTTACTCGGATCCGACTATCGGATCCGGTTATCGGTTCCGACTATCGTGTCCGACTACCGGATTAGACCGAAAACTTGAACCGATAGTCGAACGAACTTGAACCGATAGTCGAAACTTCATTCCAATTGTAGACCTAAATATTTAGGTTCGCCTAAGTAAATCTTGATCGTACGATATGATGCCCTTTTCTTTTTGGTCCGATTTCGGTTAGTCCGATCAATATTTGCCTGAATATGAATGAATGAATATTTAAATATAGCTCTTTGAGGTCTACAATTGGAATGAAATTATAAGATGCAAACCAACGACCTACCACAGAGCACAGAGATTGCCATAATGAACCTACTACAAATTAAATCTCTGTGCGATTGGTATATCAAGTAAGTATTTTTAAAATTTTTGTCGGTATATCTGTGTCTGTCTGTATGTTTGTTGGAGCTAACTTGGAAACGATGGAACTTTCACGGGAAGATTCAGTATTTTCTTGGGCATGTTTTAGGCTTCTTTTTCACTCGGTTCCGACTATTGGTTCAGATGCAAAACTTGATCCGATAGTCGGAAGAAAAGGAGTGGAAACTTTTTTTATCATTCCAATTGTAAACCTCAAAGCTAGGAAACGGTTAATCCGATTTTACGACTTTCACGGGATGATTCAGCATTTTCTTCGGCGTTTAACCTACTTTTCGCTCTGATTCGACTATCGGATCAGACCGAAAACATGACTCGATAATCGAAGGAAGGCGAAAGAAATGCTGTCACGGCGAGATATTGTTCTTTCAATTTGGCGGAAATACTGTGAAGATCATGGTTTGCCATCTCCGCAAATAATCGATGGGTCTTGATAATAATTTAAACAGAGAATATATCGAACACGAGGGGAAAATGTTGAAAAACACTTCTATAACCTTTAATTGCGTTTTATGCAAGCTATCTTCCGTTGGATTCTGCATAATCCTCTGTATATCATCTAACAAAGTCGATTTATACGGTGTATATTCAAATTTAGTTTCCTTATTATCTCTATCCTCTAAAGCTTTCTTTTCAGTCTCCAATAATTCTTTGGAACATTTATACTTGAATTTTTCTAATTCCAGCTGCTCTATTTGTTCACGATAATTTCTTTCATTGGCGGCACGTTCCAATTCAATTTGTGACAATGCCGCTTTTTTTTCTTCATCAAGTTCAAGACGTAATTGCTCTTCCTGTTTTTGCAATATCTCTTGATGCGCTAATTGATAGTCAACCATCTGAAAACAATTTAATAATCGATTAGAATTGCATTAAGTAATTTATAAAAAAGGATATTATTACAATATTTTTATGTTTTCGAGAACAATTTGGATTTGATATTCGAAAGTAATGTGAACCGCCTATTACAAGCCTATCACCATGATACATTTGTTGTCTATCATTTAGTAATTCGCCATTTAAATATGTTTCAAAATCTTCATTTTCTGGAACGATGAATAGTTTTCCGGAAGTGTTTTCTATGGAGCTAAAAACAAAAACAAATTGGTTAACAATGCATTATCAAAAATTACGAGAACATACCAGTGATTAAAAGCTACTAAAGGACCTTCCAAAACAATATCCGGTTGCGGGAATGCAGACGGTCTAGATCTACCAATACGAACAGTTCCTGGCGGTAAGATATAAAATAATATTCCCGACAAAATAGGATCAGCAGCAAGATTAACCAAACACGCTTGTTTTTGTTCAGCTGAAAGCTCCAAGGCTAAGCCTTTTCGTCTCAACAAGCGCATTTCACTCTTTCGTAAATTTTCAGCCTCCTGAAGTCTTTCCATCCAGGATTTTTGTGCTTTAGTTAATTCCTTTTCGGTTTCAGCTAATTGCAGTCGAAGGGATTCAACTTCACTATCATCAACTGATGTTTCTATTATGATTTTTCGTGGTGGTCCATTTGCTGAATGTCTTTTTTGACGTTCATAGTCTTGTCGAAGGGCCTGAAGCCGTTCAACTTCAGCTCGGAGCTCACGGATAACACGATCGTGTGGATCTTCATTTACCTTAACTCGATTAACTATTGTCCGTGCTTGACATGCATATCGGAGAGTTGCTAAAGTTTCATCTAGATGAATGCTAGCTGGGGATATTGTTGCTAGCATGACCGTTTTGGAGTTACCACCAAGACTTTCCTGTGGATGAGTCAAGATTGTTTATTATCATATGCAAAAAAAGGATGTTTTGAAATATATTTTTAATAAAATTGTTTAAAATTTAGTTGTGGTTTTGGTTCTCAGTTATAAAGCTAGCTCGCACTTGACTATGTAAATAGCTTGTCTAGGCAATGGCAGAGCCGAAGGTTCGACTTATATGATCGCATGGAAGCAAGCCGAAGAATTTTAAGAAATGAAATGTCTGCTAGACCTTCGATGTAAACCTTTTTGTACTACAGATGGTTTTTATCGAAGATGGTTTGAATCGAAAGTACGAAGAACACTAAACGATTTCACGCGGTTTTCGTAAGCTGCACTATTTAATACTACCGCTACAAACGCCAGCTTGCGTGATCTAACAGCAGGAGCCGATTTCTTTGACGATGGCATTGTAAAGAAGTAAGTTAATTTCTGTGAGCAGTGTCAACAATTATAAAGGTATGACAACTAGGCAACAAAAGCGGAGAGGCTAAGGAGCCATGCCTTCGACTGGGACTCGAACCCCAATACTACCGAGGCCGGAAATATTACCTTCAAAAAGAAATGTTTGAACAAATTGCCTTGAATGAAAGGTAAGGATATTCGTTATTAAAAGGATATTCCCTAGCATACTCGATCGCGAAACTGTTACCTATTTTGAAAAGGGATACGCGAAGAGCCATGTGCTTGTGCGGGACTCGAAACCCTTAACTCTAGTATAGCAGCACACAAGATGCCTTATACCTTGACTATCGAGGACGACTTACCATCTTACAAATTATTCTTTAACATTCAGAGCATTGGCCACAGAAAGAAATGTTGAAACAAATTGCAGTAAGGAAGCTAAATTTAAAAGCTCCTTCTAGAGAAGGTACGGACATTTCGTTCTCCTATCGTAATTTTGTAGGGAAAACCTGGGGCCTGCATCTACTGCATGTTGCGTCAAGACCAATCAAAAGGCTGCCGTTATTAAACTGGCCCAAGTTCAAAGGTCGGCCTCTCCTGTGATACCGAGATCTAAAAGCACCTGTCCGACTGCGGCTATGGAAGCCCTACTAAATCTCCTTCCCCTACACCTAGTAGGGAAGAAGAAGGATCTGTATGGTGCTGCGTCTACGGGAGCTATTCTCCTTTAAGCCAGGAAACCTTGTGGATCACTTATCCATTCTCAAAGAACTAAACCTGGAACCAATGCTCGCGCATTGTCCGATACCATTCCTGCCCCTCTGGACTTCGACAAACCGTTTATGACGGTTATCAGAGGTCAGTCAGAATGGCAGCACGGCAGGTCCCTCCTTAGGAAAATCACGGCCATTTGGTATACAGAAAGTTCCAAAACCAATAATGAAGTAGGGCTGGACACGTATGGCCCACTGGATTGTCTCGCTCGGAAATCCCTCAACAGGAATCAAGCAAGAGTAGGGGCAAACTCATCACTTGTTGGCCTGGAAATTGGCTAAACCAGCTGCCACGTAATCAGGAATTGAGTCGACCAGCTATTTCGTCTGGACAAAGACCCAGGGCGTTCGTCAATGTAAAAGATTCATTAAAATCGACAAAGCTAAAGAGTGCAAACTATTTTATTTCAATGTGTTTGAGCTAAAAAGAATAGCCGATCGGAGTCTCCTCCATCGCCGTTTCCCTGTCCCCAGGAAGATTTGGGATATGAATCGGGATAATATGCAAGGCTATGTCGAAAGCCTGAACCTAGAAAATAGGCCAAACAAAATAGGTCGCAGTGACACGACCTGCAAATACGCCCCTTAGAAAAGGAAGAAGAAGTTTTAGTCGGAAAGGTAGTGGAGAGAAAAGTGAAAGAACTGACAATGCCCAAAAAGGGTTTTATTCCACTAGCTCCCTATCCAATACTACTGACTTCGGTGATCGAACAGGAGGTGGCTGCCTCGCTTATTATGCTTACAGGCGATGACAGAAGAAACGGTAGGAAATTTTTTTTAAAGAAGAGATTAAAAAAAGGAAAGTTATCTAGATCGGAAAAATTGTAAAGCGAACCACAGACCTCTGGAATGGTAGTCGGGGCCTTAATTCCTAGGCTACCGAGGTCGGCAACAGGATGTTAGTAAAAGAATGTATGGAAGTCTACAGAGTATCAATTGAGACTTAGATTCCCGATCAAAAACGGTTGCCTATTTCACCTTGAAAGTTAAAGCCATTGCGATGCCACTACAAAGGTGTAAGTTGTTTAATAGTAATATTGCAAGAAGCTTGAAATTTGAATTCGATGTAGCCAACTAGCCACGGTGAATAAATCCGTGTGGATGTTATTTTTCTAAAAATGTAGATACGTGAGGTATCACATGAGAATGAAACTCTTCGAAATAGATGATGATATCACAAATTCTGTTAATTATTCTTTAATTTTAAAAGGAAATACGTCTTTCTAATAAAAATGAAATAATTTGCTATTTTTATAAAAAGCTGTTAATATTAACGCTTCAGTAAGTTTGAAAAAAGTGACTCGCTTATTATATACAAAAAAAAATAGTCCCATTACTTCCCCGATAAACTTTTAATCTAATCAATTTCTTTTTATTTGCATCACGCGACATATAAGCACTAAGTAAACCGAAAGCAATTCATTTTTCATGCTTGAGCGGTTGACACACGAAGAAGTGATACAGGATTGTTTTTTTGATGCAATTTTATTTTTAAAATAAAAAAATGAAATTGCAAAAAATCAAAAAATTGTTATGACCAAACTTTTAAGTAAATCAAAAATGATAACCCCCCGATTAAAAAAAGTTCACCCCAAAAGGTTAAAAATATATCATAACGCACGAGATTTAATTTTTAATGATTTTTTTTTATAATATACATGTATGTACTTTGTTTCGTTGCTATTAGTTAAGTCGAAGAATATAGAAATGACCATATGTGCTGATCCCTGTTTGTCTACAAAATTAAAGGAGGAAAACTGATTACAAAATTTTCTAACAATTTCCTGTACAAATTGTTTATAATTTTGAAGTGTAAATAATTGCTGTTATTTATGTAAGACAAAAAAAATATAGAATTACGCCTTTTAGAAATTAATATCTTGTTGTTTATTACGTTAGAGCTAGGGTATCTTAGTTTAGCACACAAAGACAGATCGGGAAATGTTACGTTATTATTGTAGCTATCTCTAAGTTAAGAAATACGTCTTGGTTTTGTAAATATAAGCGTTTATAATGAGTAATGAGGGTGAGTAATATACTTGAACAGTCAGGGTACATGCTATAAGCTGATTTTTTTTAATGAGTAAAAATCTATGAGTAAGAAAAATTCGATTATTGTTTATAGTACGCATTGATAACACAGTCGTGACTCAATCCATATGCCTACGAGATTGAAATGCATAGAGGGAAAATCTCAATGAACGCGTGGAATAGTAGCTGATTCTGCAGAGTCTCCATATAAGATACATGATGCATATCTCTTGAAGAGCAATGGTTGCTTTGTATATCCAGATATATAACACAAAAGTCGCTCGGAAGATGAATTAACTATGTTAAAGTTTCTGTCACCAAAGGCTACAGTAAAATAAACGTGTCACTGAAGCCCGTCGATCTACCTTCGAAAATCGTTCGCTTGTAAGCAATGATAATTGGTAGGCTTAATCTCCGCAGATGGGGACACAATTAGTGCTGAAAAGGCATCGTTCTGAAACCGCATTCGAAACCTTTAGGAAGTATATGGCAGTCTGGTTGGAATGATTTGAGATCCTTCCTGGAATATTACGAGTCCTTGTAGGGTGTCTAATATTTGTATTTTTAACAGATATAGAAAACTCCTTGGGAGGCTACCTGAGGTCGGATGCTTCTTAGTACAAGATGGAACTTTATTTATCTTGTAACACTTAAGGACATCATCCATTTTGATCCAAATGTGACAGTGTGCCGGTCAAAAAATAGTTTTGCTATATTCTGTTAGAACTTGTTCGCCTAAGCATTTATTATTATGGCAAAGCCGTAGGGCCATTATCCTAGGTTTTATTTGAGTTCGAAAAATCCGTCCAATCGAAAAATCGGAACAGTGAGTTCGAAAAATCGGACAAATCGTTACAATTTCGATGAAATAAACTAACAAAAATAAATAGAATGTCTTGCCCTAACATGACATTTTGAACATCTTTTAGTAAAGGCGGCTACACACGTAACTGCATGCTTGACAAGCACGCGTGTTCAATCTTTTTGCGCAAGCGTGCTTGAGCGTGTGTATGAGATTTTTTGCGCAAGCATGATGATTGAACATCAGCTTGAAGATTGATCGAACTTTCATCTGCATTCTTGAACAAATCTCGCTTGAAAACAAAAGTGTGAGTGCGAGCGAGCGCGTCGTCACTTTCCGAACGAAATTATTTAAGGATAAACTGCGGCTATTCAAGCATAATTGCGTCGTGTGGAGGCTACAGAGAAGTTGTGCGAGAATGCGCAAAAAGATTAAACATGCGTGCTAGTCAAGCATGCAGTTACGTGTGTAGGTAGCCGCCTTAAGACACAATGGTTGTAAGCCCATTTTTTAAGTTTTTTTATACTTAAAATAAAAATACTAGCGTATATTCCACTCGAAGATTACGAATTCTTGAATTCTTTATAGTTTATTCATCGAAAATGTATGAAAAAGCAGATTTTTCGAACTCAAATAAAACCAAGGATAACGGTCCTATAGCTTTGTTGCCATAATAACAAATGCTTAGGCGGACAAAGTTCTGACCGGCACTTTCATATTTGGACTAAAAATGTATGAAACATGGATGATGTCTTTTTGGGAAGGCGCTGGGAGAGTCAATTCAAAGCCTTGAAACTAAGTAGAAATGACAACAAACTATCTATCCAAAATACCCTATCGCTGCGAGCTCAAGTCGAGTATGCTCTGTATTCGCGATCATTTGCAACTTCTTAACAACAAATATGGCAATAGCAAATGTCCTGTAGTTAGTTGGTAAGGCTGCATCAGATCCAACTTTTTGAGCAGCGGCAGAAGCAGAGACAGAAGCAAAATTCTGCTTGCTGAATCAGATCCATGTAAAGCACAGCAGCAACGGCAGAATTTTTATTTAACAGAAAATTCTTTGTAAATAATTCTTTAATAATAATAAATTTTTTGTAAAATATCACACAATAATAAATTCTCAATTTTCCACGTCCATTAGTCATTTAAAACAACTTGCCAAGTGAAAGATGTTTTAAAAGCAGCAAAATTAGGATTTCAGATTAAAAAGCAGCGGCAGAACTCTCTTCTGCTTTTCTTGTCACGTGACCAGCATAAGCCAATAGAAGCAATTTTCTGCCGACGGTTCTGCTTTGCTCCTTTTGGATCTGATACAGCCTTTTCTCTAAAGAATCTAACACTACTGCTGCACTATACTTTGTTAGAATTAATATATTTAAAAAAATATAATAAAAATGACATCTAAAAGTACATTACTAACTTTAGTAACTACCCACTAATTTTTATATACATCGGCACATCGCGTGCTAATTATTAGTCATATACTTTTTATTACTTTGAAAATATGTTTTTTCTCCTTTCTCAAAATTTGATTAATTAAAAATAATCATTTTATCATTTTATAATATTTGAGATGACATTTTGGCACACTGACTTTATCAGCGCTCATATGACCTATGCAGTTGAAAAGTTTATCACATTAATGCCATAAGCGCATCATTAATGGACAAAGGAGCATAATGTATAAATGACAAAGTTTATAAATTTAACCTTTAAAAATTCAAAGTTAAACGATAATTTTTGGATGGACTTTGTTTTCTAGCCATTATTGCAAAATTTAACAGGATGCTTTTTTGATTAATTGCTTTAGATTTAGGTGCGAAATGTAACAATTTTTTGATAAGTTTGTATTTATGATAACAACTAGTTTGAAAATAGCTTCTAAACTTCAGGCGTCAGTCCTTATTCCATAAATATAATCGTCACGCTCTATTTTCTAAAGATGCAAAATATTATTTAAAGTTATTGTAAACCAATTAAATTTATAATAAAATGATTAGTAATCAAAAGCTCTTATGTAGGTTTAAAAAATATTGTAAATACGAAATAAACTTTGATTGTTTTAATAAATATCTTGTGAACGTTTCAAGTTACATGCAAAACATATTTATATTTACTGTGATCTACAGAATCAGGTTATCAAATCGTGCAGATTTTACATTAACGTGATTGTTTTTCACGACATTATAAAAGAAAAAGGAAAATAATTATGGGGATTAAAATAGCATCTCGTATGATTTTTATAAAAAAATATGGAGATGGTAAGCGAAATGAAGCAGCAATCACAGATCAAAATCGAGTTGAGTCAAGTTTGATAGTAGATCACCTTGGTCCGGTGGTTCAGATGTATGTTTTAAAAAAGATAAGTCAATGTTAATCACTGTTAGCTTCAACAAGACAACTATTTACTTTTATTTTAAAATATCAAGTAATCAAGCATTTATCAAGACAAAATTGATTTTCAATTTCCAATTCGAGCTCTGGTGGTTGTTTGTCTCCGGATTTTTTTGTGTGGAAGCCCACGTTCAGGAGTGACCGTGTGTACTACCAGTCCGTCATGCAATATCTAGTAGTAAGCTTGAATCGAAGGAAGGAATAAGGGACAGGATAGGTTAATAGAAGTCTGAAGGGTGCTGAAGGACAAGGACAAGAAATTTGCACGAAGCCCACAAATGTAACAAAAATCATAACAAACAAATTTTGTAACGAGGCTTCGTTTTCTCTAAAAGGATCCAAAAAGTTTGAAGTTATTGGTGTACATGCTAATGGCAACCAAACAAAATTTAGAACACTCCAAAATTGCAATGGAATATTAACACAGAAATGTTTATACTGATGAAGGTACAATTACTATTCGATAAGTGTTTGATTTCCAAATGCCATATTGCGACTTCAATGGGTAGCCTGAAGTTATTTAGCAGAGCGCTATACATTGCGATAAAAATTCGAGAAAGCAAAAGTTTTTACATAGTCTGGGTTCCGAAATATAATAATCCCATATTGCCCAGTGCCAATGGCGCCCTAAATCGCACGCAATTAGTATTGAAACTATACAGAATCGCGTACGATTTAAGACGTCGCAACATAGGATTGAACGAATTTATAACATATACTAACTCCAAATACTTTCCCTTATTCAAAATATTATTGTACTAGGCTTACCACAAGACATAGTGTCATGCTATGAGCTTAGATTTCATTGAAGGCCAACATAAAGCCTTATCTTTTCCAAGTGACGTTCTATATGGATTCTTTCTGGCCAACTATGAAAAAAATTCTTGCAATAAAAGAGTTCGACTTAAAAATACTGAAATGAATAAATAATATTTGGAGGAATAGAATCAATTTTTCTGTCTCCTTAAAGAGGCTTAGAATTTGGAGCATTATTTATCTTCCTGAATGAAAATTAAATATAGAGAAAATTAAAAGGAGCGATGATAATGGAATTACCTTATCAAACACCTCTTGTATCATTACTTCAATTAACCAGAAAACGTTTATTTTGCTACAACCGACAGCTTCAATCATATCTAAATGAAATCGATTTACAATTCACAATACAAATTACTCTCTATACTATATCATTTTCGCTCGGAATTGCATATGCACAAAACTGTTTTAACCAATTATTATCTATGATTATCTAGTGAGAGCGAATGCAAATTATTATCTAACAGCTTGCTTGAGTCTATAACAACAAAAGTCAAGTATGCTAACAAGATTTTACAGGATTCATATACACATGTATCAACTAAAAATTAACAGCCACTAACCGGTTAATGTCAAGCCCCTCTATCTCTGTAAAACAGTTTTTAAATGAATAAAGTTTCCATAGGCATATTTTTAATTATTATTTTGCAGCAAAAATTCACATAATTTTAAAACCTGAATCTACGCAATCAAGGAAGAATTTTGTAGATCAGTGTGAAAAAAAACGTGTTAATTTTTAAATTGCATGCAAATAGTGAATTGGTGTTCTGTTTGCTTCCGCATTAAAGTGTATTCCTGAATTTTTTTTTTTTTGTAAATATGAGAAGATTCATGGCCAAAAAGAAATTTCGTTTTATAAAGAAACCTTTGTTCTATGTAAGAATAAAAAAAAATTGTATTTCCCAGCTCTAATTACTCAAGTGGTAGTATAACATTAAATATTAGTTGTTCCCTAGTGGAAATGTTATTAAGTAACCATTCTTATCTTTTAATAACTACATATATGCTCAAAATTTCCTCTCTAAGGAGTCATCAGACTTTAGGTAACTCTATTGAAAAATAACAAAAGTAATCAGTACATATATTGATAAATTCGTCCTATTTTAACCGCATTGGGACAGTCACACTTGCTCTTATCACTTTAAAAACAGGCAAATATTTTTTCTCCCCGTTCCCATGATGGACGTATAAATATAATATAATACATTTTCACATCAGAGATAAAAATATTGTATATGTGGGGAACGCAACGTGTTCCGAAGCTCTACTTTGGCCATATAAGCTACCTATAGCTAGAGATCTCTAGAGCCACTATAGAGCTCAAAATATAGCTTTTATGAATGTATAGCGCTATATCGTATGATATACTACTTTAATCGTCCATGGTTACACATCTTTGCGTCGTCTATGGACAAAGATTTTATAAAATAAAGCGCAGAAGCGAGAGACAACAACAAAATGAAAACAAGATTACGCGGGAATTTATTGCGAGGGACTGTCTTAAGAGCTTTCAGTTTCATTCGAGAGTCTTACTAGGCAGCACACATTATACCTTAGTAGAGTTTAGTTGAGAACCAACTAGCCATTAAGAAAGTTTGTTTTGATATAATCTTGTGTTATTATAAATATTAAAGAAAACTTCATTATCGTGCTATATTTAATTTTTACCATATTATAAAGGTGATTAAATATTGTGTGCTTGAACTAAATTTGTTTTTAGAAGTGAAAGAATATATACAAAAACTGAAGAACGTTGATCTTTTAAGGGAAAAGTCAATGAACGCTAAGAAATTTTGGGTTAGCGAATAACCGGAATTATTAATTAAAACTTTGTTTAATTTATTATTGAGAAACAGTTGAATAAGGAAATAAGGTGGTTTATCAAAATCCTTTTTTTTGTTATAACAAAATAAACCTTCAACACGACCAGCATAAAAATGGATGTCTGTGGTCTATTCATTGGTGATACGACATTGTCGTATGGAAGTATGAGAAGTCCAGTCTACCGTGATTATGAGAAGTTTCCCTATGGAACTTTAGAGAATGTTAAAAATCCAACTGTAAAAGACTATTACAGTAAAGTCCAAGGTAATTTCTACAAACAGAAAAAAAATAGTTAAGCTAAACAAAAATTCAATTAATTTACAAAAGGTCTTCCCTATTTTTGTATCTTTTCTATCTCTTAGCTTTAAAATAACAAAAAAAAATCTCGTATCTTCTATAGTTTAGTATTAACATAACAAGAGTATAGTGAAAAATAGCACCAGCAGAAAGAATGTAAACAACAACAAGGAGGCGTGGCGGTTTGTAATGTTTTTCTATACTATTTAGTATTAAAATACCTTTACAGACTCTTCTACTACAACTAAAGCTGCAAGAGATTTGCAGCTTTTTATAAAACACATTCTATGGCCATAGAGATTGTTGGTGCTGTTTTGTTGCTGGTGTCGTTTTATGCATCCAAGTATTTCCAAAAATAGATTGAACTGGCCTAAAAAAGTTTCTGGTGCTTGATTGCGTGGCATATTTCACACCAAAAACAAAAAATAACAAACGAATTTGATGCCCCCCTCGTTGATATCATTTAAAAAGTGTTTGTAATTAAATTTTTTTTGATTTAAAAAAAAGAGTTAATTTTAAAAACAATATTAAAAGTATTCGCATCTGTTTTTAGTTAAAAACTTTCATTAATTAACAACATATGGCAATGTACTTGAACGCGAAAATCAAAGAGAGGGAATTATTTCGAAAGTGCGTAAACGTTGTTGTATATAAAATTTTTGTTATAGTATCATGGCCTACGAGTGTCCTTGCACGTACGCTTACAATTTCAGAAAAGATATTTTTATAAATAAAAAAAAAAGAAAACTGATGAAGGTTTTATAGCAAATATCCAATTTTTGTTTTTATGGTTCATCTCATGTAGATTTTGCGTCTTAAATTTTAAATTATGAATCTGGAATGTTTTTAAATATGATTGAATTATGAATAACTTTTTTGTAGAGGTTAGTTGAAAAAATTCGCATTTATCCACTTAAGTGCTCTTTTGTAGATCTTCGCCCTTAATATTAACACATTAGTGGAAAATTTTTCATGCTGGCCCAGTTTTAAAATCATTGAAATATGTATGTAGGACAAACTTTATCACTTATTATATTTGTAAGTAGGCCCTAAAAAGAAGGCATATTAATAAATGAATAAAATCATGATAATATGTTAAGATCCTGTTTTAAATACGTACAATTCGATAAAAATATTTCCGTGTTATTCACATTTTAGTTTTAGAGTTCCAATCCTGAAAATTATTTCTAGAAAATATTGTGGAATAAATTTAAGTAGTTCTACAATTTTTACGAGTTTTTGTCAATGCAAATATTCAGTAGGGCCTGTTCGCCGACGTGAACCAGCTCAACCTAAAGCATAAGAGTGATGATATACGGCTCAATGCATTGACTCAATTTCTACTTTATTGTTAGATTAGAGTGAAGTTTGCGAGGGAATTGAGTGAATGCATTATGTTACAAGTTGAGCTAGAGCTGGTTGCCCAACAGACATAGTACCCTCGTATAAGAATCATTGAATCATTCTAACAATCATTCTTGTAGCAAAAGAAACAATAAAATATAATTTATCAGATTTTACAAAACAACAGGATTAAAAATCAAAGAGAAATACTACTTAAGAAATATAAAACTCTAGTTAAAAGTACTGGTATTCTTTAGTATTAACTCAAATGTTTTGTTTTTGATAAGCTCCGTTCAATATAAAAATATATATCCTTCAATCAAAGAATGGTTTTCTAACTTTCAATAAAATAATCGACCCTTTGAGCCACCGTAGGTATGTAGTAGCGATGGCAATATTCTATCGCTACTATCATAGTTACTGCACCATCCAAAAAAAACGCCCAGTACGTTATTAGACGAGGAAGTCATAATTATAAAATAGTTCCGCATGTTTTTACATCGACCTAATCGATTTCTTTACGGCTTTCGACACCTTTTTGGAATTGCCTCGGTTGATTTTGATTTAAGGCACCCGATTGTCATTCCAGAGATTCGTATGTCGATTACATACCTCCCACCTAGATTATACTCCTTGTTTCTTGTGTTCCCCTTTTTCATCAATTTCCTCCTCTCCCTCCTACCATCGCTTGTAAGAACAGTAAGCAGAAATCAATCACAAATGACTGGTATAAGCTGGAAAAAATATGATCTTCTGGATGCTGTATTTACCATCTATGGCCCCTGTGCTGAAAGTCGAGTCGTTTGGCGTGAAAAGTCTTTTGAGTTGAAGAAAGTGACGTTTCAGTCGAATTACGACTTTCGGGACCGAGGCCCAAACTCAACTTAGCTCTTCGATTATCGCGGATCGTCAATTTTACTGTGAACTTGGTTTAAACATGACGAACACACTTTTGATGCAACACGCTGTATAAAGGCCCCCTTCCACTATCACTTTTGCGTGTCATGCAAGAAAGTTATTCTCCCATCCTCCATGACCTTCCATCCTGCAAGCCCATCTACTATCCCGCAAGCATGTCAGTCAGCCCTGAATGTTATGCATGCTTGATGTAAGTAATTTGATAGTGCTGCGCAATTTTTGTAATCCTCATCATTGACGTGAATATTTCCCATCTATTGCGTTCTGTAAAGATGGGAATAATTAATATTCGAAACGTGCCAGATTTGATAAATATGTTGGGAGTGGAAGTACGTCACATCCATACTATAAAAACTTCTGTATAGTCATCAATCATGTATTAAATTTGGCGCTATAGTTCTTGCAAAACTGCTTTGGAGTCGCTCAATTTGTTCAATTGATGGCAATATACTTTTAAACTAATCGTGGGATTTTTTAACATGTTCTTTTTTCAAAGCAATGCCATTCGAATACCTTTAAATATAGAGCGTCACTTTTTTGCAAGTACATTTTACATTTCGTAGTACTTGTTCATTTATTTTTTGGTTGGTAAATACAGGATCGCTTTCATTCGATGTTGCTGTACCGAATGTATGCAGATTGTTTCTTTTGATATGGTCTTTCCAGCATGTGACAGGACTAACTAACTAACTAACTAACCATCCAACTAACTAGAATTTGTTATAACGTGGACTTAATATAATAAATAAATATTGCAAATTTAGATAAGACCATATTATCTTAGAAACTTTTGTTTAGAAAAAGTATGACTAGTAAAGTTTTTAATTGGAATCCCCAATATTATCTTTGAGTTTCTCTTTGCTAGTGAAGCACACAGGTTAGTTTATTTAGCTGTTAAATAAGTATTATATGAAGTTTTAAACAATTAAAAATGAATGATTGAACTTTTAACCGTCGACAATATATTTTTTGTTATCATCTTATCTAAGAGACGATAGATTGTTGACAAAATATATAAAATAAACACTGATAAGAATAGAAACAGAAATAACAATTTTTAAAATGGTTTTTTTTTTGTTTTGAAGAAAATCAACACCATAAATCCGTAAAGATATATAAACATTTTTAAAACTTTATTTTTATATATTTTGTTAGTTTGTTATATTTTAGGAAAGTTCAATTTACAACACAGTTGATTGTATGTTGAATGTTGATTTTTGTTTAGTTGATGAGTAACCCGTTGAGTAGGGGAGCTGGCACCATAGAAATATAAACTAAACACGGAATGGCTGTAAGCCAGATTAAGTGTACCACAATTCCAATTGTTTGAGTTCACTCGGTAGTAGTGGTGTCAGGCAGTGCAGGCCAAAATATGCAGAAATAATAAGAGGGACGTTTTAAAAGCGGAGCAATTAAAATTCCTGGCATAAAATCTATACCCTCCAGATATTGACTTGGCACGCCACCATTCACTCAAGAAGCTACCCCTGACAGTTCGGAAATTTGTGTCCCACTTATGCACATTATTGCTGTCCTTTTAAACAAGCTACCTTTAGTGTGGTCGCTCACGTACAGAGTTTTTACACGACACAGCCGTTCCATGTTAGTTTATATTTCTATGGCTGGCACTTGAAAAAATCGTGTCGTCCCAACCTTCTGCCGTTTGGTATATAAGCTTTTGAAGTAATTTTAAGCATTTTTTATAATATGACATTTTTGCGGGAAGTGGACCCATTTCGAGTTATGGTGTGACCACACTACGCGGTCTTGGGTCGTACGCGCTTTTGCCTTTTTTTTTCATATAGAGTTTTATGACTTTTTTACGACTTTTTTACGACTTTGTCCATGATAAAAGCCGTGCGGCCAAACAACGCGGACAAAAGGCTGTGGTTAAAAAGGTACATTGTGCGTCCACACACTATGAGCTTTTCAAAAGCGCGTACGCCGTTTCAAATGAGAATTGATTTTTTCTCACTCATGACTCAGAAAATTAAAAGATCACGCGCGCTTTTGGCTGGCCGTACGACCAAAAGCGCGTGGATTCTAAGTCCGCGTAGTGAGGACGGGCCTTTAGGGGTTTTGAGGGGTAAAAAGGGGGTTAAAACTGAAAAAAATTTCTGCCGCTTCGTATGTAGGTTCTTTTAGGGCTAAATAACCGTTAAATACTAGTGGCAGACATTTTTGACCATTTGGACCCTCCCCAAGCCACCCCTAGCTGAAGTTGCCATTTTTCTCCCCATACCCTAGCAAATAGTCAAAAATTTCTGCCACTAGTATTTAACCTTTAAGTACCGACGTGTGGTCTGACAGACACTTTCAGAGTTCGAAAAGTCTAGCTACATGTGTTAGCGAAGACGTATCCCCCCGCGCTTCTTCCTACCCCTCGGACAGTCTCCCGGCAGCTTTCGAGGAGAGTGGTCTTGTCGTCTCATGAAATTCCGGTCAGATTTTTTTAGAGAGAATGTCAAAAAATATAAAAGTTTTCGTTAGTAAATCTATGGTGGTCTAGCAGACCTCACGTCTGTACTTATGTAACTAAAATAGCACGTCGGTACTTAAAGGTTAACGGTTATTTAGCTCTAGTAGAACCTACATACGCAGCGGCAGAAATTTTTTTCAATTTTAACCCCCTTTTTACCCCCCAAAACCCCTAACTCGAAATGGGTCCACTTCCCGCAAAAATGTCATATTATAAAAAATGCTTAAAATTACTTCAAAAGCTTATATACCAAACGGCAGAAGGTTGGGACGACACGACTTTTTCAAGTGCCAGCTCCCCTACTAGTTTAACTGAGGAGTTGATTTATTAGTTTTTAGAATATAATAGTTGGTCTAGGTCAATATCTTCCAAGTAAATCTTGAATTCATAAACTAGGCAAATATAAAAACGCATTGGAAAAAAAGAAGAGAGGACCACCAAGGACAACGCTAGAAGAAAGCTTATAACAATTTGGGCGCTAAGCAATCAAAACTCATTAAGAGATACCGATAAGCACGACGTATGATATAATCGTACAAAACGAGTAAAGCATAACTAACATTTCGGAAGAATATATAAGATTCCTTAAAACACTGTCGAAATTAATGAAACGTTGTGGCAATTTAACAGTATCAGAGGAGAAAATAGCTCGCTTTGTACGTAGTCTTCGTAGTTCGTAGTTTTTCGTAGTTCATTTCCATACATTTGGAAACTGCGAAGCTCCTTCGCAACTACGAAGCTGAAAACCCTCTCAATTTCACTTCGTAGTATCGTAGTTTGTTTTTTCACAGCTGTTTTGTATGAATTGCGATCCGATGGTAATAACAATTCAAATTTAAAGCGTACCTTCATGCCAACTAAGCTACAAAACAACGAAACTACAGCACTTGGAACAACTGAAAAATGACATGACCCCTATTATTTCACTTTCAAAATTGAAAACTTGAACGTGATCGTGATCCAAATGATTTGATCGGTTAGTTTCATAATTGTTTCAATCAATAGTTGAGCATTATTTCACTCTGAATATCAATCGCAAGTATGTAAAGTAGCTGCAATCAGGTGAACAGATGCAACAATCGATCAAGAAAATGTTAGCTATTATTGTCTGGAATGCGAACTGCACGAAGTTCATTAACTAAATTGTGTAAAGATAAGCAATCATAAGAGAATATTATGCAGCATTATTGGAACATTTAAATAAAGATGTTATTTGGCAACAAATACGTTCGTTCATGCTTTACGAACGTCATAAGTTTCTACGCTTAATGAATACTAAAAACAAAATATAGTAATAATATCTGTAGACTATTTTCAATCATCGTTTTGGTTTTTTTTTAAATCAGAATTTAAAAATAGATTCAATTCTCGTCATTATTGATACATAAAAAAAATGTTTAAAATGCACTTTTTTACTCATCACTTCGCAAAACATTTTTTGTTGTTGTTGTTAGTAAAATACTTGTTTATAATCTCATGAATGATATCACACATGTATTTACGTCGTTTCTTTGAGAAGGTTAATAAAAAAGACTTAGTTCATTTTCACGAAAAAAAAGTATAACAAGAAGCTTAACTTATCCAGTTTATAAAAGCATTGAAGAAGTTATTCATAAACGTGGTCTTAAAAAATGGTGACGATTTTAAATTGAGATTGGAGAAGTTGTGGTTAAGAAATTGTTGTAGGTGGTTGAACAACAACTTCCTGTCTCATATTTATTTTTAATTTTTTTGTTTAAATGTCCTCTTGAAGTTACAGATCAGGATCAGTTTAAGACATTGCTCACAAGCAGGATAAGAGCACTCTGGAACTTCCGGCAGTTCTTGTAATTTCCAAGAGCTGCTAATGCCCAGGGCTTGTTTAAGCAAACCAGTATACATGAGAAATGAATATAACAAAACTGAATGACGGCTTTTATAGTAATTTTTTTATAACTGAAAGCACATTTTTTGGTGACGTTTTTACTACTTCATTTAGCGGCTGTGTTTTTTTGTTTATTTTGATACGTGATTTTATCATATTGATAAAGAATATATATATTGTCACAATGAATGCTTTCTCAGAAATCATTCTATATCGGAAAAATAAAAAAGTATTGATACACTTCTTTGATATCTTATCTTATTTATTACAAACTGCATTAAAAATCAAACTTGTCACGCCCAACTCTATATAAGGCCAAAACAAATAATCATGATTGAAGCTAAGAACCATGATCATGCAATCGATTGTATACAATAAAACAAAACAAAAAACTGACCAACCATCTAAATCAAATTAACGGTTACAACCATAGCAACTGGATATGATTAAAATTATTAAACTTTTCCGACATGGAAAAAAATATAACACAAATGACCCTAGGTTGGTTTTTAATCTGTTTTACAGTTCAGAGATCATCAATTGGTTAATAAGCATGTCTCATTGGCCTTATCCGGAACACCATTTGAAGCCCACTTATACTGGTCTGTCTGACTCATATTACTTCCACTGTTTTGGATTTTATATAGTATAGAGTAGACGAGCTTTTTCTAAAGCTATACTTAAAGAAAATTAGTTTCGTTAACGTATTTTTTTATAGTCTTTTTCTAGCTCTTCTTATCCGCAGCGCTTTGTCGCTTCTATTATTTTGTGTGTAAGACGTTGAAGAGACCTTGACGCTTAAATAAAGTAACAGAGTTCAATGATAATTTGCAAATCAATTTGAATTGCATGCTTTGAAATGCTTGCGTCAGAGATAAGGTGAAATTATTTCAAAATAAAGCCTTCAATTTTTCCCCCAAAAACTTGATTAATTACAAACGCAAACGTCTACACTTTTCAAAGTTAAATTAATATCTTAACATTAAATAATAAAAAAAACCGTTTTTTTTCAATGTTAAACTCGGTTTTAGCGCATAAAACTGCCATTTATGATGTTCACAAAAGATTTTTATCGCAATCTCAATTTTGGTGTATTAAAAAAAAGTAAAAGATAAAAATCATCTTTTTATAATCTTGAAACAAGTTCAATATTTTGATAAAAAATAATTTACTTTTTGACAGACACGTGATAACAGAAATTTTAATCCGAATTTTAATGAAAGAAATGTAAAGATAACCAATGTTTTTGTTAATGGTGTGTGTTTTTCTTGATTCTTTATTTAAGGGGTAACACCACTGTAGAGGTGCGAAAAAAGGCCAAATTTTGGGAATTAATTTAAAAAGTATGGAAAAAGGGATCGAAATTCTTTTCAGGCGATTGATCAAACATGTATTAAAGTGTAAAAAAAAATTTTTTTTATTGACTTTTTGTTCCAAAATGGTGGCGCCACAGTCGTTTTTCGAAATCGCCTTTTTGTTAAGGGCCTCCACGGGTGGACGGATTTCTCCGAAAGCTGAAGACCTGGAACAAAATCCAAATAGTTTCCTAATCTATTTGACCTTGCCCATAAAAGTACGTAGGATTTTTTTTTTAAACTGATTTTTGTAAAAATGGCGCACTTATGAAAAAAAAATTGATTTTCGGCAAAAAAATGAGCAGTAAATTGTTTATAAAAATTTTTTTTTACAACGAATCAAAAAACGGCTACGTACTTTTGTAAAGAATGCAATTGTGAAGCTAATGTCAAAATTTCAAACCGATCCATGCAATAGTCTCCGAGTAATCCGTCCACCCAGTTCGAAAAACATGGTTTCCAGATAATCGCGCTTAAAGTTTTGAAAGTACTCTAATCTTTGAAAATTGTATTTTACCTTCACTGTGCGATGTACTGTAAAACACGTTTATTATTTTGTAGCGCACCCTGGTGGACACCTGGGGAACCCAAATAACCTTTTTGCTATAGCAGCACTTATTATTTCGACTGGTAAACGCAATATGCAAGCAATAAGTCGGACCAACGCGCGCTCCGAGGCGCCGGGGAAAATCGAAAATTAAATCCTTCAAAATTATTTTTCTGTTATAGGACCAACTGCACATTGTTTTTGTTATCCTGAAGTATATTTCAAGCCAAAAAACAAAAATTCCATTTTTTCAAAATCCTACAGTGGTGTTACCCCTTAATAGAAATTATCAGTCCCATTATTGATGCGTGAAAGTCTTGCGATTAGAGGTAAATTTTTTGGGTATAATGTTTTCCGTGAATTAAGGAGATTATAATAAAAATAACGAAAGTTCATTTGTTGTTGACAAAAATTTGAAATTAATCAGTAGAATAGGTTTAAGTTCATTTTTATTTATTGAGATGGTCTTTGTGTGCATGATTTAGGGATTATAAATTATTTAACAAATTTTATTTTAATATTATCGGAATTTCCAGAATATATTTTATCTTATATAATAACTAATTTTAGTTGATACGGATTAGGTATTATATTTATAGAAACACGTTTGGTTTGGACTGAAAATTTGACCTTAAAAAAATAAGATAAGGCTCAGAGCTTAAAACCTAATAAAAATCCTTGCAATCTTTTTTGTTATTCGTTTCATTCAATTCCATGAATTAGTTCCTACATAAAATTCAATTTTCACACGAATAAGGGCTTTTGTCGGTCCGACTTTCCGTGCGACGAACAATGAAGTTTAAATGGACCGCCCAACTAAATGTCTGTGCGGACATATCGACTGGGGACTTTTCTGGCAACACTGCTTTGTTTCACAGATAAAATTCTATAGAAGTATAGAATTTGGTCTCTACGACCAAAAGTCTATCGTATTAACCCACCATAAGATTACAAATTCGGCATTGTCTTTACAACTTTTAGCATCATTATACATATTTTCCTCCCCATAAGATCTGATCCGTTCTACAAATTTGTTGAAAATCTCTTCACTTTTTCAGCAAATCAATCAAATCAAACCTTGATAATAATTACGAACCTGACTCCTCGTTGGAACATAAGATCTCAAAATAAGCACCATGTGACTCTGCGTTGAGCATAGCTTGATATTCGAATTGTCATTTATTTCAGAAATAACGTGGTCTTTCCGAGTTTGTACAATAGTACATCTTCCAACTTTAACCATACGTACTTGGATTAAAATTAATTTCGGAAACCAAATCATAGTCTCTTCCTATACAGAAGCGCCCAAATATAAATACTTCAGTATACAATGCTATTTCAGAAAAGACTTCCGATTCCTACACTCTCACCTGGGGCCAGTTCACGCAATTCGACGTCCACTGAAAACGACACGAAACGCGTTCAAAAACCTTACTATGGTTAACTATGGTAACCTTTTATCGTTCAAAAATTCCGTGGTTAACTACAACATAACCACCAGCATAACTTTTTGATGTTCAAAAACTCCCGTGGTTAGCCATAATAAGGTTTTTGAACGCGCTCCGCGTCATTTTCAGTCGATGTCGAATTGCGTGAATTGGCCCCTGGTGTGTGAAATCATTGTTGCAGGTAATTTCAAAGTTAATCTCTCTGCCATTACGTGGTTGCTGGGGCAAATGCTGGCTAACTTGAATAATAGGCTGCATTCAAAAATTCAGCCAAAAGCATACAAATTTCTGTTAGATAAAAGAGCTCCAAAGTACAGTTCCCCTTTGACTTTAGGATGTAAATCGAGGTTAAAAGCCCATTTCCTTGCTGTGTTGAAGATATTGACAGAAAAGTGAAATGAAGAAAGAATACATTTGCGAAGGAAATGATAAATAAACGGAAAAATGTGCAAAGGCGGAATGCAACCTTGTCTCTAAATGGGATTCGAACCCTCAATCTCTCAGATGGCAGCCGGATATGTTACCTTTAAGCTACTAATTCCAATAAAACCTTTAAGTAAAAAATATACTAGGTGATTATTGAAACTAAAAAAATAAATGAGTTAGCACAAAATCTCAAAGATTGACATTTTAAGGATCTTTAGACTAGTGTCCATACTCATATTATCTCATTCAAAATCGTACTACGAAAAAATCTACATGTGGTTATTTCTATTTTTAAGATTACCGGCTCTATGTGCTTTGACCAAAATAGAATCAATGCTTTTAAAAGTATGCACATTGGCTTGCACGGAAATGTGTTTTTCTGGTATGGAAGAAAATTGAAACAAATAGTTACTTTGTAGTACAGTAATAATAGCATACATTGTAACCGTTCAAGGTTATCACTTCCTTTGCTCTAATTAATAATACATATGCAAATAGTTCATTTAGAAAATGAATAGAAACGAGAGAATTAAGATAAAAATTAAATATTAAATTCTCTCTGACGTTCATTTTACACGTGCATCCTTTATTTTCAGATCGCATGAAATACATTTCCTTTACTCTAGTATTAATATACAATTTTGAATTCAATGTAAGTTAATATATGACTTTTCAACCATTTTGAATGCATAAACTATTTTCTCTTTCTACAATAATATTTTTCAATTATCATAAACAACAATTTTCAGCCCATTCATATTCTAGTAGTGAATAAAAGAGAATAAAAAAACGAAATAATAGCAAAAATTGCGACTAAAATAAGTTCTGGATGGCCGACAGTTGGCTTACTTTTAAAACGCAATATGAATAACAATAAACATTTGCCAAAAATAGACGCATTTTTTTTGGTGGCCTTATTCTCATTCAAATTCGTAGCTACCTATAATGAAATCACATCCCGTGATTAATAAATTAGCGTAACAAGAAGCACACAATGAATGCCAGTTGAAGAGTAATTAGCACCTAACTACAAGTAGGGACAGAGAGTTTGCTTTGATGTAGAAGCACATATATGAATTGTTTTTTAGTATAAACTTAAGCAAAATGCAAATTAGTTAAGTAATAATAAAGATAACAATTTTTTTTTATAATTATCTTGATGGTGTTTGCAACTAGAAAATAAATTTATCATTTTTTCCTCCTATCTCTTATCTAATAACAATTAAAAAAGTCTAGATCCATATCAGAGTATCTGGTTGAGATTTTCACTTGGTTATGCAAATGTAAATATTATTATTTATAATTAAAGAAAAAGTAGAATTAAAAAAATGTTAAACAGGCTAAGATCAAGGTTTAAGTTTAGTCTCGAGTATCTTAAAGTTATATACGACGAAGAAAATATAAATGTAGAATATTAGGATAAACTGTGAGCTTCAATGTCATTCACTCAGTATTTATGTATATTTAATGAAATTATTGTTCATAATCCGTTGATTTAATTCTCCTTGACATTAAAAAAAAGCCATCCAACATCGTTTTAACACTGTTTGCTTTCCTCTTGTTATATATAGGTAAAAGGTGGATGAACTTTTAGGTAACCAAGTTTTTTGAATATATTTGATGTGCTTTTCTTCTTCTTGTGGTTTAAATTCTGATTTTGTTTTTTCCTCTTTCATTTCGTTACAAGCATGAATATTTTTTCGTTCATTATAGACTTCTTCAATGGTTTTAGATGTCGATAGTAACACTATGTTGACTGGTTTTTAACTTTTGACTGTATTATAGTATTCCACCAAATTATACAGAGGAACACTTCTTTTTTTTCTTAATATAGTTCATTTTTAGGTGCGACTGGGTCGACATCTGTTTTTTTATAGCCATTACGTTACAGTAAATAATTTTCTTTTGAGTTTCTCTAAAAATGCATCAGATAAATTAATTAGTAATAAAAATCGTTATATTTAATGCTGCTTACCGTAGTTGTCTTAATCTTGACAGACTGATTGAATTTTTATAACGTTTACTAATTTTAATCTTTTTTATTCTCAAGATGTGATCAATCCGTCAAAAGTAGTTTCCAACGCTTATTATTTATTATTAAGTGAATAACCTCCATGATATCACATCAAATGATCTTAGAATATCGCACCTTAGCTGTAGATCTATTCTAAATTACGCCGTATGAATCTCAATGAGATCTAAGATTAGTGAATGTAAATTTTCACGTTTCGATCGAGAGTTTTAATATTCAGTTGCGATTTAGTCAATGAATGGTTCATAATTGAACTAAGAATCTAATACTAAGTACAAAATAAGCAGTATAAATGTTTTTCGTTTTTGTGATAGTTTGCTTCAGGAATAAGAAACTGGATAAAACAGGCCAGAGATCGACAATCATGAAGGCGAACGCTGGAGGAAGCCAAGGCCAACAATAGGCTGTGGAGCTTCTGATGACGATGATAGTTTGCTTCGTAGTTATTAGTAGATTATTGAATCAGTCAAGATAAGTTCGAATCGGCACCAACATTTCAGCCAGAGAGATAGAAGTTTGAAATGCGAGGAGATCAACGATATCCCGAACCCGATAGGAGCATGTGGAATATTCCATCCTTTGTGATACGATGGCTTAAAAACATGATCTCTATTGTACGAAAAACGCATGGTCTAGCTTTATGGTCAGGCCGAAGCTATCGAGGCGTTTAAAGTGCTCTTCTAGGTTAGCGAGATTTTGATCTCCTGGCGATAAGTAAAGTAGACATAAATGAAGTCGAGGTCTCTTATAACTTCAGTTATGAACATCTGAAAGGTTTGCGCTGCATTCCGTAAGCTGAATGGCATACGGGTAAACTCATAGAGGCCGAATTAAAGTAGTCTTACGCACGTCCAAAGGGGCGATTTGTATGGGATGATATGCTGGTACCAAATCCACCTTCAAAAGAATTGAGCTTACGTGAAGATTCATGGAGAAATTCTGGATGTGAGGGATCGAATATCTATCCGGCACAGTGATTGCATTAAAGCGACGGTAGTTGGGGCATGGCCTTTAATCTTGTGATTCCCATTTAGGGATTCGATGAAGTGGAGATGCTGCGGGGACGATAAAAGTCGACAAATCACTAGTTGAACCATATGTTGAAATCTAACTTTGCCGAATGATTTCTCCGGATGCCCTGTCCATGGCGACATTTAATTTTGCGGCCATATAATCGGTAGGCTCTTCTACCATTTTCTGTGGTACATAGCACAGTATATTGCTGTGCCTGTAGTTCTCCTCGATCCAGCAACCCGCTTCTCGCAGCCTCTGGGCCGTTGGTTGCCTAATGGATAAATCAGGTGCCAGCAGGTCGAGAATTACGCTAAACGCTTGTGTAGGAGTTGTATACAAAGAACCCGTTTTTCCGAGGCATACTATTCGTTGCCACAATTCGGATTACCAACTGGAAAATCAAGACCCAAGACCGAGAAGGTTGGAAGAAAATTCTTGAGGAGGCCAAGGTTCACAGAGGGTGATGATGATGAAGCTATTCTTTGGACTTGATCCAGTCTGGATATGTTTATACTCTTTGGCAGGAACCGGCCACCATACGCCGGAGCTATATGTCAGCACTAGTCAAATCACTGCCGTGTATAGCCACTTAAAAACCTCATCTCTTGCCGATGATCTGCTTACAGACATAGAAAGTTATATAATTTCCTTCCTTGTCCTTTCTTCGATATTGAGCCTCCAGTTCAACTCAACTAATACTCAATTCCCTTAACAACAAACTTTTTTTAAGAAACTTATGAATAAACTAACTAAAAAAATCTTCATTATTATCTTCCAGAAAAATGTCAACAAAATAAGGAGCAAAAAACTAATAAGGAGGTTTGCCCATTCTGTAAGGAGCACAAGAAACGACCACTTATTAGCTACCTTAGAAAGCGTGAAATGCAAAAAAGCCATGACAAAATATGCGAAGAAGAATGTCCTGAGGAGGAAACTGAAACAACTGAAGAGAATCAGCCAAAAATTATTGAGAAAACTACAAATGAAGAACCACAAAAACAATAAATAAAATCTGGAAGTTCTGTTTACGTTTTTTAAAAAACAAATTTAAGATTTTAAAAAATATAAAACAAAAATAACAAAAAAAATGAAAATCATAAACTATATCTACTAAAATATATAAAAAAAATGTTATAAAATGTTTTTTTACAAATATTTTTAAAAAAGAATCAAAATTATGTTATAATACAAAAAAAGAAAAAAAAAAAAGAAAACATTTACATGTATATTTATATGTTAAGACTGATCTATAATCCAAAATATACATAAAAAAAATATTTTTTTTAAAAACATTATATATATTATAACTATATTTACTATTATACGCACCCGTTAATAGTTTAGATTCTTTTCTTTGTCTATATTAGACACAAAATTTAATTTTATAACTCTATAATAATAATTTTTTTTTCTTGTATTTTTTTATACTATTATCGAAATTTATTTCTTTTATATTATATAATTTTGTGTTTTGCTTTTTATTAATTAGAAAAAATATCGCCGGGATTTCATAAACAATAACAATTAGAATTATGTAATAAAAAAATAATTAATAATGGCTTTAATTAATTAAACAAAAAATTGATTTCATTGATCAAATATTTAATCTGCGTAAAAAAAAATGTTTTCTATTTAACAGGCGAAATTTGAAGAAATATTTAAGAATTTATTATGTATTTACATTTGTAATTAAATTTAATAAAATAATTTTTAATATTGTTAATAAAAATGATTCTTTTAAGGTGGGAGGGAATAAAGGAGGACTATAATACCATTAAAATACGGCAACAGCAGTCACAAACTCAATCAAGGGTGTGGTGGGTCTCAAATTGAGACAATTTGGTATGGCCCTTGCTATAAGGCAGGTGTGGCCAACCTTTCTGAAAGCGAGGGCGCAATTAACAATTTACATGAAGGTTGCGGGCGCAACCGGATTATAAGGGGCTTTTGCCAGTAAGCAGTTTCTCCCGAGATACGTCACTCGGAATTGATTACATAATAAGACGGATGACATCAATGGTTCATGGCTTTTGTCAATCTACAAGAAGAGCCTGCATAAAAACTACATGCCTCACTACTGGAGAAGGGTCAAAGTGATCTTCGAAGGTAGATAGACCAAACGGCAAAGATGATATGAGTCGTCAAGACCCTAGAACGCATGCTAGTCTTATACCTCCGAAATCCTATAGCAAAGAGCAGAGTCTTCCTCTTAGTATGCATATTGCAAGTGAATATCGAATGGCACCGCACTGCATGAAGTAGTACGTACCGTAGAATACCCCATAGAATACAACCAATTTAAGTTAGCAACCTTCCTGGACATAGAAGGCGCTTTTAGCAAAGTCAATGCACAATGTTTATGGTCAGTGCAGCCTCTTCACAGTGCCACCGCCAGACAATTGGAGGCCCTTTGCATAAATTCAGCGAGAGGCCCCAGAGAGTGGGAACATTTTTTTCGCTCGCTTCTTTCGCGGAATTTACTTCATAAGGGCCCGTTCCCGCGACCGAATTATGGAAAATGGGCCCTATGTAATGTTTAGTCGCCGTTTGTGTTGTGCGATTTCGTGTCGAGTAGCCCATATGCTGATTTGTGTGGCCCTTACTGATTTGTGTGCCCCATTTAATGAAGTAAAAATGCAAATAATGAATTGAAATGATTTTTATTGCCAAAAAAAATTCGTTCGCGAGGCCCCAAGCAAGCTGAGGCCCTGTGCAGCTGCACACTCTGTAAATATGCCAGCAGCTGCACTGCTTCTTCATGCTAAAATCTAGAATCGTCCACAGCAGCTTAGGTAACAAGAGAGTGGTAAATACGACGTGCAGGAGCACACCCCAGGAAGGATGACTTTTGCCGCTGTTATTTCCACTTATAGAAACAAAATCCCTGATTTCAGTCTACCTATAATATGGGCGGCTACTGAGCCTATTCCGATCAGCTAAGTACTTTGGCTTTATTTTGGGCGCAAAGCTGTATTGCAGGCTCAAGATCGAAGAAAGGGCAAAGAACGCCAATATAGCTTCCTATGCCAGTGAGCAGACCTTCGGCAAGAGATGAGACTTGAAGCCACCCAGTGGTTCACTGGCTCTATATGGCAGTAATTAGACAGTGGTAACATACAACTATCGTGTTTCGCTCTTGTCTGATTTCGAGCCTCCAAGTCCCTGAAACTTAGACCAGTTGGCAGAAGAGGCGAGGATATGTGGTAGGCCTACGAAGTCGAACCTACTAGTTAGGGTTAGGTTGAGGTCCAGCACCTCCTCCCTACTAGCAGTGACAATCCTGGATTTGACTTCTATTTGCAATATCTACATACATATGTTATTGATAACAATAAATTCTAGGAAACACTCACCCGTTTCGTTTATATCGGTACACCCCCAAATAGAGTGGTGAGCATTTGCATCACAGCCGATGACGAATTGCCGGTTCGTCTTGCGACAGAACTCGATCAGTTCTTGAATCTCTTGGTGGTGGCACTATTGCTACATCACCCGGTAAGTAGGCGGACACAAGGGCGATTTCCTGTCACTGTGCACTAGCATGACCAAGTGAAGAATATTATCATTTACCCTCTTCTGGACCACTTTCCACTTGTCGGCGGGAAAAGAGTTTTGTGCGCCGATAGTCAATCGTTAGTGCTTATAAAATTTTATACTATAACTCGAATAACTCGAAGTTGACCTAGAGAAATTCATTTAGATATCAGGCAAGGATTCACTTGGATACTAGCTGAAGCAGTTCAATTGGGACTCCTAGATATGACAATCAAACACAAATAATATAAACCCATAAAATAGTACAGATTAAAAGATTTTGCACGCTTAATTTCTCTGGCAAATGAACTGCTGGTGTAATAAACAAACATAAGTCATTTATAAATCACGAGTTTACCATTACTAGATAATAATAACCAACTCAAGATAATCGAATCCAGCTGTTTATACCGGTTTGTAACATATGTAATAGGAAACAAATTAAGTATTTATCGCTTTCCGGCTCAGCTGGAGAATTTAATTACGAGAAGGAATTGAAATGTGTCTCAAACCTTTTACGTCATTGATTTGATGATCTGAGAGAGTTGTACAAATGACAAAAAGTAATTAATAAAAACATAAAAGAACAGAAAAGATATGTTCAAACGGATTTCTTCCATTATACAGATAAAAAAACCGCATTTAAATAATATAAAAAGGAGAAAAGTTTAAAAATGCGGAAAGTCTTTAAACGTTATGATAACAAATTTCCAGACTTTTATTATCGTCGAGTTTTACCAAATTCAAAAAAAAAATAAAGATATAACAGAATAAGTTTCTCATGTTTCCAAGTTTTATCATCCATTTTCATTTTTATCATTAACCACATTAACCTCATAATACCGGGGTTTCTATGGAAATATATAATGTTAACTGAGCTGTAAAACCATCATTTAGAATTCCCATTGAAAGACAGAACTTGTCGTAATAACCGAGAAGAGTACAAAAATATTGAAGTGTAATAGATGAAAACGGATCAGTAAAAGGTGCATCAAACTTCAATTAGTTTTTTTTATCACAAGTTGAGTTCACAAGAAATTGAAATTGTGCAGTGGAGATTTATTAACGAGTATCCAGTCTAGATATAATAAAAATAAAACAAAAATGTTGAAAAAACTGTTAAAGAAGATAAATGACAATCCAAAGTCAAAAGAACATGTTAAGGGTGAGTAGAGAAGTCTGCTGTTTTGTTTATAGTATGGAAATGATTATCTAATTGTTTTGATATGCCAATAGAATTGCGGTTTGTTAATTTGATATCCAATATTGATTGACCACAAGACTTTGTAATATTGGACATTTCCAACATCCAATCTTTTATTAGCCTAGAAAATTGTATTAAAAAAAACAAATTGTGACAATATTTATTGTAAATTGTGGTTAATTGTAAAACGTAAATAAAATCAATTGATAAAAATAAATAACCAAGTAAAATTACTTGTTTATAGGCGGCATTTCTATAAATAAAATTAAATGAAATTAAGTGCTTTTTACATAGATGGCACCCATTCAATAAAATCTTGTTTTCTTATCATCATTTTACCACAGATTGCGGAAAAATATCCAAAAAGGCAAACAAATGTAAGTGCACTCCGAAAGATTGTCACTGCAAACAACGACGGGCCATTGTCAGGAGATTTCTACGCAGTGATGAACTTCGTTCGGGAATTGCTGCCTATTGAATTATTATAGGATTCGTAATTTTTATTACTTTTTTGTATATAATATTAATGAGCATGAATATATAAATATAAATGTGGATTTTTTGCCTAGTTTAATTGAGTTGAATAGCTTTGCAGATGACCTTGATCGATGGATTTGTTTAGGAGCGCTTCTTTAACAGCTTGTTTTGGATAAATGTAAGTACAGTCGTAGAATTTTGCCATAAATCTATGTGCGGCAGTCTTCAATTTATAAAACATAGAACGGATCTTTTGGTAATTTGCTACTTTTGTCAACCAAATCTAATAAAAATAAACGTGTACTTAGTGATAAGCAATCCATATTCTTGTGTCTCCGCATCTGCTACAACTGCATCCGTCCATCTTTTCCTTGGCCTGCCTACGGGTCGTTCTCTCTGTCGACCTTCTTTCCTGTTCTGTCTTCTGGCATGCCCTCGGCGTGTCCAGAGCCCAGCGAAGTCTATTAAGTTTTGCGAACGCCACTAAGTCTATGTCGTCCTATATGGATTTGATATAACTCGCTGTTATATCTGATTCTTCATGTCCCTTCCTGACAAATTGGGTCTATTATGCTTCTCAGAAAGTTCCTTTCAAAGGAATCTAGCATGTCCTCTATGCTTTGTGTGAGCGTCCATGTTTCACTCCTGCAGCCTATAACAGGGCGAATTAGTGTCTTTTACAACGTAAACTTGGTCTTTCGATATGTTGCTATAGCATAGGCGCCAGCCCATCCCTTTGTCTGATCGCTTGATTAACTTGGAAAGCACCTGTAAGAGTGTTCTGAACTCTTATTCTGACACACGGAGAGAAATTAAACAAGTAAAATTTGACGCGGTGCGGACACGGAGGCGCGGAAAAATGGGAACTGACTGGTGAGATATTACTTGTTTACTTTCTCTCCGTGTGTTGTCCAACACACGGCATTCATTCGGTGCGGACGCGGTGCGGATATGTGTGTCCCGGGCTTTAATTGTATCAGACGTACTAGTTTAGCTGGCACATTTAATTCGAGTGGTATCTGAAGGAGCTTCTTTCTCTGGATGGAATCGTATACCTGCTTCGCGGGCAAGGCTCTTAGGGGCCCTATTGTCCTTATTGTTTTCGTCTTTCCCAACTTTATAGATCCTGCTGAGCGCACCAGCGAGCCGAACGTGAATTTTGCACGTACCACAACTGTGATATTCCACCCATCCCATCTTTATATTGAGACCTCATCTCTTGCCGCTGGTCGTTTCACAAGCGTCAATAGCTATGCAAGTTTGAATGCAGGATTTATAAATTATAGCCCAATGAAAAAAGTTTGTCTTAACAAGCCTGAAACATACCAACAGTAATGCATTGAAATGTAATACCATTCGTCTTGAAACCAAAACTAGAATTTTTCTTTTAGTACAGACCTATGTATGTCAAGTTGCCCGGAGTAGATTCTGTCTACTGCCTCTCAGTTGCAACTGAATGAGGAACGAAAACATAATGAATCACTTAAGTGGCTTCAACAGTTTTTACTGCAGAAAAAGTTACAAAAAAAATAAGCAGCTTTCCTGCATAAACACTTAAGCAACATCTTTGCATTTAGAAAATCCGGAGCATGAGAAGACTGAGAGCAATTTACACTATATGGGGTTCTTGGAATTTGCTTAACTAAAATTTAAATGCATTCGATACACCTCGAAGTAGTGGTCTGCACAAAATGCGATCGTGGTTTGCTTAGAACGAACTGCGCCAGCAAACAGAGGATATCATATTCCAACTACGATCGCACTAACAAGTGTTTAGCTGATATGGCAGCTATCATATGAGTATGTTAATTGAGTGAGACGTTGCGTAACAGTTTACTAATGTTGCAGTCGACTAGAATGTAAAGTTTAGAGTTTCGAAACGAAAAGAAATAAACAAACCTTCATAGTTTCATACAATTGAATAAGAATTAAATTTTACAATAATTAACATATAACAATAAAGAAAATCTTTACTTACCCTTAACAACCATGTCAACACCGATTCTCTATATGGCACAAAATTAGCAGCAGCACCCTTTTTCGAATCAGCAAGGGCTGCAATCACTTTTCCCAATGTTAATAAACTTTTATTAATACTAACACCTTCGCGAATTCTCTCTCCCGTTGCACTAGTATGGCTAATTCGTTCACTTCCGGCAAGATCAACCAAGCTAATTTTACTTCTCTTAGTCTGTTTTATCTTTCTAGGACTTAAGGAGGATTTGTCCAGTTCAGATAAGTTCAAAATAATATTAAAAATCGAGTGAGATCTAGAGCTTTTCTCATTCATTCCAGTAGCAGCAGTAGCACGTTGACTATTACCAACAGCCAGCCAATTTCGCAGGGATTGATATGAATCTACGGGATGTAAGCTAAGATCTACAACATACGGCCCCCAAACAGGATGCTCACGGACTTTCAGGGCATTTTTCTTTCCATTATTGTTTAAACATCCGTCGATTTGCACCACAGAAAGAAGATCGTGTATTTTTTCATTGTAAATTTCAAAGTAGCTGACTTCAATTTCTGCTTGAACATTATCCTTAATAGAATCGATTCTTTTAAACAATTCATGACAAAATCTCGGAATTATTCCAGCTTCTGAATTCAGATCAACATCATCCGTTTCTATGCCCATCATGCTGTAACTCTTACCAGACCCAGTTTGTCCGTAAGCAAAAAGGCATGCATTGTAGCCTTCGAATGCTTTATCAACTAGATTAAGACCAGTACCTTGGAATACAGCAGCTTGATCTGCATAATTTCTGTCATCTGAATTTGAGGACCAAAACACATGATCATACTGAAATGAATGACTTACACCTGCCGAGCTGTCCGCCGAAGTACCAACAAGAACTACAACTTCGTTACCATCAACTTGAACGATATTCGTAACTGAAGAATTAAGACATTCTTGTGCATTTAGTGGACGAACACGAACAGCAACAGATAAGTTACTTATCTCGCCATCTTTGGTCCTGACTTCGTCTCCTCTGGATTTTGCTGATCTGCTCGGAGTCTCTACAGTTACGCGTGAGAAGCATTCGGGTGTTTTTTGTGTTGAATTATTGTATATTTTTCTAGTTGATGTCTTTGGTGTAGTAATTTTATTGCGATAATTAACTGGAGTACTAGCAGCTGATTTATATAGAGATGAAGGTGTATAGCAGGCATTCAAAGCTGTTGGCGCCTGCCGGAATTTTGGTGTTGATGCTGGTGTTTTCGATGCCGATGATGGAAGAGAGAAAGCGTTATTAAATACACTATCATTACCACTTTTATCTGCTGGAATTGGTATTCCAGAAGTTGATTTATTACTAGAAATTGATTTTGAAATTATCTGTTTTCTTAAGGAAATCGGTGTCGATTCTTTTGAATTATTTGTGCACAGTTTTGATCGACTGATTGGAGTGTTTTTCACTGACATCACGAATATTGTTTTTTTATATATAATTCTAAAAATTAAATGCAAATAACTTCAATGATATTAAAATTTATTAAATTACATATTTTGTAAAATGTAAACACTTTTTTAGAAGCCGTTTTAAAATTTCGTGCAATTTTGAAATGTTGCAAAGTGACAGGAATACTTTACTATGCCTTGCTTTTTATGATAACATGTTTATGTAATGCCAGATGAAAGTAAATTCGCCATATTTGAATTTTGAAAATTGAATGGTATGGTTTATAAAAAAAAATTTTAGTGTTACTTAGTTTTGTTATGTTTTTATTTAATTGGTATTTTTTAATATTTATTTAATAAATTTTCATTAATTTTTCATTTTTGTACGCCAGACCGGTTGAATAGGTTCAGCAGTCGCTTCATGCTATAACCACAATTGGGGGCGGTAACTGCGGCGACGACCACGGCCACGGGGGTTATCGCGGCGAAAGTAGTCGTGTGAACACAATTAGGGCGATGTCGCTAGCTACAATCACTGAATTTTTCCATTGTTTTTTACATTTCACGACTAAAAGAAGGAATAAAATGATTTCATTTCAGCATATATCTAATCTAATTGCTCCTTTAATCCATCATGGAACATAGGGCTGATTTCAGCATGTACACATGTATTTATAAGCCGCTATATAAACTGCTCATAATAATGTACTATAATTCCATGTCTAAAAACAAAAATCACAAAACAACTTTTGACAGATGACGGCTACGAATAAGAATTTTAATGCTGTAAACATAATTGGGGCGACCGACGCAACTACTTTCGCAAGAACTGTCAAAAACCAATAGAATATACGTCTGCATATGAGGGTGCACATAAATTCGACCACGGCTACGGCCACGTCGCGGACCACGGCGGCTCAATCAATCTATTTTCTATTTTGTAGCTATCGCCTGTCAAAGATGTTTATTTACTGAGGTTATGTTTTCATAATTTGTGTGTATTTTTTATTTTGAGGTTTGATTAAACAAACCCATTGTTATATAATTGATGCAATATTTTTAATATTGCTTATTTTTTTCATATTTTTCATGATTATATGAAAAAATATTTCTTCACATAACAATAAAAAAACAAAAATTAAGTCGCCGTGGCTCCAATTATGTTCACACAACGAATTTCAGCCCGGAAATCGCTGTTGCCGTCGCCGCCGCCGTGGTCGTGGTTCCAATTATGTTTACAGCATAATAGAGTGATCGTGCTCGTCGCGAATAGTTTCGCCCGTCGCCCCTATTGTGGTTACACCAATAGAAATAAATATCGGAACACGGAAAGGGCATATTCACACGCTGCCATAATTGTGGTGAGTAAAACCGGTTTTATTCAACTCCTAGCAACTCAGACGGGGCGTAAATGAGTGTAGTAAATTCGAATGCTATACAGGAACCTTTAAATGTATTGCAGATGAAATTTACTTGTTAGAGAAAAACAGAGCTAAAGAATGCAAGAGATAGAAGTAACTTTTTATATGTGTGCCAGTTTTCACGCCTTTGCTTTTGCGTGAAAAATGTTTCGTTAAGTTCTTCCGCTCCCTTCCCTCTCTCATCTATAAAACCGGTTTTAGGCGCCATGAATGTGCACTGTGTGAATATGCCCAAAGACCGTTTTCAGTCTAAAACGAAACTCGGAACACGTATGCTATGTGGCCCATGCTTTAAATCTCAACTGAAACAGTGCTGCCATACAAATTCTAACTTTGTGAAATTGTATTTTTTATTTTATTATTATCAAAAGTAATTATTACATAAATGTTTTATGAGAATGCAATCGCTAAAAAGACTAATTTATTTTGATTAGTTTAGATTTTTATAAAATGTCGATTTTCGTATTGTTATTATCATATCTTTTGACATCTGTTGAATAAATTGATGACAGCAGGTAGATAACCTCAATCGTGTGCTTCGTATCATCGGTATGCGGTTGACTCTGCTTATATACGCAAGAAATTTTAAATTGTGACGTGTAACAAAAAAGATATCATATTAACAAAGAAACAAAGCATCACAGCTACTATTTAAAAATGGATAACAGAAGTACAAATCGTCTCATCATTGAGGATAAAAATTCAATTAGGCGTACTGTAGCAATTGCAGTGATTGTTGTCCTAGTGTTTTTTACGTTGCCAGGATTCTGCACGTCGCATGACCACCACGACCATGACCATGATCATATAGATGAACCGCCAAGCTTCAAGTATTCAAAACAAGCTAATGTAAATTTTAATAAGGAAACCCCAGGACAGGCCCAGCACAGCCATAGTGGACATGGTCATAGTCATGAGCATCCACCTCATAAGAAAGTGATTGATAAGAAACCGTTAGGTGAGTGTTTTATAACAAAGATTCTTTATCGAATGTTTTTAGTTACAATATCCTTACCGTAGATATGTTCGATGTGTGGCTACACTCGATGGGATCAACATTCCTGATAAGTGCTGCGCCTTTCCTAATACTTTACATCATTCCTCTGGATAATAGTGAAAAGATGAGGCCACGCTTGAAGATTTTGCTTGCTTTTGCTTCGGGCGGACTTCTCGGTGATGCTTTCCTTCACTTAATTCCACATGCAACACATCCGCATAGTCCAGCAGAGCACAGCCACGATCATGGTCATCACGCGCACGAAGACCACAACCACTCACACGATATGACCATAGGAATTTGGGTATTATCTGGTATAATTACGTTTTTATCTGTCGAAAAAGGCGTTCGATTAATAAAAGGAGGACACAGCCATAGCCACCACGATGAAGCCGACAAGAAAAAAGATAAAAATAAGACTAAAACGTCAGCAAAAGATAAAAAAGATAATGAGCCGCAAAAGGTTGAAATTGCAGGATATTTAAATTTAGCTGCAGATTTCGCGCACAATTTTACAGATGGTCTAGCGATTGGAGCCTCATATTTAGCTGGAAGCAGCATAGGTATCATAACAACAATAACAATCCTCCTACATGAAGTCCCGCATGAAATTGGCGACTTTGCAATTTTAATTAAATCCGGCTGCTCCAAGAGAAAGGCCATGATGCTGCAGCTTGTTACAGCGGTGGGAGCACTAGCTGGAACTGCTTTAGCCCTACTAGGGGCTGGTGGCGATGAAGCTGCGACATGGGTTCTACCATTTACAGCTGGCGGTTTTATCTACATAGCAACAGTCAGTGTCCTTCCAGAATTGCTGGAGGAATCAACGAAATTAGGCCAATCACTTAAAGAAATTTCTGCTCTCCTTGCCGGTGTAGGTTTAATGGTTATAATTGCAAATTTTGAGTAGATATTAGGCATAAAATTTAAGAATAATAATTGGAAGACTACTTAACAGATTGTTAGTGTCCTAAGAAAAGTATATTTTTTATCGTTATCCTTAGTGTAGCAGCTATGAATAAATATGGATAAGTAAGCATTTCTTGTTTTTTTTTCGTTTTAAAAATTTTAATACTGACAAAAGTATTTTTTTTACAAAATATATAACAACATTAATTTTTTTGTTTTACAGATCACGAATTTCTTCCTTTATATTCATTTAGCATATTAATACAGTGCTGGGCTTGATGCATAGCATCCTTGTTCTCAAATTTCTTACCTAATCTCCATGCTACGGTGCAGGCTTCTTTGGCTTGTTCGTATAAACCTTCCTTTAGTAGGATGAGTCCTAGATTCGCTTTAATAACTCCGGCCTCAGCTAAGTCTGGTAGTTGTTCTATGATTTCTAAGGCCTCCGTTATGTAGGATTTTGCACCACTCAAATCGCCTAACTAAGGTAGAACTGAGGTGAAGTAGATTGAATTAGATTTGTAATGAACTTACTCTTGAACAGGCTACACTGAGATTGTTCAACATGTTTACGGCATCCGCGTTTAGTTTTCCGTATATTTCCACGTAAATGTCAAAAGCTTGTACAAAGTTTTGTTTTGCTTCAGTGAATTTATTCTGAACCATAAGGAGCTGGCCGTACCTGTGGATTTGTTGTTTAAATATTATTTTTCTTTTAATTAAGTTGTGATAAAAGAAAATGCTATAATAATAGTGATAGTTTAGCAATCAGGTGCCAGTTTAAAGGTTCCTTTGCTGATGAGTCTAATGGCTGGGTTTTGTCTCTTATCCAAGCTCGACAAGGTGGGTCTTTTTCATACAAGCTAGATCTCTTGCCAGCGCAAACCTATCGAGCTTTATTTTCTTAGCAGTCCTAGATTACGTCATTAAGTTTCAGAAATCAGTCTCCCTCGTTCTCCGTAAAACTTTCCTCTTGGTAGCTATTGAACCATTGCGCAGTAACGGTATGACCTAGTTTCTAACAAATTGGATGAGCTCTGGAGAAGTATGAGTATCGTGGATAATCGTCAAATGATAAATAAATGCTGGAAAAGATGGCTTCCGGCTAGAATTGCTGAAAGACGACTCAAGCCTCATACCAGATGCGCTATATCCATTTCCAGGATTGGATGGAACGCCTGTACCTTTCCGGAGAATTGGACAGAACAATATGCGACAGCTGAAATGGCATATCTCTATTATCTCTGCGGGTAAACTCCAACATTCGATTATCTAGGTCTAGGTTAAGAGTAGAAGTAGATCGAACGATTAGAAGAGAACAGGCTCAAATTAGCAATGGTCGCTCCTTGTACAGATCGTATTAACCATAGAATCATAGTGGAGTAATCTACCCCCCTATTCCTTGTTTTCATAGATTATGAGAAAGTGTTCGATTTGGTTCTTTAGGAGCGCCTTGGAGGGCACTGCGACCTATTTCATTTGGTCTATTGTGCCAAAAAGGGTCGACATGCTTAATAAGAGCTGGCAGGCAATAAAATCCACAAGGAGCCCGTCGAGTTGGAAGACCGGTGTAGCTTAGTTGGTGCGGGAAGGAAGTAGGCTAGTTACTGCTGCTGTTTGTCAGCTAATTTTTTGGATATTTTACTACGTTACGAGTTGTACTCTAATGAATTTGATAGTACCCGCCTGTAGGTGACGCTGCGCCAGCACAGATTAGTTCAAATACTCGATAAATTTACTACCTATACTTATTTTATCTACGTTCAATGTGGGCAAACTAGGTCTTTAGTAAATAATTTCCTTACCAATTTTTTGTTAGTCCACACAATTCCTTAAGATCGTTATCATCTTTCTCACGTCTTCTCTTAGCCTCTATTTTCTGTAATGTATACTTAAAACCCTGTTCTGCCTTCGCTGTATTCCCTTCCAGTTGTGCAATATGTGCTATTTTAGAATTTATGTGCAAAATCTACAAATGAATATAATCTTTCAAAATTTTATATATAACAAAAGGCGTAGTAGAACTTTTGTATCATCTTCCTTAAGTCCATCAGCAAATAATCGCTTCATAACATCCACAAATAATCTCTCAGCCTTTGCAAATTGTTCTCGTTCTAAAGCTAAATTCGCCATAACATCAAAAACGTATGTGATACCTTCGTGATTATGCAAATCCTGTGCCATACGCAATGCTAAATGCAGCATCCTTTCAGCCTTATCATATTCCTGACGTTCTATACTTAATATTGAACGTTTTATCGTATTAATTAATTTTTGTTCTGGCGTTTCTTCGTCTTGAAAAAATGAGAAAAATCCTGCTGTTATTAACGTTGCTGTTGAAAACCTTTTTGTGCTACTATTAAATTTTGAAAATCTTGTGTATTGTCTGGTAATATTTGGATATAAAATATAGACTGCATTTTGATTTATTGCGTTTTTCACTTTTATTGAATTGAATAATATGCGAAATCGTTGCGTTATTCTAGCTATATTCATTTTTTATTTCAAAAACTATTTTAAATGTGGATAGAGTTATATGAATAAATTTTGACAACTTATTTACCTTTGGTCGGATTGTTGACAGTTGTTGGAACCAGTATTTCTATTTTGTATGTTGGATAACCTGTATTTCGTTTTAGTTAAGTCGTTCAGTGGATCAGTAAAATGGCAGTTTTAACGGAAAATTGTTTACGGGCGGGAATCTTTTGGACTTTACAGATTAATAAAGTTTTAATATTTTAGTGACTGTTTAGGGTTTAGAATGTGAAGAAAGTGAATTAAGAATCCTGAATTGTAAAAAAAAATCGGAAGATACAATTATAGTATTAAAATCGTTAAGAAAAAGAATTGATCTGAAATATGAGTGTTCTTGCTAATTTCTTGAGTGTTTAACAGATTTAAAGTTGTTACTACTTAAAATCCTAGTCGTACGTTCACAAGTTTATATATTTGAGTTCAATACTATTAGAAACCCAATAATATTCGCGAAAAGGATAGGTACTTTCTAGAAAATTATAAGAATTTTTACTACCAGCCCGTTATTCCCTTGTCACTTCCTGGTGTCTGGCAGCGAGCTTAGTTGAAAGGAAGCAATAGATTTTAGTTTATAGGGAATATGGAGGTTAAGGAGATGGCAGGGAACTCTCCTTTTGAACTCATGGATGTGGAAGTTCGGGATTAGTGATTGCAAAAAATTGTTCCACAGTCTCTAGCAACCGGGAAAAGGAAAAGGGAACCGCTGCATGCAGCGGGAATTAGCCGAGGGAATCAAACTGATGTTGTACGATGGCTTAAAGCGTTAATGGTGGAGCAAGTGGCATCATCATCGATGAGTTTCAGGGCCCTTATCTAAACGCGCTACGGTATCCGACCATGGGAGCGTCTGGTTTAATGGAAAAGAAAGAAAAAAGAGAGCATACGTTTCTAATATATTTAATTTCACAATACCGCGTTTATGTGCAGGGACCGAACCGGTCCAAAGTACCAAAAAACCCGCATAAACGAGGACGGAACTGAAAAAGCTGGCTATTTTTGGACTTTTTTGGTACTTTGAACCGGTTCGGTCCCTGCATATAAATGCGGTGCTTGTGGGTATACAATATATTTTGTTCCATTCTCTGTGCAGATATAGAAATGGTCTAGTTTACCGATTCTAGAACACGCAACATATAATTGTCCATGTGAGAAGCAATCTTTATCTAGTCTGAACCGCATAATTCTAAAGATTAGCCCTGAGCTTTGCTAATGGTGTTTGTAAAAGCCAATCGCTCTTGTTGGCAAGATTAGCTCGTTTACTCAGCTAATCGTGATTCTCATAATTCGTTTGAATATTTGAAAATAGTTTTTTTTAACAAATTCTTATTTTAACGTCACTAAATTGCAGAAGGTCAAATCAAGCGGCATCTTTCGGTCCCCAATTTCCAGTAATTGATGTGAAAATATCTCAGCTGATCGATCGTTTTGCAGCTCGACACCCGTATTTATAGTCAATTTCAACGCCTTTACGTGTCGGCCACAAAGTAGAGTATTTCAGGCAGGCTTTTATTTTGTCCGCTGGTATGGATGGAGTAATTGCTGGTAATGTTTGCTTGAATTCTCTTGCAAGCAATATTAATGCATTCCCAAAATGGTCTGATGTTTCCACGCAAATCTTGCAATGATCGATCCAGAGTATCGAGCGATTTTATGTGTACCTTTCTGCATTCATGCTAAACAATAAGTTTGTATGTATTCAATTAAACAATGCAATCAGAAATATTGAAAATGCTAAGTGCAACAGCTGGGAAGAAGCACGCTGTCCGGCTTGAGCAATGTGTAGTATTTTTTTTCAATGTGGAAGACTAGAGCTAAGGGAAAGTGTTGCTGTTACGTTTATCAGATGGCGCTCACATTTTGCCGCAAAACATTTAGTACAGAGTTTGTTTCTTTAACGTCCAACAGATAGCGCTGCTTTTGCCGGTTACAGCTATGTAGTATAAAAACACGCGCTTATTTGAAACTAAATTCAATTCCAAACGACAAAATATAGAATAATTTCTGTTAACGAAACAATTTCAATAATATATGGTGTAAAATTGTTAGGAAATGTCCTTTGGCATATGCTCCATCGAATCACGTTGTGCAGTTTGCTTTTGGAAGGCACAAATTGAAAAAAAAACGTATGATTTCCCTTTGATTTTATTGTCATGTTACTTTTAACATATAACTAAAGTGCCACATCAAAAATTCCATTTGGGAAATGTGTAAAAATTTAATACTATTATTAATTGTGTCCCTTAAAATTATACTTCAATGTACAAATGGTAACGTTTATTATCTAATTATTAATTGATTAAATTAGACTCAATTAAATATTTTATTAATTTTGTTAAATGAAATATGGAATAGTGGAAAGCCATCACTGCTACTCTAGCTCATGGAGGGTTGGGAAATTTGATGAAAGAAAAGCTCGTAAAGTTGATTGTGGCAATAAATTATGTGGAAATGTCAAGTATACCTGTAAGTACAATTGATTGTTTTTGGTGCATCGAATAAAAATAGAGAACGTTTTGAATAATGGCTATCAGTGTTTAGCGAGATTTAGGCCAGTAGGTATAGTAGGTACTAGTACTAATTAGTGACAATAATAATGCGTACGTTGTATGTAGATGGCAAAAGATGTGGACAATATCTACTGTAAGAAAACTAAGTACTTCCAACCCACTCCACAGTTTCGCCGATGACGGTACTCTGCGTTGCTCCTACGCTTTCGACAACATAAAACAAGCACTTGCCAGACCTTGTCCCTTAGACCGTGAATTCATGTTCATCTCTATATTGCACCGTAACAATCGTGTCGGATTCAATGCAACCAAAACGAAGTAATGTCCACCAAAAACCTTCACCATCGTTCCCTCTATCACAGTGGGTAAAGAAAATCTATTGTCTGACCCATCTCTAATAATCACATATTCTATATCGCCAAGCAAGCATATGAATGCCTGGGATTTCTCAAGAGATGCAAGTTCCTCTTCCAGCCAGCTACCCTGGCTTCAATATTGGCAAATTGAACCATATATGCGCGGCCATGTTGAATTTCGAAAATCGAGCTTCGAGGTGCATTATGGGAGACCTCCACGAACCTTTATGCAAAATTTCGAAGCTTGGGCAATTCGGAAATTTAGGAAATTAATCGGAATCAGAACACATTTCGGGCGGCCATTTTGAATTTTGGTCATATTTCGGCTTTCAGTTTGAATTTTGAAAATCGGGCTTCGAGGGGCACCATGGAATACCCCCGGACCTTCATGCAAACTTTCGAAGCTCTGTGATGACTGGTACGCCCGCTATAGTGCACACATACATACCGGCCTACAGAAATTTTCCTTTATTAATATATACCCCGTTGTAACAATGAAGAAAGTAGCGGCATTTTTTAACGGGTGGACTTTTATACTTAAGAGCTTTTATAACAATTTAAAAAAAAGCTTCAAAGACGATACGACCTGTTACACGGAATTCCGAAGATAAGCCAGTTTTTTACCTTATTTTACTACATTATTAATTCGAAGTCTAAATAAAAAAAATATTCGCCCCTATTGTGATTGTCGAGTCGATAGTCGATTCTAAAATGATGACTGAATCCGTATTGCGAATGTCGACAATGCGAAATATTTGTCGATTTTATCGACATTTAAAGTCGATAACTATGCTATTCCTGTTTGTTCAAGTCAATTCTCTTACGCAGTACAAAATCAAAATCGCCTCGACTAGAGATTGTCGGGTCGATTGGTAATCGACTCGACAACGGCAATAGGGGCCATTAAAATTATTTTTGTTTTATTTAATTATTTTTTAGTTGAAGATGAATCCAGCTTATCTAGAAGAGGTTGTGTACAAACAGCACACTGTGTCAAAGCGTTCGTCGCCGATATATATTCAGATGGACTTATTTCCAGCAAAACACGACTTAAAACACGACTAACCGAAATATATTGTAGCACATGTAGTATTGATTATTGTAATAATACTGTAAAAATTAAATTTATGTCATCAATTAAATTATTAATAATATTATTTATTTTGAATAAACTAATGATATTGTAAAATTGAAAAAAAAAACAACAAAAAAATTCAGCTTATTTTTAATAAATATTTTTTTAAAATTATAATATATACGGCAAATATAACAAATATTAAATAAATATTGCACCTTGATCCACCAGAAGCATTACAAAGAGGCTCGAAGCATATTTTACTTTGGGATAATGTTACATCGTTGCGCCTTTCTAGTGGTACCCATGTAAATGAATAATTTTGGCAAATATCAATTGGTAAACAGCCGCGATAAACAACTAAAATCCGATGCTTTACTATAAAAAATTAATATAAAAATTATTTTTTTTTAAATATACGAAAAAAATGTAATTTTGAATTTACTATGCACTTCACATTTTAGACAATGGTACATGCAGTCAAGCTTCTGGCTGTTTATTAGATAATCTGGGCAATTGTCACATCTCCAACACAATAATGCATTGGCTGAAATAACAAATTACATTGTAATTGATTAATCAATATAAAATCTATCCATACCTTTGAAAACACACAAAAATATTATCCATCCTCTAATTGAAAGTATCAGAAGCGGTTTTCCCATGTAGCCAGTCGGGACAGATGGTTTCAAAACATTATTTTTGTTATTAAAAAAAAGTTTTTTTATTAACTAAAAAAATACGGGGATTTATAAGAATTTCATTTTGCATAAACTGATTGAAATTTTTAATTATTATTTTTTTGTAATTTAAAACAAAAAGTGTTGCAGGGCTTTTAAAATATTTAAATCCCAATAAATATGGATGGATTTTTTTTTATTTAATTTTAATATTTAAACTTTAAAGTCAATGCATAGTAGGATATAAAAAATTACAGGTAAATTGGGTAATTGGTAATCAAAGGTCCAACTACGTAGCAGCGTTGCGTTGCATTACGTTGCTGACCATAAAGCGGCGTTATTTGACAGATAAAGTTTTTCGTCCATATAATTTTTCTAAAATATAACAGTAAAACGTGTGAAAATTGGACTTAATTACATTAATCACCTTGGTTAACTATGGTAAACTTTTATCGTTCAAAAACTCCGTGTTTAACTACAGCATAACCACGAGCATAAAGGTACAAACAGAATGGCGCGGCGACCGTGGCGGCGGTGGTGTCCGTGACGGACAAAGCGTTTAAAATACACACACCACCATATATGCTAACATAATGACTTGGAGGCGGTAGCCGGCACGGAGAAATTTGAGGGGTTTTTTTTAATCTGTTCCAGCGCAGAACACAACAGCTTCCATACAAAAGTCTTGTCCCCGATAATTATCAAGAACCACATTATTATATGTCAGTGCGAAAAACTCTGTAGCAAACTCTTATTTGCGAAAATTTTTCGACTTATGCGGCACGGTATATGATGACGACATTTATTCAATAAACTTTCACAATGTTCTTCATGTTGAGGAAGATGTGGAAAATATGCAATGTTCTTTGAGCTATATAACGGCATTTCCGTTTGAAAATACATTAGGAAGAATAAAATCAATGCTTCGATCAGGTAATCGTCCGTTGGCACAGATTTGACGTCGTTTACACGAAAAAGGATCATTTGATAATAAAAAACCTGTGCTTCCTAAGAAATTCAATATACTAAAACAGCACTGTTTTGAGGAGAAAATAAAAATTAAAAAATTGAAAATCAGAGAATTTACAATTACCAACTCACATCCTAATAACGTTGTCATGTTAAAAAACAAAATTTTTTTCCAAATCGATGATATATGTATTTCAGAACAAAAGTAATATCAAAGTTATTCAGATTAGTGGAAAGCACTTGATTAAAAAAAAAATCAATTTTTGAATATCCCAAATCAAATTTTGAAATCAGAGCTCATAGATATATGTATGTATGGGAGTTAGAAAATGCGCGACTGCCAGTTAAAAAAATCCTTTGTGCCGACGATATTACTCAAAAACTGGTCTTGTTGACTTTGCAATCTGTTAACGCAAAACGATATTACTGCATGCCTCTTTTACACTAATGCGTCGACCTTTGTCGAAATCATATTTTATAGCATATATTTTTTAAATTAAATACATTTTTCAACCAACTATGAACTTCGCTGGAATTGATTCCACTGAAATTTTCTCACATTTTATGCTATCGATGTATAGAAATTCAAGCGGTAACCATTTCCAGCAAAGTTCAGAATAGGCCTGATTGACTATGGATGGTGACTATTGAAATTTTCGTGTGTGCGCCAGAGAGAGATAATGCAATAGTCCACACGGTGGTAGAAAGATTCGAACGTTGCTCTTCTCAGTATTTTTTAATTTTTCTACGACCCGCTTTATTCCCACCAGGGTTACCACCTTTCTGAAAGAAAAAATCGGGACCATCGACAGGAAAAAATTGAAACGCTTTTTGTGTTTTATGTTTATTGTTTCTTGGTAACTGGCCGCTTTTTTCCATACATATTTTTTATTGGCACGGGCCGCTTTTAATAATTCTCTCTAATTTTCTCTTCTCGATACGAAGTATAGAACCAAAATAGCCTAGTATTTTTGGGAAAGTGTTCTAATCATTGGCTTAATTAAATTTAGCAAATGCTCGTATGTGATTCCATCCATACGCAAATAATTGCGAAAATCGTCAGGCTAACTGCGTAATTTCGCTAGTAAATTGGTATGCGAAAAGAGATCTCTTTTTAGCAACCATGGTTTACACCATTTCTTTTTCGCATTTAACTTATTTTTTATGATGCAACCCGTAGTGGTTGCAAGAATTACCTCTTCCTCAAAATTGTCCATTTTCAAAGCCAAAACTTCAGTTATTCACATCACAATTGTTCACTGGTGACTGGTTCATTTTTACTCAGTTTATTTGCACCAATTGACTTGCGCCAATCAGTTTGTACAAATAAATCGTTGCGTGTAAACCGAACTTTACGTGTAGGTAATCTTGATTGAATTATCAAAAATCGGGACAAATTGGTGTGTGGTCGGGACGCGGGACAACATCATCAAAATCGGGACTGTCCCGGCAAAATCGCGACAGGTGGCAACCCTGATTCCCACTTTCCAAGTTTCCTTCCTCCCGAACATTTGGCGGCAGATCTTTGAAGCAAGCAATTGTGCAGGTTTTTAGCAAATTAACAATTTTCAAGATGTCTTCAGAGGATAAATTCAAAGGTATGAATTTATTGTTATTATTATTATTGAATGCTATTAAAAAAATGTATCACAACTTGCAGGGTATCATTATGTTCTTGCCGAATTCAAGAACGAATTGGACGCAAACGGGAAAAAGCTTATAGACATTTTGCCGTTTCTATGGGTTAACATAGATGGCAAAGATGCTACAACTTTTTATCCGCCACCGCCATATAACAATGTGGAAGAGCTGGTAAAAAAAGCGGAAGGCTTCGAATTAAACTGGGAGCAGTATCCGATATTTATCAAAGGTTTTGCAAGTATGTTAAAAATTCATTTGGTTAAATCAAATGCATAATATTATATATAATACGTAATTTTTGCAGAAACCTATACCGAGGCTACGAAAAAATTGCGAATCCTAAAGAAAACGGACCATGTCCTTTCGTCGTGTAGTGACACGGATTCCAATGATCGGAATGCACATGCAAATAAAAATGTTGCACAGAAGAGAGTTGTGTCACTTACTGACGGATTATTGGAGTTCGGAGAAAGCGACGACGATGTCCCTTTAGAAGACTTGCGAGCGAACGGGAATGGTACGAAGTATATTTCAGTTAAATCAAGGGAAGAAATAACAAAAACCGGTTCTACCAAGCGGTTCATAAAGGAAGCTTCATTGGAATTGACGAAATGTTTGACCGATGAAGGCACGATTATTTCGCAAGGTACTACTGATCTTACGAAAATATTCTTCAAACGGTGCATTAATAAATTATTAACATTACGCAAACTTTTTTACAGGAACTGTGGAGTGCATCCTCCGAAGTGTGGACGTGTTAATCCAATACCATTTGACGGATTTGAAGGAGGAACTAAAAGAGCTAAAAGAGAAGACAAGGAGTGCCGAGAGTTTCAATGAAATTCCAAAAAATGTAGTGATTAACATTGAAACTCTCAAAAACAAATGGGGCTTGGACATTCCCGCGAACACACATGAAGAATTTTCGCTTTTGGACAGTCGATTCGGGAACACGGATTTCAGAAATGATTTCGTAAGTACTATAGTTCATAAAAAGTAAATATTACATAATATATATGGATCTGATTTTATATACAATAGATAATATAAATTAACTAAATTAAATCACCTTAATTTACTCAATTAGTAAACTGTAATTAATACATTATGTTGCAGGAAAATGCGTTACAGTCCGTATTTGATACGCAGGATAGCATAACAAAAAATCTAACACGGATAATGAGAGCTGTAGTTACCAAGGAATTGGCCATGCAATTCACAGCAAAGAAGAAAAATGATGGGAAGGAAGTTTTCAGTCTAACTAATATGTCTCTAGCTATTGAAGGTATGCAGCCTGTATATTATTTTCAATGTATACGACGAATTATTATTGAAAAATATTTTATATTGTAGCTTTCATTGGAAAAAAGATGGCCAATTCTCAGTCGTCTTGTACAAAAAAAATGTACGAAAAAGCAGTGTCCACCGTTTTGCCGAATGCTAAAGATTGGGACGGTGGCAGGGCGAAGAGGAAATGAACTTTTGCTTTTGGAAAAATTCAAAATGTTAATAAAATATTCTAATTTGATATTTGTATTATTATTTATTGAATCCTACGATAACAAATCATCAATCTAGTTTTCTACGAGGGACTTGCTAGTTTCCTACGAGGGACTTGCTAGTTTCCTACAAGGGACTTGCTAGTTTCCTACAAGGGACTTGCTAGTTTCTTACGAGGGACTTGCAAGTTTCCTACGAGGGACTTGCAAGTTTCCTACGAGGGACTTGCTAGTTTCCTACGAGGGACTTGCTAGTTTCCTACGAGGGACTTGCTAGTTTCCTACGAGGGACTTGCTAGTTTCCTACGAGGGACTTGCTAGTTTCCTACGAGGGACTTGCTAGTTTCCTACGAGGGACTTGCTAGTTTCCTACGAGGGACTTGCTAGTTTCCTACGAGGGACTTGCTAGTTTCCTACGAGGGACTTGCTAGTTTCCTACGAGGGACTTGCTAGTTTCCTACGAGGGACTTGCTAGTTTCCTACGAGGGACTTGCTAGTTTCCTACGAGGGACTTGCTAGTTTCCTACGAGGGACTTGCTAGTTTCCTACGAGGGACTTTCTAGTTTCCTACGAGGGACTTGCTAGTTTCCTACGAGGGACTTGCTAGTTTCCTACGAGGGACTTGCTAGTTTTCTACGAGGGACTTGCTAGTTTCCTACGAGGGACTTGCTAGTTTCCTACGAGGGACTTGCTAGTTTCCTACGAGGGACTTGCTAGTTTCCTACGAGGGACTTGCTAGTTTCCTACGAGGGACTTGCTAGTTTCCTACGAGGGACTTGCTAGTTTCCTACGAGGGACTTGCTAGTTTCCTACTAGGGACTTGCTAGTTTCCTACGAGGGACTTGCTAGTTTCCTACGAGGGACTTGCTAGTTTCCTACGAGGGACTTGCTAGTTTCCTACGAGGGACTTGCTAGTTTCCTACGAGGGACTTGCCAGTTTCTTACGAGGGACTTGCTAGTTTCCTACGAGGGACTTGCTAGTTTCCTACGAGGGACTTGCTAGTTTCCTACGAGGGACTTGCTAGTTTCCTACGAGGGACTTGCTAGTTTCCTACGAGGGACTTGCTAGTTTCCTACGAGGGACTTGCTAGTTTCCTACGAGGGACTTGCTAGTTTCCTACTAGGGACTTGCTAGTTTCCTACGAGGGACTTGCTAGTTTCCTACGAGGGACTTGCTAGTTTCCTACGAGGGACTTGCTAGTTTCCTACGAGGGACTTGCTAGTTTCCTACGAGGGACTTGCTAGTTTCCTACGAGGGACTTGCTAGTTTTCTACGAGGGACTTGCTAGTTTCCTACGAGGGACTTGCTAGTTTCCTACGAGGGACTTGCTAGTTTTCTACGAGGGACTTGCTAGTTTCCTACGAGGGACTTGCTAGTTTTCTACGAGGGACTTGCTAGTTTTCTACGAGGGACTTGCTAGTTTTCTACGAGGGACTTGCTAGTTTCCTACGAGGGACTTGCTAGTTTCCTACGAGGGACTTGCTAGTTTCCTACGAGGGACTTGCTAGTTTCCTACGAGGGACTTGCTAGTTTCCTACGAGGGACTTGCTAGTTTCCTACGAGGGACTTGCTAGTTTACTACGAGGGACTTGCTAGTTCCCTACGAGGGACTTGCTAGTTTCCTACGAGGGACTTGCTAGTTTCCTACGAGGGACTTGCTAGTTTCCTACGAGGGACTTGCTAGTTTCCTACGAGGGACTTGCTAGTTTCCTACGAGGGACTTGCTAGTTTCCTACGAGGGACTTGCTAGTTTCCTACGAGGGACTTGCTAGTTTCCTACGAGGGACTTGCTAGTTTCCTACGAGGGACTTGCTAGTTTCCTACGAGGGACTTGCTAGTTTCCTACGAGGGACTTGCTAGTTTCCTACGAGGGACTTGCTAGTTTCCTACGAGGGACTTGCTAGTTTCCTACGAGGGACTTGCTAGTTTCCTACGAGGGACTTGCTAGTTTCCTACGAGGGACTTGCTAGTTTCCTACGAGGGACTTGCTAGTTTCCTACGAGGGACTTGCTAGTTTCCTACGAGGTACTTGCTAGTTTCCTACGAGGGACTTGCTAGTTTCCTACGAGGGACTTGCTAGTTTCCTACGAGGGACTTGCTAGTTTCCTACGAGGGACTTGCTAGTTTCCTACGAGGGACTTGCTAGTTTCCTACGAGGGACTTGCTAGTTTCCTACGAGGGACTTGCTAGTTCCCTACGAGGGACTTGCTAGTTTCCTACGAGGGACTTGCTAGTTTCCTACTAGGGACTTGCTAGTTTCCTACGAGGGACTTGCTAGTTTCCTACGAGGGACTTGCTAGTTTCCTACGAGGGACTTGCTAGTTTCCTACGAGGGACTTGCTAGTTTCCTACGAGGGACTTGCTAGTTTCCTACGAGGGGCTTGCTAGTTTCCTACGAGGGACTTGCCAGTTTCTTACGAGGGACTTGCTAGTTTCCTACGAGGGACTTGCTAGTTTCCTACGAGGGACTTGCTAGTTTCCTACGAGGGACTTGCTAGTTTCCTACGAGGGACTTGCTAGTTTCCTACGAGGGACTTGCTAGTTTCCTACGAGGGACTTGCTAGTTTCCTACGAGGGACTTGCTAGTTTCCTACTAGGGACTTGCTAGTTTCCTACGAGGGACTTGCTAGTTTCCTACGAGTGACTTGCTAGTTTCCTACGAGGGACTTGCTAGTTTCCTACGAGGGACTTGCTAGTTTCCTACGAGGGACTTGCTAGTTTCCTACGAGGGACTTGCTAGTTTCCTACGAGGGACTTGCTAGTTTCCTACGAGGGACTTGCTAGTTTCCTACGAGGGACTTGCTAGTTTCCTACGAGGGACTTGCTAGTTTCCTACGAGGGACTTGCTAGTTTCCTACGAGGGACTTGCTAGTTTCCTACGAGGAACTTGCTAGTTTCCTACGAGGGACTTGCTAGTTTCCTACGAGGGACTTGCCAGTTTCTTACGAGGGACTTGCTACTTTCCTACGAGGGACTTGCTAGTTTCCTACGAGGGACTTGCTAGTTTCCTACGAGGGACTTGCTAGTTTCCTACGAGGGACTTGCTAGTTTCCTACGAGGGACTTGCTAGTTTCCTACGAGGGACTTGCTAGTTTCCTACGAGGGACTTGCTAGTTTCCTACTAGGGACTTGCTAGTTTCCTACGAGGGACTTGCTAGTTTCCTACGAGGGACTTGCTAGTTTCCTACGAGGGACTTGCTAGTTTCCTACGAGGGACTTGCTAGTTTCCTACGAGGGACTTGCTAGTTTCCTACGAGGGACTTGCTAGTTTCCTACGAGTGACTTGCTAGTTTCCTACGAGGGACTTGCTAGTTTCCTACGAGGGACTTGCTAGTTTCCTACGAGGGACTTGCTAGTTTCCTACGAGGGACTTGCTAGTTTCCTACGAGGGACTTGCTAGTTTCCTACGAGGGACTTGCTAGTTTCCTACGAGGGACTTGCTAGTTTCCTACGAGGGACTTGCTAGTTTCCTACGAGGGACTTGCTAGTTTCCTACGAGGGACTTGCTAGTTTCCTACGAGGGACTTGCTAGTTTCCTACGAGGGACTTGCCAGTTTCTTACGAGGGACTTGTTAGTTTCCTACGAGGGACTTGCTAGTTTCCTACGAGGGACTTGCTAGTTTCCTACGAGGGACTTGCTAGTTTCCTACGAGGGACTTGCTAGTTTCCTACGAGGGACTTGCTAGTTTCCTACGAGGGACTTGCTAGTTTCCTACGAGGGACTTGCTAGTTTCCTACGAGGGACTTGCTAGTTTCCTACGAGGGACTTGCTAGTTTCCTACGAGGGACTTGCTAGTTTCCTACGAGGGACTTGCTAGTTTCCTACTAGGGACTTGCTAGTTTCCTACGAGGGACTTGCTAGTTTCCTACGAGGGACTTGCTAGTTTCCTACGAGGGACTTGCTAGTTTCCTACGAGGGACTTGCTAGTTTCCTACGAGGGACTTGCTAGTTTCCTACGAGGGACTTGCTAGTTTCCTACGAGGGACTTGCTAGTTTCCTACGAGGGACTTGCTAGTTTCCTACGAGGGACTTGCCAGTTTCTTACGAGGGACTTGCTAGTTTCCTACGAGGGACTTGCTAGTTTCCTACGAGGGACTTGCTAGTTTCCTACGAGGGACTTGCTAGTTTCCTACGAGGGACTTGCTAGTTTCCTACGAGGGACTTGCTAGTTTCCTACGAGGGACTTGCTAGTTTCCTACGAGGGACTTGCTAGTTTCCTACGAGGGACTTGCCAGTTTCTTACGAGGGACTTGCTAGTTTCCTACGAGGGACTTGCTAGTTTCCTACGAGGGACTTGCTAGTTTCCTACGAGGGACTTGCTAGTTTCCTACGAGGGACTTGTTAGTTTCCTACGAGGGACTTGCTAGTTTCCTACGAGGGACTTGCTAGTTTCCTACGAGGGACTTGCTAGTTTCCTACTAGGGACTTGCTAGTTTCCTACGAGGGACTTGCTAGTTTCCTACGAGGGACTTGCTAGTTTCCTACGAGGGACTTGCTAGTTTCCTACGAGGGACTTGCTAGTTTCCTACGAGGGACTTGCTAGTTTCCTACGAGGGACTTGCTAGTTTCCTACGAGGGACTTGCTAGTTTCCTACGAGGGTGTATTGTACTAAATATTCTTGTATGGCAGCACGCCATGTTTCATTTCTTTTATGTTGTAATTGTCACTCGTTCCTCGACCGCTGCGTCATTGCCGACTTGTAATTCATTGTCCCACTTCGACACCGCACTTGACTGAGATAAAATGGCAACCACAGCAGTCTAGGAACGATGCGCAAGTTCCTTTGTTTCCTTATGTATATAATATTAGTTTTGTTAATAAATATTGTTAATTGAAGTGCGTGTTTCAATTAAACAATAAAGTGGCGACGAGGATCGGATTAGTGAACGGAAAAAAAATCGGGACATTAATGAAGAGGACATTTTTTTTTGTGAATAACTGTAAGTACAAAGGCTATAATAAATGTCGGGTTCCGTTGGACAAATTGAAAATTTCGATATCACCAACCCTCATGGTTGGTCGTCATATATTGAAAGATTTGAATACTTTTTCACCGCAAATAATATCAAAAGTGACAATAGCGATAAAAGAATTGCAGTATTTCTAACTATGTGCGGAGCTCCCTTATTCGAGTTATTACGTTCGCTCCTTGCTCCTGGGAAAATTAAAGATTTCACTTACGAACAAATAATTAATACACTTTCATTACATTTTTCTCCAAGTGTTTCAGAAATTTCGGCTTTTTACATTTTCTTCAAGAGGGATCAAATACCAGAAGAATCATTCGCTGACTACCTAGCAGAATTAAGGAAGCTAGCTGTGGATTGCAAATTTAAAGATTATCTTGATCGTATGCTTCGCGATAGATTAGTCTGTGGTCTGCGTGACGAAGCAGTGCAGCGGGCGTTGTTAGCAGAAAGAGATCTTACTCTACAAAAAGTCATAGATAGAGCTACAATTGCAGAATCTGCTAACAGAAATCTTCAAGAAATTCGAAATTCAACAAATGACGTAAAACTCATACATAAGAAAAATGGTGCTAATTTATCATCTCATTCAACAAACAACGGTAATTCATGTCATGGTTGCGGTGGAAATCATTTAAGGTCAGTGTGTCCTTTCAAAAATTCAAAGTGTAATGCATGTGCCAAAACGGGACATTTGGAACGGGTGTGTAGATCGAAAAATAAAAATTTCAATTCTGCTCATAAAAGAAATTCATCTCAAAACAATAACAGTTTTTCGTACCAGTCTAACAGTGCTAATAATAATAAAATTAAAAACAGTAATAACTACCAGAAAAGTTGAAACTTCGCTACGAATATTCTACATCTTCACGTCTTGGTGCTAACCCGTCTTCGCCTGCAACTTCAGCACCTTCTTCTTCTTCTTCATCATCATCATGCCAATCTTCAGCTTCATCATCATGGTTATTGCCTTCAACTTTTGAATCGTTTTTGACTTCTGATTCGTCGTCAGTACCTATTTCTACTTCAACTACTACTTCAACGTCTGCATCTACTTCATCTTCAATTCCTGCTCCTACTTCATCACCAACATCGCCATCAATTGCTACTTCTGCCTTATCGGTATCACCCGATGCATCTTCAGAAATAAATACATCAAACCAGGATCTAGCTGTGCCCGCACGACCACTTCGAGCTCGGAAACCACCCGAGAGGTTTTCGCCAACTGGGCGTTAAGGAATGTATTGTACTAAATATTCTTGTATGGCAGCACGCCATGTTTCATTTCTTTTATGTTGTAATTGTCACTCGTTCCTCGACCGCTGCGTCATTGCCGACTTGTAATTCATTGTCCCACTTCGACACCGCACTTGACTGAGATAAAATGGCAACCACAGCAGTCTAGGAACGATGCGCAAGTTCCTTTGTTTCCTTATGTATATAATATTAGTTTTGTTAATAAATATTGTTAATTGAAGTGCGTGTTTCAATTAAACAATAAAGAGGGACTTGCTAGTTTCCTACTAGGGACTTGCTAGTTTCCTACGAGGGACTTGCTAGTTTCCTACGAGGGACTTGCTAGTTTCCTACGAGGGACTTGCTAGTTTCCTACGAGGGACTTGCTAGTTTCCTACGAGGGACTTGCTAGTTTCCTACGAGGGACTTGCTAGTTTCCTACGAGGGACTTGCTAGTTTCCTACTAGGGACTTGCTAGTTTCCTACGAGGGACTTGCTAGTTTCCTACGAGGGACTTGCTAGTTTCCTACGAGGGACTTGCTAGTTTCCTACGAGGGACTTGCTAGTTTCCTACGAGGGACTTGCTAGTTTCCTACGAGGGACTTGATAGTTTCCTACGAGGGACTTGCTAGTTTCCTACGAGGGACTTGCTAGTTTCCTACGAGGGACTTGCTAGTTTCCTACGAGGGACTTGCTAGTTTCCTACTAGGGACTTGCTAGTTTCCTACGAGGGACTTGCTAGTTTCCTACGAGGGACTTGCTAGTTTCCTACGAGGGACTTGTTAGTTTCCTACGAGGGACTTGCTAGTTTCCTACGAGGGACTTGCTAGTTTCCTACGAGGGACTTGCTAGTTTCCTACTAGGGACTTGCTAGTTTCCTACGAGGGACTTGCTAGTTTCCTACGAGGGACTTGCTAGTTTCCTACGAGGGACTTGCTAGTTTCCTACGAGGGACTTGCTAGTTTCCTACGAGGGACTTGCTAGTTTCCTACGAGGGACTTGCTAGTTTCCTACGAGGGACTTGCTAGTTTCCTACGAGGGACTTGCTAGTTTCCTACGAGGGTGTATTGTACTAAATATTCTTGTATGGCAGCACGCCATGTTTCATTTCTTTTATGTTGTAATTGTCACTCGTTCCTCGACCGCTGCGTCATTGCCGACTTGTAATTCATTGTCCCACTTCGACACCGCACTTGACTGAGATAAAATGGCAACCACAGCAGTCTAGGAACGATGCGCAAGTTCCTTTGTTTCCTTATGTATATAATATTAGTTTTGTTAATAAATATTGTTAATTGAAGTGCGTGTTTCAATTAAACAATAAAGTGGCGACGAGGATCGGATTAGTGAACGGAAAAAAAATCGGGACATTAATGAAGAGGACATTTTTTTTTGTGAATAACTGTAAGTACAAAGGCTATAATAAATGTCGGGTTCCGTTGGACAAATTGAAAATTTCGATATCACCAACCCTCATGGTTGGTCGTCATATATTGAAAGATTTGAATACTTTTTCACCGCAAATAATATCAAAAGTGACAATAGCGATAAAAGAATTGCAGTATTTCTAACTATGTGCGGAGCTCCCTTATTCGAGTTATTACGTTCGCTCCTTGCTCCTGGGAAAATTAAAGATTTCACTTACGAACAAATAATTAATACACTTTCATTACATTTTTCTCCAAGTGTTTCAGAAATTTCGGCTTTTTACATTTTCTTCAAGAGGGATCAAATACCAGAAGAATCATTCGCTGACTACCTAGCAGAATTAAGGAAGCTAGCTGTGGATTGCAAATTTAAAGATTATCTTGATCGTATGCTTCGCGATAGATTAGTCTGTGGTCTGCGTGACGAAGCAGTGCAGCGGGCGTTGTTAGCAGAAAGAGATCTTACTCTACAAAAAGTCATAGATAGAGCTACAATTGCAGAATCTGCTAACAGAAATCTTCAAGAAATTCGAAATTCAACAAATGACGTAAAACTCATACATAAGAAAAATGGTGCTAATTTATCATCTCATTCAACAAACAACGGTAATTCATGTCATGGTTGCGGTGGAAATCATTTAAGGTCAGTGTGTCCTTTCAAAAATTCAAAGTGTAATGCATGTGCCAAAACGGGACATTTGGAACGGGTGTGTAGATCGAAAAATAAAAATTTCAATTCTGCTCATAAAAGAAATTCATCTCAAAACAATAACAGTTTTTCGTACCAGTCTAACAGTGCTAATAATAATAAAATTAAAAACAGTAATAACTACCAGAAAAGACGTTCTAACTCAATTAATTTAATTTCAAATCAAAGTGGTAACGGTAAAAGAAAAACATCCGTAGTTGTTAATAATAAATCAATTTTATTTGAGGTTGATTCAGGGTCAAATTATACAATAATTTCTGAAAAGAATATGCAAACTAATAACTTGATTTCGGGAAATGCAAAGTTAAGACAATGTAATTTCATTCTATTAGATTATCAGAATAATAACATTCCGGTTTGTGGTGTTCTGGATGTACGTGTTAGATATAAAAATTTACCTGAACAAACATTACCACTGATAATTGTTAAAGGAAATAATCCGAATGTTTTAGGGTGTAATTGGTTCTCACCTTTAGGGATTAGTATTCAAGGAGTTCTTTCAATTACCAAATCTTCATGCATCGATCAATTATTAAATAAATATGGAAAAATATTTTCATCAGATTTAGGGAAATATAATGGTCCTCCTGTTAAATTAAAATTCGATTCATCTGTTCAACCAATTCGCCTGCAACCACGTAGATTACCACTAGCACTTAAAGCTAAAGTAGAAAAAGAAATTGAAAAATTAATTTCCCAAGACATTCTTGAGCCTATTGACTATTCAGATTGGGCAACACCTATTGTTCCAGTTCTTAAAAATGATGGGTCTGTTAGAATTTGTGGGGATTACAAGTCCACAGTAAATAAAGTTCTCAAGCAACATTCGTTCCGAATTCCTTCTATTAATGATCTGATAACCAGTACAGCTGGGGGAAAAATTTTCGCAAAGTTAGACCTGGCACAAGCTTATCAGCAATTGACTGTGGATGATGAATCTGCAAATCTTCAAACAATAACAACCCATAAAGGAGCTTTTCGAGTTAAACGTCTACAATTTGGGATATCTTCAGCTCCCGGTATATTCCAATCGATAATTGAAAATTTGTTACGTGGCATTCCAGGTGTACTTCCTTATTTTGATGATGTGGTAATTACTGGTGATTCTGAACAGCAACTCCTAATCCGTTTACAAGAAGTTTTCGATCGAATACATAAAGCTGGTTTTCATTTAAAAAAGGCAAAATGTGTTTTTGGTGTTCCGTCCATAGAATTTTTAGGTTACAAAATCGATGCACTTGGTATTAGGCCAACAGGTGATAAAATTGCTGCTATTAAAAATGCTCCAGAACCAGTCGATAAACGTCAATTGCAAGCCTTCCTTGGACTACTTAATTTCTATCATTCTTTTCTGCGAAATAAAGCACATATTGCTGAACCCTTGCATCGTCTTTTAGACAAAAAAGAGAAATGGAAGTGGACTGGTCAACATAGAGATTCTTTCAATAAATTGAAATCACTCTTGTCTTCAGATAGTATATTAGTACATTACGATGAAAAGCTTCCCTTAGTATTGGTTTGTGACGCTTCACCTTATGGTCTCGGCGTTGTGTTATGCCATCGTTTCAAAAATGGGATTGAGAAACCAATTGCGTTTTATTCTCGAACCTTATCGAAAAGTGAACGAAATTATGCTCAGATAGATCGCGAGGCCCTTGCAATAGTCGCAGGAGTTAAGAAATTTCATAATTTTTTATTTGGAAGACATTTCACTATTGTGACAGATCATCGTCCGCTCATCAGTATTTTTGGGGATAAAAAGATTCCAGACATTATTTCAACACAGATGCTAAGGAGAAGACTATTGTTAAATGCATACAACTACGAATTAATTCATCGCTCAGGGAAGAAAATGGCTAATGCTGATTCACTTAGTCGACTACCATTGGATCAAGTTTCCAACCCAGAGGAGGAAGAACATGAAATTTTCATGATTGATACTCTAGATAAACCGATTTATGATGCAACACATATCGCAATTGAGACAGCAAAAGACCCCATATGCGCTCAAGTTCTCAGCTGGGCGTTAAGGGGATGGCCGGCGACTTTGGTAAGAAACAATCAAAAATTTAAATCTTTTTATACTCGTAGGAACGAAATTACTACTATAAGAGGTTGTCTTCTGTGGGGTGACCGAGTAATTATTCCACCATCTTGCCAGAAAGGAATTCTTCAAGCATTACACAGCTCTCATCCGGGAATCGTGCAGATGAAGGCACTTGCACGAAGCTTCTTTTGGTGGCCGCAAATGGACAAGGAGGTGGAGCAAACTGTCAGGTGTTGTTGTGTTTGTCAGCAGTCTTCGCCGGAAACTCCTCGTGTTCCAGTTCATTCATGGAAGATTCCTGATAATCCTTGGTCAAGACTTCACATTGATTTTGCGGGTCCATTTCTGGGCCATACATTCTTCATAGTAGTTGACGCTTACTCCAAATGGTTAGAGGTTCATCAAGTTTCTTCAACTTCATCACGATGTGCGATACAGGTTCTTCGGATGCTTTTTGCCACGCATGGTTTGCCAGAATATATTGTTTCGGATAATGGAACTGCATTCACTTCGAATGAGTTCAAAGTATTTTGTAAAAATAATTTAATACGTCATATACTTTCAGCACCTTTCCATCCCGCTTCTAATGGACAGGCGGAGATCATGGTGAAGAAAACAAAAGCCTATCTTAGGAAGATTCCGAATGGTGACATACATTTACGATTGGCGAGATTCCTGCTGAGTCAGCATACCACGCCATGTTTGTCAACTGGTCGTCCACCGGGCGAACTTCTTTTGAATAGGAAAATTCAAACATATTTCGATCGACTTCGTCCGAAACATCACCTCCGTCTTCACGATAAGAGTCAATTACAGGTTGAGACCAAACAATTCGATCCAGATACCTTAGTCTGGTTAAGAAACTACTCACGAGGACATCGATGGATTCCAGGAAAGATTTTAGATCGAGTTGGTGATGTACTGTATACAGTGGAATTAAGTTCTGGTGAAATTGTAAGACGACATATTGATCAGTTGAAACTTCGCTACGAATATTCTACATCTTCACGTCTTGGTGCTAACCCGTCTTCGCCTGCAACTTCAGCACCTTCTTCTTCTTCTTCATCATCATCATGCCAATCTTCAGCTTCATCATCATGGTTATTGCCTTCAACTTTTGAATCGTTTTTGACTTCTGATTCGTCGTCAGTACCTATTTCTACTTCAACTACTACTTCAACGTCTGCATCTACTTCATCTTCAATTCCTGCTCCTACTTCATCACCAACATCGCCATCAATTGCTACTTCTGCCTTATCGGTATCACCCGATGCATCTTCAGAAATAAATACATCAAACCAGGATCTAGCTGTGCCCGCACGACCACTTCGAGCTCGGAAACCACCCGAGAGGTTTTCGCCAACTGGGCGTTAAGGAATGTATTGTACTAAATATTCTTGTATGGCAGCACGCCATGTTTCATTTCTTTTATGTTGTAATTGTCACTCGTTCCTCGACCGCTGCGTCATTGCCGACTTGTAATTCATTGTCCCACTTCGACACCGCACTTGACTGAGATAAAATGGCAACCACAGCAGTCTAGGAACGATGCGCAAGTTCCTTTGTTTCCTTATGTATATAATATTAGTTTTGTTAATAAATATTGTTAATTGAAGTGCGTGTTTCAATTAAACAATAAAGAGGGACTTGCTAGTTTCCTACTAGGGACTTGCTAGTTTCCTACGAGGGACTTGCTAGTTTCCTACGAGGGACTTGCTAGTTTCCTACGAGGGACTTGCTAGTTTCCTACGAGGGACTTGCTAGTTTCCTACGAGGGACTTGCTAGTTTCCTACGAGGGACTTGCTAGTTTCCTACGAGGGACTTGCTAGTTTCCTACTAGGGACTTGCTAGTTTCCTACGAGGGACTTGCTAGTTTCCTACGAGGGACTTGCTAGTTTCCTACGAGGGACTTGCTAGTTTCCTACGAGGGACTTGCTAGTTTCCTACGAGGGACTTGCTAGTTTCCTACGAGGGACTTGCTAGTTTCCTACGAGGGACTTGCTAGTTTCCTACGAGGGACTTGCTAGTTTCCTACGAGGGACTTGCTAGTTTTCTACGAGGGACTTGCTAGTTTCCTACGAGGGACTTGCTAGTTTCCTACGAGGGACTTGCTAGTTTCCTACGAGGGACTTGCTACGAGGGACTTGCTAGTTTCCTACGAGAAACCTCCTTAGAAACTGGTAGCAAGTAATAATAATGAATGAATGACTTTACGTTCTAAGAAATGCCGATGTTTGAGTAATGTAATAAAACTGTTTAGCAATTTATTGCGGGTTTTTATTCCAATTTTCCAAATAGAATCATAGTTATTTCAAAGTTTTGCTTACGAATAATAATAAAATCTATTTACAAGGCCTACGTTTTGTCGGTCCATTGGTGCAATAAAATTAAAACATCTATACTACAAATTATCTAAATTAATAAGTTACCAAGTAGGAAGTTTGCATTCAATAAAACTTAATTATTTGCATAAAAGTCATGAACCACATATTTCTACTTCTTAAAAATAATTTTAGGATTTTAGAATTACATGAACTTGTGGATTCAAATTTGTATATTTATGTTTGCGTCAAGGAAACAAGCACCAAAAAAGCAGTTCGAGGTAAACGTAAATGTAAGCTTCTTAAGGACTGATATCGTATTAACAAGACTTTACTGTTAATATGTACTATTTTATTTTGGTGATGTGTTTTGTGCAATCTCATTTCCTGTTTGGGTTTTTTTGCAACTTGTCTATCGGTGCTGCTTTGAATTAAAAACTCATCGGGTATTCCCGTGCGATTTGATTATTTAGCTTTACGCTAGTATAGGATCGGCTAGACATAAAAATATTAACAATTATGTCTTTCCGTTTTGTTGATAATAATCAAGAATAATTTGTTCACACCAATGCTGGTAAATCATAAACTTAACTTAACATACAGATCTTTAATGCCGGGTTTTCACTAGTAGAATTAGTGGTAGAGTATACTGGTCGAGTACTAATTATCCTGTGAACTCACCTAATGAAAACCTGGTTATAGTAGAGTAGAGCAGGATAGCACCGTGGTAAAGTTACTCTACCGCTTAAAAGTAGGCCAGTTACTCTACCACTAATTCTACTAGTGAAAACCCGGCATAATGCCGGGTTTTCACTAGTAGAATTAGTGGTAGAGTATACTGGTAGAGTACTAACTATTCTGGGAACTCACCTAATGAAAACTCGGTTATAGTAGAGTAGAGTGGGATAGCACCGTGGTAAAGTTACTCTACCGCTTAAAAGTAGGCCAGTTACTCTACCACTACCGGCATAATGCCGGGTTTTCACTAGTAGAATTAGTGGTAGAGTAACTGGCCTACTTTTAAGCGGTAGAGTAACTTTACCACGGTGCTATCCCACTCTACTCTACTATAACCGAGTTTTCATTAGGTGAGTTCAAAGGATAGTTAGTACTCGACCAGTATACTCTACCACTAATTCTACTAGTGAAAACCCGGCATAAGGGTGAGTGCAGTACGCAGCGTAGATGGTAGAGTAGTAGAGCATAGCTGCGCATACTCGCTTATAGAACTCTCAATGGGTTTTAAATGGGTGTGTGCATAACGCAGCTCGCTTTCCGCTCGCAGAAAAAGCGAGCTGCGTTATGCACACACCCATTTAAAACCCATTGAGAGTTCTGCGAGTATGCGCAGCTATGCTCTACTCTACCATCTACGCTGGGTACTGCACTCACCCTAAGATAACTAAGGCTTTAGTTGTGGGTTTACTGTTTTTTTAATCAACATTCACTTCAATTATTTTGTTCTTCTATATCCACAATACGCATGCGTAAATAGTCTCCCAAAAAAAATCACGAATAGGCCTTTACGGTGTTTCTTTATTCGTGGCAGGACGCATACAATGCAATAAAGCCAATAAAGAATAAATTTCCTGCTGACGTATAGATTAATCTCGTGGTCTTAAATTCAGGTAAGCGACTAATTGAAATTCCCGGGGATTTAGTGTCCAGAATTGTATCTAAAATAAATTTGCATCGAATTTGTAATCAACGCAGCAGAGACAAAAGGGACCACGCAAAGCAGAAAGGCGTAGAAAGAGTCGCCGTATAGTTTTAAGCCAGTATAAAATATTGAAATTATTGGGCTTTTACTAAAGTATCATAAGAATTCCTTCCTACAAAGCACAGACTGAGGTGCGACACAAGCATTCAGTTATTTTATTTATTTTTTTCTTTCTTCTGTGTCTTGCTTTGAATTTCACTTTCTCAGCAAAGAACAGATCAATTCTAGGGTCAAAGAAGCAGAAATGACCGGACAACGGTTGGAACCGCTCATCTGTTATGGAGATTGCCGGTTGGATTATCGCTGGTTATTGTTGGTCAGACAATTTTTCTGGTTTTATTTTTCTTCATTTTCTTTCGGTTTCCCGAGTGTCGGACCTTTCTAGAGAAAAGAATTGATTAAAATTGCCCCGGGGAGAGAGTGAACTCAGTGCGGTTCTGTTCGTCGCGTTGTAATTGATAAAATAAAACGACAAAATGAATTTTTTGATTAAACAATTTTATACTAGAAATTTTCAAAATGGTTAAAAAAATTGTGTTTTTATTGAATTTGTTCGATACAGTGTTAGTTACGGGTGTAAAGTGGAAAACGCATTGCCGTTTGAATGTATACCAGCTGTTAAATGTTTACCTATTGTTGGAACTACTTTGGATTTAATAGCGGCAGGCTCTGCACCGCAGTGAGTTTATTTTTATTGAAATTTTTTTTTGTAAAGTAATTGTAATTGTTTAAAGTTCATGAGGAAGAAATAATTACAAAATGACACTTTTATAAGTGTTTTTTTATTTGATAACTTACCTCGAGACATTATATAGATTGTGTTTTGCTAGTCATATGCATTTTTCTTTTAGCTGAACTTATGAATATTTTACGTTAGGACTAAAAATTAAAAAAGTTAATTAGAAAAGAATATTAAATTTAAATCTCGTTTTTATATGTACATATGTATGTATAAATTAAGTATTCAAGTAAACATTTTCAAAAAATAAAGTAATTCAAAATAGTAGGAAATAGTTTTTACTTAATTGGAAAGTTTAAAATGACCAAAAGGCATAAATTTTTATGGCAAGTTAAGAACTAAAAACAAATCGAACAAGTTTCATCTAGTGTTATGGGCAGTTCTACAAATGATGGGTCGTAGATTACTCATTTTTCAAGTTATGTCCTTAAAGTCAAATTCAAATAAAGGTTTACTTCGGTTTCTCATTGGGCATTCAAAATAAGTTATTTCAAACAAATATTTATAGCTCAAAGCTACCTCCAAATAATCAAAATTATCACTGCCCTGTAGGACGACATCCAAAATTTAAGTTCAAATACACTGACGTTTGACAAGCAGTTTACTTAAAGAACCTTAACTTAACAACCTTAATCATAGGTTTTCGTTTGCCTGAAAACTTACACAGTTCAATTTTTTCGCCAAGATGTTCTTCAATTAACAGAGGCGACACGAATTTTTATCACTTCCCTGTCATCCTAAAATCCGTTAAAATCACCTAGAAATTGAGTAGCAAGGCACGGTTATGTTTTGTTTCCGTCGAATAGCGATTAGTCGTGGGAGTCCGTTTAGTGGAGACTTTGACGTTCGGGTCAGTGGCGTAGATAGGGGGGGGGGAATCAAGGGGATCAATCCCCCCTATAAGCCAACGAAAATTATATAGAATTGAATAAAAGTCTTCGTATCTACAAGAAATTTCTTAAGCACCAGCACCTCTTTTGGCATTATGTAAAGTGCAATTTTGTTTTTGCGCAATTATATAAAAATCATTTAGATATGTTTTTGTGACGGCTGTGCATTTAAGTATTGTATAATTTCCGCGGTTCGAGCAGGCCGACCAATCAAGAGTCACGAAAGGGACGCTCACTATAATTGTGGACACATCGAGCACATGTAAAGTAAATACAATGAGCCAATAGTGGCACCTCGGTTCCTAAATACTCAAAATTTTAACGTTATAATAAATCAAGTTTAATCGTTTTTCCAATTTTGGGTGAAATAACTAGTTGCTATGAGCATATTTTATTCAATATTTAATATTTCGAATATTTTTTAATATAGTCGAGTATCAGAATATAAGCTTCCTAAAAAATAGGACTAACTTTTGGCTTTGATTGTCAATTTAATTCCTCCTTAAAATTGCCGAGTCAGTAAAAATATTAAAGTTCAAGAAAAGATTCTACGGGCAAAATTATGATAAACTTTAAGTTATAAGTTCGGGGAAGCTTTGCACTTCATAGATTGTTCTAACCAGGGGCGGCGGAGCGCCTGGGGATGGAAGGAAAAGTGCACACGCACTTTCGCTTTGGGTGGGGAAATCCACACCCAAAATATTTCATGTACAACTAATAACCCAGGACGTTCAAGGGCCGTCTCGGTCGCTGGCGATGAAGGAACGTGGTCGAAGGGCCACACACACCCAAGACTTTTCAACCAAAACTAAGTATGTTGGGCCTTATTCTGAGAGTCATGTGAACATTTCAAGTGATATGACCCTCAAGGAATGGTATTCCCCGAGTCGACTTAGAGACATCTCTCATTCAAAATTGCCAACCGGCAGTTGCGTGGGGCATTCCCAAAGTGAAATAAAGTGAGTTAAATGCGTTTCCACTCTGGGACTAGCTCTCGGAAATTGAGGTGACAGCCAATCTAGAAATGTCATGTGAGTGATTCGAGTCTCAGAATAAGGCCCGTTATATTAGAGTTATTAAGACCTTACTAATTGTATAGCATAATATTTTCGAACCCCACCCGACTAGCATTTAAAAAGGGGATTGCCTCAGGGGCATAGCGAAAGAGGGATTTCTCCGTAAGTTCCTCATGAGGATCCAATGTGTCAAATGAGGGGCATGCCGAAAGAGGGCTTTCCTCTTAGTTTTCTCACATGAACACCACACACATGCAAATGTTTTATTTTTTTTTGTTGTATTGCATTATATTTCAGACAATTATATTGATAACCTTGAAGGATGTCATTTAGCATGCTCAATAGACCGGTTCTGATTCGATTACAGAGGTTAAGCAGCTTTGGGCGTGATTAGTACTCAGTTGGGGGACCACATTGGTAAAACGACACTCGCGTTTAAAAATATAAAGCTCTCGACACTAGTTATTGCTCACATAACCACGCCGAGATTCTCAAATTTTTCAGCCTCTTTTTTCCACTCGAGATCGGGTGGCAAAGATTTATCCTCAAAGGGGCCAAAAGAGGCATGCCTTATGACGAGGCGCTAATGGGGTAAGGCGTTAGATGTCCTGGGTGGGCCTTATAGGGCAATACACACGGGGTCCACATGAGGCAGTGCGGATAGCCTCATAGGGGACCGATCTGCACTCCTCCCAAAAATCAAGTCGAGTATAACCCCATAACCAAAGAATTTAAAACCATGTAACTCAAAACACAGCTAGTAAATAAATTGACCGATTAACTTTTTACATGTTAACGGTTATGTGTTCACATGCTCCCCACCCACAATGATTATGCTCCGCCGTCCTTGGTTCTAACTCGATACAATTTTATCGAGCACAATACACAGTACACTCATTGTCAATTCGAAAGCGTTCCTTAGAGCGTTAACATTAATTTACTCTAGTTTATAATTGAGGAGTGTCTGTTCAAAAGGGCGTATTTCCGTTTTCAACTTTTTTTTGTTTTAAAATTATTTTGAAAATATGGCATAAAAGTCCATCGAATGAGCCTAAAAACTTATTCAAATTGAGCGTACTTTCCATATAAAAAATTCCAAAAATTTAGGATTCCAATCAAAAGGGCGTATTTCTGCATCTTGTGAAGGAAACGGTGATCCGCCATTTTTTTGGTGGCCATATTGGATCTATTGAGTATACTATATTATATTGTCATCGAATAACTGGAAACCCCTCAGCAAAAGAAGGTTTACTTCGAAATACGATCTGAATTTGAACTCTTAGCGAAAGGAAGGCCCACTTATAACACTGCTCAACAGCATGACTGTTGCATGGAATATTTTACATCATTCTAAACTAATTTTTGACGCTGATTTCAAATAAATTATCAGTTTTTTTTTATATCAGATTTAGTTAATGAATTATAAGGAAGTGTGTTTTTTTTAGTAAAATACTCTCACCGTACTAAAATATTTTATTTAAAAGAACTACAAACTTCAATGCACGCAGAATACTCCCACCTATCTAAAAATGTAAAAGTGAAGGTTCTACCCTACTACCTTCCATAGTAAAAAAACTTCACTGCAAGTATTTGCAGTACTGCCCCAAAAAACTTCACTGCAAGTATTTCCAAAAATTCTAGTCAAAAAGGCTTATTTCTTGAAGTGACTAATCAAAAGGTCGTATTTCTCAAAATCCCGATCAAAAGGGCATATTTCTAAACAAATAATTACAAAAAATATAGTGCATGAATGTGCATTTAAATATATTTTAGCAATGATCCAAATGTTGAAATGTTTGTACATATTTGATTAAAAACTATAAAATTCCGGAACAGGAGCTTGTGGTTGTGATAGCTGAGGAAAAACAGGAACCAAAGTAAGTTATTACATTTATTTCTGGGAAAGTTTTGTAGTTAAAGTAAATTTTTCTTTAATAAAATATTGAAAAAAAAAAATACGAAAATATTGAAAATAACTTAAATTTTTAATTGCAGGTAAGATCAAAGTTGGGTCATTCCATGGTGACGGGTGGGACATTTTAACACATTTTTTGATATACATTCAGTTATTTTAAAGTGCAAACAAAGCAAATAATACATACTGTATTTATGATAGCATTCTTAAATATATTTTTTAAGATATGATAAAAGAAAACAACATAAAAATATATTCTAACATTGTTAAATTCGTAGAATTACATATATGTGACGGGTGGGACAGGCAAAACCCTTCTTTCTTTAGATACTTGCACTTGACGTTGAAATTCAGATCAAATAGTTCATATGAAGCCCTAATTTTATTGTAGTATGCTATTTGAGTTATGTCGCTAATTGTTTTCTAAAAAGAGGTAAGTGAAAAAACAATACGAACTTTATTTATGAAGCTTAAAATGTTGTGACGGGTGGGACAGGGATCCGTGACGGGTGGGACGAGTAAAAAACTATACACACAAAACACATTGATTTAGGCATATTTTATTAACTATTTAGTTATTTTTTGGGCTTGGTGTAGGGAATTCATGTTCTAGCCAAGTAAAAATTTGGCCGAGTTTTATGCATGGAACTAGCCAGTTTTTACTAGTCTCTGGCCAGGCTCTGTCTAGGAAAACGAACTGGGCACTGTCTAGCAACGTCACGCACTTCCTGACTAGCCGCTAGCCAGACAAACTAGTCTGGCACTGGCTAGTTTCTGGCAAGAATCTGTCCAGTTACTGGCCAGATATTGACCTGCAATTATTGCCAAATACTGGTCTAGGCACAACCAGCAGAAATCTAGTTCACATTACAAAATGCTAAAAAAAGTAACTGTTGAAATAAATTATTGAATTATGCAATGTTTTTGAACTTATTTATTTTTTCTTGATGATACTAATTTGATGATGATAATTTTTTATTAAAAAAAGTCTTTCTAAAATTCACTCACTTTTTTCCATTTAAAACAATTTGCGATAATATTGTAATAAATAAATAAATAAATGAAATACTTTTAGTCCAGTCAAATTAGTAATTGAAATTGCATTTTAAGAGGTACGGAATTTTTTTTTTTGGCATTTGTTCGGGTATATCTGACAATGATAAAACCAAGTTTGTGGGGTCGCAGTGGCTTGGGAAAAGCCGCCATCTTGAATAAGAGGAAGAGCTTGTTTATATTAAATAGCTCGTTTGCATGCAATGATAGCTGAGAATGATCAATGGCAAAGTTGTGGAGAATAAAATTATCTAAAAAATGAGCCCTCAACGAGCTCTGTAAGTTGATTTGGCTCAAAGTTATGGTCGGTCAAAGTTCAACCATGATCGTGTGGTGAGGGTTGAATGCAGTTTTTTGCAATTAACTCGCCAAATGTTAATTTTTTTGGTTAATGCCCATTAACAAATTTAAAGGCCTAGTAATTACCTTTCAAATGAGCCCTTAATCGTCATTATCGCTTATGTAGTTTGCGAGCAATCCAACGCCAAAGTTCGCACTGGACGTGCCTGAAATAACTGATAACTCAATTTTTTGGAATATTTCGTTAACGGTTGCTCATATGAAAAAGTAGTAAATGCCAGGAATATGGGCAATGGGCCTATTCACACAGTGCACATTCATGGCGCCTAAAACCGGTTTTATAGATGAGAGAGGGAAGGGAGCGGAAGAACTTAACGAAACATTTTTTACGCAAAACCAAACGCGTGAAAACTGGCACACATATAAAAAGTTACTTCTATCTCTTGCATTCTTTAGCTATGTTTAGCTATCTCTAACAAGTAAATTTCATCTGCAATACATTTAAAGGTTCCTGTATAGCATTCAAATTTACTACACTCATTTACGCCCCGTCTGAGTTGCTAGGAGTTTAATAAAACCAGTTTTACTCACCACAATTATGGCAGCGTGTGAATATGCCCAATGAAAATATCTTTGCAACGAGGTATTGGTCGAAACTCCATGTAGTTTTATGTCCGCGATAGAGCGGGTCAAATATCAACGGAAAGATTTACGAATTTTTAGCTATTTAAAACTGAAAATGATAATTATGGGAAATAAGGTGCTGTCAGACGTTGCAAGGAAAGCGCTTGCTGCGAGCATTTTGCTTGCTAAAAGTTATGCTCGCAATGTCTGACTAGCTTGCGAGTACTTTATGAAAGCATTTTGCAACTTTCATGCGAGCACTCTCACGTGAAGTGCTTTCCTAGTGTGACTGGTACACTTAGTGAAATTTAGCGAACTCTCTCAGAGCGAAACACTTGCACGAGGGGCTTTCATTTGCAATTGTTGGACTAGCAAGCGTTTTCACTTTCAGCAGTAATAGTTCAGTCGAAATATACTAAAAAAAAGCTAAAGACTGAAGATAATTGGGAAGCTGCTGAAAATTGGTGCAGCCCTTAAAAACATTATTATAAATAAAATGTCGAGACTGACACGCGATCGGTCGTCGGGAAATATTTTTATTCAAGATAATCGCTTAAACTGCATACTTTGAAAAAAAATATTGTATGTTAAGACACCGTTAATGTGGTAGTTGCAAAAAACTGCTTTTTACCTTTGACATTGAATAGTTTTTTCTGGATAATCCGGATTTTTGGAGACCTCTGTCGTTTCATTTATAATGATGTTTTTAAGGTGTGCACCAATTTTCACCTTTATTAGAATTATGCCGAAGTTGAATGACGACTAAATTTTTAACTGTTCACGATAAAACTCACTATAGCTAAAAAACTATTCGAAGTACACCGTTATTGTGTACAAAAATATTTTAAGTAATAGTTTGGTGCATCAGAACAGCAAAAAAAAATATACTGATAATAACGCATTTTTCTGAGAAAGAAATCTGCCAGGTCAAGATGCAAAGCATCGATTTGAGCTTATCTTCTTAACGGAGTCATTCAAGTTTTTGCTCTTTACACTAAATAAAAGAATACACATTTACCTAAAAGATGAGCCTAATTATGTTGCTTTACGATGATTAGTCTAGGAGTTATGCTAGTTTAAGTGAATTTAAAAAAAAAATATTTTCGTAAACACCCTGTATCGTAGTGGATACTGGGGATAGTCGCCCTCTCTAGAACAATCTTTTTCTTCAAACACATCCAGGAATCAGCCCAGAAAATATTAGCCACGTAGTCCAACAAAGGATTTATTGAACGTCTGATGACCTTGACAAGTCGCGAATGAGTGCATATGAGTATTTTAAATCTTTAAAACGGCGATATCTCATGAATGGCAATACATACGGGAAAATGTATAATACCTTTTTTTTGTAGATAATCGCCTAATCTACAAACTTTGTAAACACTGCTGCATACAATAGCGCACGCTGGCGTCGCAACAACGCAAATTTTATTTGTACTTGTTGAGCCATATCCACCGATTGACAAAATAAATAATAAAACTGACTGTGCACTTTTTTTCACATTCAATCTGTTACGCTCAAAAAAAAGCAATAAAGAGGCTTTCTGAGATTTCATATACTTTTACTTGCTGTGTCTGACACCCCTTGCAAGTGCTTTTGTACAAGTTCAGTAAAAGTACTTTCATGAAAGCGAATTTTCACTCGCACGGAGCCAAATATTTGCAACGTGTGACTGTAGCTGCGAGCGTCCGAAAAGCTCTATATGCAAGGAAGAAAGCAAATAGCTCGCAACAAGCGCTTTCCTTGCAACGTCTGACAGCACCTATAGTAGCTGAGAACCACCAGTTTTCACATTCTAAAAATAAAATTTTTGACGATAAACTATAATTATCAATCAGTAAAACTTTCTGACGAAAGAAAGACTAACAATCGAAGGTTTAAGAGCCAAGATACTTTTCCGAAATATTGTGGGTTGAGTTTAGTTGACTTGGGTTGAATTTGGCTGAGTTTAGTTGAGTTTGGTTGAGTTTAGTTGAGTTCAGTCGAGCTTGGTTGAGTTGAGTTGAGTTTAGTTGCTAAGAGTTAGAATAATAGTTAAGTTTAGTTGAGTTGGGTTGAGTTTCGTTGCTAAAAGTTGGGTTGAGTTTCATGTAAGGCTATGGCCATTATTGTTAATAGGTTTTTTTATAAACAAGTCACGTTTATAACATTCTCTTGTTCAGTGATTTACTAAAAAAAAATTCAAGGTCAGAATGTCGAAACTGGTGATTCTCAGTTACTATTTGTTGGGGTTTATGGGTAAATAAATAACACGAATAACTATAGTTCGAACATCAATTTTATTTATGTATAAACACGGGACTTGCATCCGTACAACTTGGAGGGTAGAGGCGTTGTGAACACTTGGGAACACATACAATATAAAGGCTTACTAATACATGGATTACAAAAGATAAATGTTGGAAATTGGTATAAATGTATAATTTTTGAAATTCCAACACTATTTCCCATAATTATAATTTTCCAAAGTTGTTAAATAACTAAAAATTCGTAAACCTCTCCGTTGACATTGGACCCGCTCTATCGCCGACATAAAACTACATGAAGTTTCGACCAATACCTCGTTGCAAAGATATTTTCATTGCCCATATTCCTGGCATTTACTACTTTTTCATATGAGCAACCGTTAACGAAATATTCCAAAAAAATTGAGTTATCAGTTATTTCAGGTACGTTCAAAAAGAACTTTGGCGTTGGTTTGCTCGCAAACTACATAAGCGATAACGACGATTAAGGGCTCATTTGAAAGGTAATTACTAGGCCTTTAAATTTGTTAATGGGCATTAAGCCAAAAAAATAACATTTGGCGAGTTAATTGCAAAAAACTGCATTCAACCCTCACCACACGATCATGGTTGAACTTTGACCGACCATAACACTTTGAGCCAAATCAACTTACGAGGGCTCATTTTTTAGATAATTTTATTCTCCACAACTTTGCCATTGATCATTATCAACTATCATTGCATGCAAACGAGCTATTCAATATAAACAAGCTCTTCCTCTTTTTGAAGATGGCGGCTTTTCCCAAGCCACTGCGACCCCACAAACTTGGTTTTATCATTGTCAGATATACCCGAACAAATGCCAAAAAAAAAAAAAATTCTGTACCTCTTAAAATGCAATTTCATCCTCTTTTTTCGACTAATTTGACTGGACTATTTATCGTTTCAAATTTCAGTAACAATTTCTTTCTAAAAAACAAATTATAAAATTAATTAGTCTTAGAGCAAGCAGTATCAAACTTTGACAGACGAGATTATGGATAGTATCTGGCATGAAATCTCAGCCCAGTTTTTGCATACAAAAATCTTGACAAGTTTTGGATAGAAAAAACTTGACAAGTTTTTAGATACGAAAAACTTGAAAAGTTTTTGGATAGAAAAAATTTGACTGGCCAAAACCTAGCTAGGTTCTGACCAGTCATAAATTTGAATAGTGTACACTGGCTAGGAACTGGGCAGTTTCTGGTCAGATTTTACTGGGCTAGTTGAACTGGCCGAAGTCTGGCTAGTGCCACTTTCGGACTGGGAAAAATCTGGTCAGATTTTTACTTGGGTCGTTTTCCGTGGTATGGCCCAGCTGCAATTAACAATCATGTGTTTTTACAAAACAAATAATTAAAAAAGTTTATTCTGTACTCATGAAATTATATTTACATTAAAAATTTCAAATTCGTTTATTTCAATTTCGTCATCCGTTAATTTCCGTTAAATTTGTCCGCGCCGCGCCATTCTGCTAGCTAATGCGGAATCTAAATTCCGTCGACGGCCACCGCCACCGTCGCCGTGCCATTCTGTTTCTTCCTTAACTATTAGCCGTTCAAAAACTTCCGTGGTTAACCATGGTGTAGTTAAATTTTAACCCTGCTCGTTGTGTTAAGCGGCCCACAAACTTTCAGTTTTAATGGCACAAACAGATAGGCGCGGCGGCCGCCTGCGAGCGAATTTCCCACAGGCGGCGCGAAGAAATTAAATTTATGGGAAATTCTCTCGCAGGCGGCCGCCGCCACCGCCGCCGCGCCAATCTGTTTGTGCCTTAACTGCGCAGATGAACTGTGTAAAAAAAACTGGACAATGCAATCGGCCATGTTTTTTGGGGTACATTTGACTGCAGCGCCACCATTAAGCTCCTTGTATAGTCTCCATGGCTGTTCCATTCAGTTCTGCTCTGTCCTGTTCTGAAAACTAATAAACAGACCTAATTCGATAGTCGATCTAAACCCGAGGGTTATTTTTCCGTAGAGTTCTACTTAACTTATTTGGTCATTGTGAACTTCATTCAAAATAAATACACTAGAGCCGACTGTGAATCACCCTATAATTTGCCAGTCAAATTGAAAATGTGTCATGCTAAATTTTGTAAAATTAAAAATTCATCCGTGACTTAAGGTGTGGGGGATGTTAAATTATTGAATGTGTTCAACAATTTTTTTTTATTTACATATCTCAAAATCATGTACATCTTAATTAATATAATTAGTCAAAATTAATAATGAATAACGTGTCCTTTTTTATTGTGACATCGGCATTATTTTCATGCGTTTTAAATGGTATGAATGTTGTCTAACCAAGACAATCTCGCTAATCAAAAACTTTAGCAATCGTCTTACAATTTTAATCCATTAGATAATCTTTAATTCTTTATTTTATCTTTTTAAGCAAATGCTCTACTCTGTCTCTCTTGTAACAATTGCCAAGATTACTTGTGGTCAGCTACAATAGCTAATTGTGAATATGGTTGTACAACGTGTAAATTTGTTTGTAAGTCTTATAAAATTCAAAAACTTTTTTTAAGTTAAGGTTTTGAAAAATTAAAAATAACATTTACAGTCTCGGAAACTGAACAAATTATTTATCGTGGATGCCATCCACCTTTGGTATGCGCCCTTATTCCAAGAAACATACTTGGAGGCGCACCGCGCGCTGTTAAATCTGTGCAAGGAAAAATGTGTTTTAAACCGTTTTGTAATTCATCTTCAAAAAGGAAAGTTGATTGGTTTATTATTTTCTATTTATTTATTTATGTATTGACTAAAATAAAATTATTTTTGTAATCTCTTTTCAATTCTTAAGTTTGTTTTGCAAGTGAAAGCCGTTGACGTATTAAAGTAAAAATGTCTATAACAGTTTTGTCCCAACATACTTTTCGCGATTCTGAGCTGAGTCGGTACTTAAAGAGTCACGGGTCTTCCATGAACGACCGGATCTTAGGGTAAGTGCACTACGCAGCGTAGATAATAGAGGAGAGCAAAAGCTCGCATACTCGCTTTAGAACTCTGAATGGCTTTTAAATGGGCGCGTGCATAACGCAGATGGCTTTTCCTGCATTTTGAAAATGTGTCACGATCCCTGGCATGGGTATGAAATGAAAGGATATGACTAATAGGATTACAATTAGCTGTGTGGCGTCATTCCAAATTCAAAATGGCGGACTATCTTTTTCTTTACAAGCCACTAGGTATGCGTATCAAATGAAAGGGTATGAAAAGTAGAATACTATTAGCTGTGTGGGCAGCCAACACAACAAGGCAGCCAACACAAAATGGAGGATTACCTTTTTCTTTACAACGCGCTCGGTATAGGTATCAAATAAAAGGGTGTGACAAGTAGAATACTATTATGTATCTGTGTGGCGTCATTCCAATTTCAAAATGGCTGCCAACAGAAAATGGCGGTTTACCTTTTTCCAACCTCCTCGGTATGGGTATCAAAAGAAAGTGTATGAGTATAGTACAGTAAGCTATGTGACATATAGATAGGAAATTGTCCAAGCTTTCCAATTTGGCAAAAAAAATTAGTTAACTAGGTATTTTATGGAGAAAAAGGGTTTAGTTAAAAATTCCGAAAGTTTAACTTTGATGAATCATTCCTCTGGAAGTTTATCGTCTATTCAAAACCTTTTGTGTAACTTTATGCAATAAACCCTGTACAGAGTTTATCATATTAATTTGAAAACGTATTTCTACCGTTTTTACTGTTTCTATACTGATTAGAGGAAATTTAAGAAATTTCCTACATTTAAGAATGTTGCAAACTTCACAGTAGAGGAAGTGACCAGGATACACTATGGTCAATGTTCTTCCATTTGGAGCTAGGATGTGAAGATTTTTCGATTTCTCAATTCTTGAACAATTTACATACAGCTGACCGGTAAATGACAATTATTTGGCAAAATTCGTCCCCCAGATTGGCCCCGAAAATTAAAATTTATAAGTTTTGATCATAAATTCTTTATTTGTTACCTTAAAATTCCCCAGATACCGATTTTCATTGAAATCGGAATACAATTGGCAAACTCATCGGCCATATTAGTGCGGCCATTTTGAATTTATAAGTTTTGATCATAAATTCGTTATTTGCTACCTCAAAAAACCCCCAGATACCGATTTTCATTGAAATCGGAACACAATTTCCAAATTCATATTTGGGTGGCCATTTTGAATTTCGAAAACCGGGCTTCGAGGTGCATCAGGGCAGACCCCCACGGACGTTTGTGCAAAATTTTCTTTTGTTAATATAGAAGATAAGATGCTTTTAGTTAGTTATATTTTTTTTACATGGATCTAGGTGTTGATGTATTAAAAAAAAAATTTTTTTCTCACGATAATATATAAAACAAAAAAAAGTTTCATGACATAAAAAAATATTTTTGATTTGGACTTTTACACAAAATTATTACATAACAAAAATTGTTTAATCTTAAAAAATAATATACCTTAACATTTTTGTTGTTAAAAATATGCCCATAAAAAAGTAGAAATGACAGGAATTAAAATAGAAATAAAACTTACTGATAACATTACACTAAAGTTGCACCCAGTGCTGCTGCAATAGGTGCAAAGTTGTTTAACATTATTTAATTCTCTTGTAACTCCGTCACAGTATCGCCTTTCTGAATGGCACAGTCTATCGACAAAAACTCCGGTTCCATCGTCTAAGCAAAATTAATTATTATTAATTAAATAAATTTAATTATTAATAATTTAATATTTTTTAACTTACACGTTTTCACTTTCTTGCAGACACTGTTACCTGGACAACTAACTAAAAATTCGTCTAGATGACTTTCAAAATTTTCTGCATGAAAAGGATCACCACAGGTGTGAACTTGTTTGCTGTTGCATTGCCAGCATAGTAGTGCTTGTACTGTTGAAAAATATTTAATTTAATTTATTTACTTTTTTGCGAAAAAAGATTACGAGGATGTTATGAGTGAATTTACCAGATTTTGTAAAAAATATTGGAATTACGATGATAATAATAAAAGTTCTCATTGTTGTATAGAATTACGGATGAATTTAGTTAAATTTTGTGTATTCCAATCTGTGTTTTTTTAAACAATCAAAATATCTGACATCTTGAATATATCAGAAAAATCCACAGCCGACTTTGTGGTATTTTAAAAGTGACGTCAAATATTAATTATAGCCCAGTGAAATTAGTAAATGAAATTACATTTTACGATGTACAAAATTTTTTTTTGGTAGTTTGTGGGGTCGCAGTGGGTTGGGAAAAGCCGCCATCTTGAAAAAGAGGGAGAGACCCCGTTTATGACTAGGTTCAACCCAGGTTCAACCCAGTCATAAACGGGGGAACAGTTGAAACTGGGTCCACTCAACTATTTCAACCCAAAGTGAACTGAACTTGACATCATATACGATGATCGAAATTCCACCTCAACCTCGACTCAGCTTTTTCAACCTACTCATAAACGGCGTATAAGAGTGAGTGCAGTACGCAGCGTAGATAATAGAGTAGAGCATAGCAGCGAGCTGATTGCTAGCAGTGCTTCTTGCTGTTGTGTTCATAACAAAGCGTAGAATCATCGCTCATGAATGCCTGTGTGCCAGAGGTAAACACAAAAACTTTTTCAAGTGTGCGATTGGTCGTTCGCGTAGGCTTCGGGCACAGATAAGTAATATTACTTATCTGTGCTTCGTGGCTGGGGGTTACATTTTTTCTTGATTCCGAAATTTCACCTAAGTAAATGAATTTTATTTTATAAATTCAATAAAAACATATAAATGAGAAATACATTCTAAGAATTTAATATTTACCTGAAAATCATAAAATTTATTTTTCATAATAATTGCAAATAATATTGTGGTGTCTGTTACAAATGAAGTTGGTAAATGTTGTACACCTCACTGAACATCAATTTGCATTGGGTGATTTTCACACATAAAGCCTAGTATGGAGTTCGCACGGAATTCCGTTCAGCAATTTTGGTAAATATTTCTACACGGAAAAATTGCGTGTAGAATACCGTGGAGAAAAGCTAACAGTTGAGAAAAAGCGAACAGCTGACTGTTAAAAATCACATATAAAACCACGAACTGACGGCAATAGCTGTTTTTCATTCGTCCTGTCAAAATTACCTAACACACAACACGGAATAATTGTCTAACATTTATTCCGTTACAACATGAACGGAAAACAGTCTCCAATTCCCTACAAGCCACCTGTTAGAGAATTGCACAAGCTAAATATTACCAATAGTTTTCCGTTCGAACTGCGTACTCATAAAACAAAAAGGGCACGGAAAAATTCGGTGAACGGAATTCCGTGCATCTTTTTACGTGTATTTTATATGGGGAACGGAATTCCGTTCGAACTCTATACTAGGCTTTAAGGGGTAAAAGAATTTTTGTTATAATCTAACTATAAACTCTATCTCTAACTATGAATTGGTTAAATATAATCTTAAAAATACCTTTATTTGTATTTTTCTACTATTTTTTTCCATTAGACAAAGATATTAGAGAAGAAAATAGTCATTAGTTAAAATTATCATTGTTAATTTTTTCCATCATTCATTCAAAATTCAAAATTTAAAACAAAAAATCTTTTTGGACTACTAGTCTGTGTGCGCCTTTTTTGGTCGGTTTGCGCCGGTAGGCCTTCCTGCCTTTTTTTAAATAAATAAATAAATAAAACAAAAAATAAATTACATATAAAGCACGTTTTACAATTAAAAAATTTTTTCGACATGCACTTTTTCTGCAAAAGCATTCGCTGCTTTACCTTTCTTTACAAAAAATACTCAAGGTAAAAAAATATTAAATTTTTAATTGACTTCATTACTTACCCCGTTTATGACTAGGTTCAACCTAGGTTCAACCCAGGTTGAACCCAGTCATAAACGGGGATCGAGTTGAAACTGGGTCCACTCAACCCAACTCAGCATTCCTACCTGGGTCGAGTTGATATTTCGCCTCATAAACGCGTGTTGAGTTGAAATTGGATTGAAGAAACATTTGTTTTGTTTGTTTACCATCCGTGAAGTCTGCCTTCGGCGTTAGTTTTGTGTTCGGTGTTTTTGTAGCGCGTTAATTATTTTATATTAACTATATATGTAAAACGGAGGAAATTTAATTTTGACAATGGCTAAAAGAAATGTTTGGGAGCATCAAACTATGTTAGAAATAATGTGCGAACAAAAATCCATTCACCATTTTGATGGAAAACTGTATAGGAAGTCAGAAATATAGCAAAAGAATTAACAAAAAGAGGCTATGTTTTGATGGCAGTTCAACCCGATTTCAACCCAAAGTGAACTCAACTCGGAATCATATACGGTGGTCGAAATTTCAACTCAACCTCGACTCAACTTTTCAACCTAATCATAAACGGGGTAACTAAAAAAATGGAAAAAATCGTACATCATACATCACACTGCTGCTAGGAAAAAGCGCGCAAAACATCTCTCTTCAGAGATACCAAAAAAATCAGCGCGCTTATGATCGAGCAAGCAATCGGCGTTATGCACTTCCATTTAAAAGCCATTGCGAGTTCTATAAGCGAGTATGCACTGCTACTCTACCATCTACGCTGCGTACTGCACAGTAGATAACCTATGAGAGTTCTGGCGCAAAATCCCATAAGGTTTATACAGGGGGTCTAAATTCACATTTTCCGCCATCTTGGATTTTCTTTGCTGTGCCAATTGGTTGTGACGTCACAAACAGTAGTGCAATGATGATGATGACGTCATCACGGTTGTTGTTGTATGGGTACGGGGTACGGGGTACGGGGTACGGGTACTGAGTACGGTGTGGAGTACGGGTACTGAGTACGGTGTGGGGTACGGGTACTGAGTACGGTGTGGGGTACGGGTACTGAGTACGGTGTGGGGTACTGGTACTGAGTACGGTGTGGGGTACGGGTACTGAGTACGGTGTGGGGTACTGGTACTGAGTACGGTGTGGGGTACTGGTACTGAGTACGGGTGCGGGGTACGGGGTACAAGTACGGGTACGGAGTACGGGTGTGGGGCCAGGCGCCACATGATAAGACGTCACCTGTCGCGAGAATTTGATAATGCTATAAGTGTTGTGAAATTAAAAAGTCAAAGTTGTGCTGCTCGGGCTTTGCTGGGATTTGAACCTGGGGGATCGGTAGATTAAGAGACCTGTATCGCAGCCTCGAGGCTATCGAGGCTTCTACCTGTTCTTATTCAATTTGTGTATACAAGCGCTGAGCAATCTATAAATAGAATTTTTATTTTCGTTCGACCATGCTGCCCCGTGGCTCTGATAAAAATTTTACCTAGCAGAATTAACAGATAAACAACAACAAGAACTCGGTTCAGCCTCAACGTCTGTTTTCATTCTTTACAACAACAACAACAACAACAGCAAAAGCTTTTTCCTACAAACAACCCAGGCCTTCGCAAATGACTGGTGATTAATTTGGGCTGATGATAAGAACAGCGCTTGAAAAATAATACACACCTTGGTGTCGCTGAGACTTTTTGTTTTGTTTGTATGATAAATTTATGTACAAGGTTTATGCAATTGCAGCATATGCGCTATAAATATCTCAGAAGATGAAAATAATTCTGATTCAGACTGTAAAATAGATATAGAGTTATTAGATCTGCAAATTATCAAGTTTCCAATAATTTCTTATCGCATAACAATAACAAAGATCACCAATTTCGTCAGACTTATGATGTAATTATTCTGTGGGGAACGTACTGGATAAATAATATTTTTAATTACATACATATATTAGACCCAATGCACGATTTTTAATTGTGGATTATGTTTTTAAATTAATCAAAGACAATTTGATCTAATATACATTAGACATATGTATGTAGGTGCAAATTCTAAAGTCTTCCATGCCGCGATAGTTTATTGTGATAAACAAAGGGAAGTTTGCTCCATATATTGAAATTGATATACCGCGAATTTAGTGGATCAGTTTCATAAAAATAAAACATATAAACAAAATTTTGATCAGGTGCAAGCCTTTGAAACCGGCAAGGCCGTTCCTTATCTAATATTTAAATATAGGTGACATTATTTCATCATTTGTCATTATTCTGATTTTTTGTTTAGTTAACTGATATTGCACAACAACGTACGAGGAGTATGAGTGAACTTTTATGATGTTTCTATATTTGTCGGTTTTCCTTAAAATCACGTCTGTTGGAGTATGTATCATTTGCAATTGTTTAATAATTGGTTAGGCCTTCTATGAGTAAACCCTCCGGATGCACCTGTGTAAACAAAGTGATATAACATTGATTGAACTTGTTACAGCATTAAAACATGAATCATGATGGATCTATCTAACCAGCTCTGGAGGTAAAAATTTGCAGTGTTAGCAGTTTTTACCTGCACATATGAAACAAAGTTGTGGGGTTGGAAATTTTATTCACCAGCAGTTTGATTGTTAAAAGGGGAGTGGAAGCAAGATTCCCCATCAGTTCTTCGAGTGCTTTAAAAGTGATCGGTTTAAAGTTAAAATAGCTCTTGCGAAGGAATTAATTAACAGTGTCCCTGCTGCTTCTGTTTCACGATCGTCGATTGGATATGAATGAAAAAATGCTTATACAGTTTTATTCAAATTTTCTATTCATAATATAATTCACATGTGAGAATGTGAGCATCCACTATAAAACTGGGGTGCAAGCTAGATTATCTGCTCACTCAGCGTATTCAAAGTGAATAGTAAACACATCGTGCAATTGAAAGTTATAACCTATAATAATTGTACAGTTAATGAAAATGGCTCCAGTGAGTAAATTAATTGATAGTGCTAAATCAGCTTTTAGTGCTGCGCAAAATAATCGTGAACTAATAGAACAAGCTATTAAAGAGTGCGGTGTGAGTTTAAGGTTTTTGAATCGACTTTTAAAGAATACCACACCGACAAGCGAGCGTCATCACGTGGGTAATGGTATAAACCTCATACAAGGCTACCGCACCAAATTGAAACATTTGCAGTTAGCGAAAGGTGCAGGCTTCCCAAAAAAACGAACCAATTGGAGTTCAACCAGAGTGAAATGGATAGATGTACAATCAGCCTTTAACAATCGGTATGGAGAACTTTTCTATATGAATATTTTTTCATTTTTCATTTTATAGTATTAGAACGGGTGTTATCACCAATATTGTACATAAGGATCCAAGGGGGTTCTTAGATGACTGCAGTGGATTTTTCAGACGACATATTAACAACGTTTTGAAGCACGAACCCGCCCTCAAAGTGAATGCTGTGTTTTGTGGTGAATTTAAAATCATCAAGGCGGATGAGGAGGTGTTTGAATTCAAGTACATGAATACAAAGAATGCCCCCATATATCGAAACACAGATATTAATACATGGTTTGAGCAAAATGTCCGAGATCTGGTGATTAAAAAACTGGAAGAGTTCCAAGAAAAGGATAGTGGCTGGGCTTTATCAGCAATAATCAACTTGGCTATTAACATTAACAAGTTCACACCTCAGCTAGGATCTTCTTATATTGAGCTGCCACGACAAATTATGCTTAAAAAGGCCTGCGTCAACATTCAAAATAAGGACAACGCTTGTTTCGCCTGGGCCGTGGTTTCAGCATTGCATCCAGTTGAGGAAGATTCATATCGTGTGACAAAGTACCCTCACTATTCCAACGTTCTGAACATCAAAGATATTGTATTTCCAATGACAATGAAGCAGATCCCACGATTTGAGAGACAAAATAATCTGTCGGTGAATGTATACATTTTAGAAAAAGTGAAGAAAGACAATTTTAAAGTCCTACCAATATATCTGACTAAGGAGAGGAATGAGAAGCATGTGAACCTGCTAATGATACAGAATGTTTATTATGTTGATGATGCTGAAGGGGAGGAGAAGGAGGAAGAGGATGATGAACCAATCACATACCACTTCGTTTGGATCAAAAACCTCTCCCGGCTGCTATCATCACAGCTATCTAGTCATTACGGCAAGAAATACTTTTGCGATCGTTGCCTCCACTACTTTTACTCGTCCGATGCATTGCAGCAGCACCTAGAGGACTGTAAGAACCTGAATGAATGCAGAATCCGGCTACCGAGAGATGACCAAAAGGATGTTAGATTTTTCAATTATAAAAATAAAGTACAAGCCCCGTTTGTTATTTACGCAGATTTAGAATGTCTATTAGTAGAATGTGTGGATAGAAATAAGTATCAAAATCATATACCATGTAGTGTGGGCTTTTATGTTAAGTGTTCATATGACCCCACGCTATCGTTTTTCAGGTCTTACCGTGGTGAGGACTGCATTGAGTGGTTTGTGCGTGAATTGGAGAAGTTTGCTAAAGATGTGGAAACCGTTTTTCTTCACCCGCTCCCCATGGACACAATGACTGCACAAGAGATTGAGTTTTTTGAGACCGCCTCACTCTGTCATATATGTGAGAAACCATTTACGGCAGATGATAAGAAGGCGCGCGATCATTGCCATCTAACAGGTAAGTACAGAGGTCCAGCACATGAGGGGTGTAATATAAACTTTAAAGATAGTCACACCATCCCTATTATTTTTCACAACCTTAGCGGCTACGATTCTCATTTTATAATTAAAAATATAGCTTCCGATCTCCAAGGTCGCGTTGATCTCCTGCCTATTAACAAAGAACGGTACATCTCATTCACAAAGCATTTGGATGAATATCCGATCAAATTTAGATTCATTGATTCCTTTAAATTCATGGCAAGTAGTCTTGATACTCTATCATCATATTTAAACAGTTATCACATTTTACAATCACAATTCACAAATTTATTAGATAAACAGTTTAATTTGCTAACACGGAAAGGGGTATATCCCTACGATTATTTTAATAGTACATCCAAATTTGTAGAGACCAAACTTCCTGATATTTCTCAATTTTATAATAAATTAAATGACACCAATATTAGTCAAGAAGATTATACACATGCCTGCAATATTTGGAATGAATTCGATATTCAATGTTGAGGCGAATATTCCGACTTATATTTAAAGACAGATGTCTTACTCTTGGCAGATGTTTTTGAACAATTCCGTGAAAGCTGTCACCAAACGTATGGACTAGATCCTGCTCACTATTATACGCTTCCGGGTTATACTTGGGATGCCATGTTAAAATATACTGACGTTACATTAGAACTATTAACCGACATAGATATGCTCATGTTTGTAGAGAGAGGTATTCGTGGTGGTCTTAGCCAATGCTCGAAACGATATGCAAGGGCAAACAATAAATACATGGCGGGCCATAATCCATCCCTTGAGTCAGTTTTCCTCATGTATAATGATATTAATAACCAATATGGTTGGGCGATGTCTCAACTTCTACCTCACAGCGGCTTCAAGTGGATAGAAAATGTAGATAGCTTTAAGGTTGAAAACATGCCCGATGATTCGTCTACAGGTTACATTTTGGAGGTGGATCTAGAATATCCCCACGAAATACACGACCTCCATAAAGATCTCCCTTTTTGCTCCGAACATAAAGCACCTTCTGGTTCAAAACAGAGTAAACTTTTAGCTACTGTTGAGAATAAAATAAAATATGTTTTACATTACAGAAATTTAAACCAAGCACTCCTTCACGGATTAAAATTAAAAAAAATTCATAAAATTCTTCAATTCAATCAATCTACGTGGCTCAAATCATACATTGATCTCAACACCAATCTTCGAACATTAGCCAAAAATGATTTCGAGAAAAATCTCTTTAAACTTATGAATAATGCAGTCTTTGGTAAAACCATGGAGAATGTTAGGAAACATAGTATTGTTAAGCTGGTAACTAAATGGTTGGGAAGATACGGTGCTGAAGCCCTCATTTCAAAGCCCGAATTCAAAGCTTCAACAATTTTCAATGAGAACCTGGTAGCAATTGAACTTAAAAAGACAGAAATTTATTTTAATAAGCCCATATATGTAGGTATGTGTATTCTAGACTTGGCTAAGACTGCAATTTACGATTTCCATTATAACTACATGATGCCACAATTTAATTCCAAGTGTACAGTTTGCTACACTGATACAGATTCACTCATATATGAAGTTACCTGCCCCGATTTATATGAAATAATTAAACGCGATTGCCATACACATTTCGATACAAGTGACTATCCACCCAATAACATCTGGGGCATCCCTCTAGTTAATAAAAAAGTGCTGGGCCTCATGAAAGATGAAAATAATGGTAGCATAATGACAGAGTTTGTTGGTCTAAGGTCAAAGATGTATGCGGTCCGGGTAGCTGGTGAAGATAACTGCAAAAAATCCAAAGGTGTGAAAAGAAACATTGTCAAAAATCGAATTACTTTTAATGATTATAAAGAATGTTTGGATAAAAATATAGAGAAAATAGTACACCAAAATTTAATTCAGAGTCAAAAACATCAGGTAAGCACAGTTACGCAGTCCAAAATCGCGCTAAGCCCACATGATGACAAGAGATATTTAATGAAGAATTCCTATGAAACGTTACCGTGGGGTCATTATAGCATTATGGATGTAAATTAATTACATAGCAGATTAATATAAATATAAGACCATATTATAAGAAATAAAAACTAGAATTTAATCAATAATTTACACATAAGATTGATGATTGATGGTTTAAACTATTAACGGTTTTATGTCTGGACTTGTTACATTACAGCATTACTAGTGTTATTTGATGATTGAAGATTGAAGTATAAATGTGGGTAGTCGCAATGATCAATGAATTGGAATGTTTTTGACAAAAGGTAGTTATATATAACGATTTATGTGTGGGGTACTAAAAATTAAGCATATGAATACTTCAGCTTTTAATGGTATTATAATTGTAATTTAAATATCTGTAATAAATAAACACACATTTTATATTAATAAATTTCATAATCATATTTTTATTTGTTTTTCTTCTAATCCTCCATAACTATAATCAATTTCAATTTTAATTTCAAGATGTCACTGAAAATATTATCAACCAATCCGCCAGATAATTTAGAGATTTTATCAGCTCCAGGTAACAGGTAGACAGATCAGAACAGACCAACCTGCCTGTATAGCTGTGTAGCTGTCTACCTGTATAGCTGTGTAGCTGTCTACCTGTTGTGAGCTTTTCCAGCGTGCGGGTAATTGGTTTAAAGGTTTCCTCCAAACTGAGCTTCTGATTCAATTTTACAGGTCTTGAGAGCTTTAAACTTCCTTCGTATAGAATCACATGTTTTTATAATATCCTTCAATAGTTTTTCATTCATGTTGCTACACTGATAGTTACAGTTACACCGATATATATGCATGCTGATGGTCACTTATATAGTCCTGATAGACCAGGTAGACCAGGTAGACCAGGTAGACCAGGTAGACCAGGTAGATCAGGTAGAGACAGCTTTTACCTCAGTCATGATAATGCAAACTTTCTAATCATCTATATAGCGATATGGGTTTGTAAAGTTCAGAAAATCGTGTGCAAACTGAGTAATTGATAAGGGTGATATCGAAAAAGGCTTTGATGGTTTCATGAGCTTATAAGAAGCTTATTGTTAAGATAGCAGATGCCCAGCATACCTGATCTATCTGATCTACCTGATCTACCTGGTCTACCTGGTCTACCTGGTCTACCTGGTCTACCTGGTCTACCTGGTCTATCTGGTCTACCTGATCTACCTGGTCTACCTGGTCTACCTGGTCTACCTGGTCTACCTGGTCTATCAGGACTATATAAGTGACCATCAGCATGCATATATATCGGTGTAACTGTAACTATCAGTGTAGCAACATGAATGAAAAACTATTGAAGGATATTATAAAAACATGTGATTCTATACGAAGGAAGTTTAAAGCTCTCAAGACCTGTAAAATTGAATCAGAAGCTCAGTTTGGAGGAAACCTTTAAACCAATTACCCGCACGCTGGAAAAGCTCACAACAGGTAGACAGCTACACAGCTATACAGGTAGACAGCTACACAGCTATACAGGCAGGTTGGTCTGTTCTGATCTGTCTACCTGTTACCTGGAGCTGATAAAATCTCTAAATTATCTGGCGGATTGGTTGATAATATTTTCAGTGACATCTTGAAATTAAAATTGAAATTGATTATAGTTATGGAGGATTAGAAGAAAAACAAATAAAAATATGATTATGAAATTTATTAATATAAAATGTGTGTTTATTTATTACAGATATTTAAATTACAATTATAATACCATTAAAAGCTGAAGTATTCATATGCTTAATTTTTAGTACCCCACACATAAATCGTTATATATAACTACCTTTTGTCAAAAACATTCCAATTCATTGATCATTGCGACTACCCACATTTATACTTCAATCTTCAATCATCAAATAACACTAGTAATGCTGTAATGTAACAAGTCCAGACATAAAACCGTTAATAGTTTAAACCATCAATCATCAATCTTATGTGTAAATTATTGATTAAATTCTAGTTTTTATTTCTTATAATATGGTCTTATATTTATATTAATCTGCTATGTAATTAATTTACATCCATAATGCTATAATGACCCCACGGTAACGTTTCATAGGAATTCTTCATTAAATATCTCTTGTCATCATGTGGGCTTAGCGCGATTTTGGACTGCGTAACTGTGCTTACCTGATGTTTTTGACTCTGAATTAAATTTTGGTGTACTATTTTCTCTATATTTTTATCCAAACATTCTTTATAATCATTAAAAGTAATTCGATTTTTGACAATGTTTCTTTTCACACCTTTGGATTTTTTGCAGTTATCTTCACCAGCTACCCGGACCGCATACATCTTTGACCTTAGACCAACAAACTCTGTCATTATGCTACCATTATTTTCATCTTTCATGAGGCCCAGCACTTTTTTATTAACTAGAGGGATGCCCCAGATGTTATTGGGTGGATAGTCACTTGTATCGAAATGTGTATGGCAATCGCGTTTAATTATTTCATATAAATCGGGGCAGGTAACTTCATATATGAGTGAATCTGTATCAGTGTAGCAAACTGTACACTTGGAATTAAATTGTGGCATCATGTAGTTATAATGGAAATCGTAAATTGCAGTCTTAGCCAAGTCTAGAATACACATACCTACATATATGGGCTTATTAAAATAAATTTCTGTCTTTTTAAGTTCAATTGCTACCAGGTTCTCATTGAAAATTGTTGAAGCTTTGAATTCGGGCTTTGAAATGAGGGCTTCAGCACCGTATCTTCCCAACCATTTAGTTACCAGCTTAACAATACTATGTTTCCTAACATTCTCCATGGTTTTACCAAAGACTGCATTATTCATAAGTTTAAAGAGATTTTTCTCGAAATCATTTTTGGCTAATGTTCGAAGATTGGTGTTGAGATCAATGTATGATTTGAGCCACGTAGATTGATTGAATTGAAGAATTTTATGAATTTTTTTTAATTTTAATCCGTGAAGGAGTGCTTGGTTTAAATTTCTGTAATGTAAAACATATTTTATTTTATTCTCAACAGTAGCTAAAAGTTTACTCTGTTTTGAACCAGAAGGTGCTTTATGTTCGGAGCAAAAAGGGAGATCTTTATGGAGGTCGTGTATTTCGTGGGGATATTCTAGATCCACCTCCAAAATGTAACCTGTAGACGAATCATCGGGCATGTTTTCAACCTTAAAGCTATCTACATTTTCTATCCACTTGAAGCCGCTGTGAGGTAGAAGTTGAGACATCGCCCAACCATATTGGTTATTAATATCATTATACATGAGGAAAACTGACTCAAGGGATGGATTATGGCCCGCCATGTATTTATTGTTTGCCCTTGCATATCGTTTCGAGCATTGGCTAAGACCACCACGAATACCTCTCTCTACAAACATGAGCATATCTATGTCGGTTAATAGTTCTAATGTAACGTCAGTATATTTTAACATGGCATCCCAAGTATAACCCGGAAGCGTATAATAGTGAGCAGGATCTAGTCCATACGTTTGGTGACAGCTTTCACGGAATTGTTCAAAAACATCTGCCAAGAGTAAGACATCTGTCTTTAAATATAAGTCGGAATATTCGCCTCAACATTGAATATCGAATTCATTCCAAATATTGCAGGCATGTGTATAATCTTCTTGACTAATATTGGTGTCATTTAATTTATTATAAAATTGAGAAATATCAGGAAGTTTGGTCTCTACAAATTTGGATGTACTATTAAAATAATCGTAGGGATATACCCCTTTCCGTGTTAGCAAATTAAACTGTTTATCTAATAAATTTGTGAATTGTGATTGTAAAATGTGATAACTGTTTAAATATGATGATAGAGTATCAAGACTACTTGCCATGAATTTAAAGGAATCAATGAATCTAAATTTGATCGGATATTCATCCAAATGCTTTGTGAATGAGATGTACCGTTCTTTGTTAATAGGCAGGAGATCAACGCGACCTTGGAGATCGGAAGCTATATTTTTAATTATAAAATGAGAATCGTAGCCGCTAAGGTTGTGAAAAATAATAGGGATGGTGTGACTATCTTTAAAGTTTATATTACACCCCTCATGTGCTGGACCTCTGTACTTACCTGTTAGATGGCAATGATCGCGCGCCTTCTTATCATCTGCCGTAAATGGTTTCTCACATATATGACAGAGTGAGGCGGTCTCAAAAAACTCAATCTCTTGTGCAGTCATTGTGTCCATGGGGAGCGGGTGAAGAAAAACGGTTTCCACATCTTTAGCAAACTTCTCCAATTCACGCACAAACCACTCAATGCAGTCCTCACCACGGTAAGACCTGAAAAACGATAGCGTGGGGTCATATGAACACTTAACATAAAAGCCCACACTACATGGTATATGATTTTGATACTTATTTCTATCCACACATTCTACTAATAGACATTCTAAATCTGCGTAAATAACAAACGGGGCTTGTACTTTATTTTTATAATTGAAAAATCTAACATCCTTTTGGTCATCTCTCGGTAGCCGGATTCTGCATTCATTCAGGTTCTTACAGTCCTCTAGGTGCTGCTGCAATGCATCGGACGAGTAAAAGTAGTGGAGGCAACGATCGCAAAAGTATTTCTTGCCGTAATGACTAGATAGCTGTGATGATAGCAGCCGGGAGAGGTTTTTGATCCAAACGAAGTGGTATGTGATTGGTTCATCATCCTCTTCCTCCTTCTCCTCCCCTTCAGCATCATCAACATAATAAACATTCTGTATCATTAGCAGGTTCACATGCTTCTCATTCCTCTCCTTAGTCAGATATATTGGTAGGACTTTAAAATTGTCTTTCTTCACTTTTTCTAAAATGTATACATTCACCGACAGATTATTTTGTCTCTCAAATCGTGGGATCTGCTTCATTGTCATTGGAAATACAATATCTTTGATGTTCAGAACGTTGGAATAGTGAGGGTACTTTGTCACACGATATGAATCTTCCTCAACTGGATGCAATGCTGAAACCACGGCCCAGGCGAAACAAGCGTTGTCCTTATTTTGAATGTTGACGCAGGCCTTTTTAAGCATAATTTGTCGTGGCAGCTCAATATAAGAAGATCCTAGCTGAGGTGTGAACTTGTTAATGTTAATAGCCAAGTTGATTATTGCTGATAAAGCCCAGCCACTATCCTTTTCTTGGAACTCTTCCAGTTTTTTAATCACCAGATCTCGGACATTTTGCTCAAACCATGTATTAATATCTGTGTTTCGATATATGGGGGCATTCTTTGTATTCATGTACTTGAATTCAAACACCTCCTCATCCGCCTTGATGATTTTAAATTCACCACAAAACACAGCATTCACTTTGAGGGCGGGTTCGTGCTTCAAAACGTTGTTAATATGTCGTCTGAAAAATCCACTGCAGTCATCTAAGAACCCCCTTGGATCCTTATGTACAATATTGGTGATAACACCCGTTCTAATACTATAAAATGAAAAATGAAAAAATATTCATATAGAAAAGTTCTCCATACCGATTGTTAAAGGCTGATTGTACATCTATCCATTTCACTCTGGTTGAACTCCAATTGGTTCGTTTTTTTGGGAAGCCTGCACCTTTCGCTAACTGCAAATGTTTCAATTTGGTGCGGTAGCCTTGTATGAGGTTTATACCATTACCCACGTGATGACGCTCGCTTGTCGGTGTGGTATTCTTTAAAAGTCGATTCAAAAACCTTAAACTCACACCGCACTCTTTAATAGCTTGTTCTATTAGTTCACGATTATTTTGCGCAGCACTAAAAGCTGATTTAGCACTATCAATTAATTTACTCACTGGAGCCATTTTCATTAACTGTACAATTATTATAGGTTATAACTTTCAATTGCACGATGTGTTTACTATTCACTTTGAATACGCTGAGTGAGCAGATAATCTAGCTTGCACCCCAGTTTTATAGTGGATGCTCACATTCTCACATGTGAATTATATTATGAATAGAAAATTTGAATAAAACTGTATAAGCATTTTTTCATTCATATCCAATCGACGATCGTGAAACAGAAGCAGCAGGGACACTGTTAATTAATTCCTTCGCAAGAGCTATTTTAACTTTAAACCGATCACTTTTAAAGCACTCGAAGAACTGATGGGGAATCTTGCTTCCACTCCCCTTTTAACAATCAAACTGCTGGTGAATAAAATTTCCAACCCCACAACTTTGTTTCATATGTGCAGGTAAAAACTGCTAACACTGCAAATTTTTACCTCCAGAGCTGGTTAGATAGATCCATCATGATTCATGTTTTAATGCTGTAACAAGTTCAATCAATGTTATATCACTTTGTTTACACAGGTGCATCCGGAGGGTTTACTCATAGAAGGCCTAACCAATTATTAAACAATTGCAAATGATACATACTCCAACAGACGTGATTTTAAGGAAAACCGACAAATATAGAAACATCATAAAAGTTCACTCATACTCCTCGTACGTTGTTGTGCAATATCAGTTAACTAAACAAAAAATCAGAATAATGACAAATGATGAAATAATGTCACCTATATTTAAATATTAGATAAGGAACGGCCTTGCCGGTTTCAAAGGCTTGCACCTGATCAAAATTTTGTTTATATGTTTTATTTTTATGAAACTGATCCACTAAATTCGCGGTATATCAATTTCAATATATGGAGCAAACTTCCCTTTGTTTATCACAATAAACTATCGCGGCATGGAAGACTTTAGAATTTGCACCTACATACATATGTCTAATGTATATTAGATCAAATTGTCTTTGATTAATTTAAAAACATAATCCACAATTAAAAATCGTGCATTGGGTCTAATATATGTATGTAATTAAAAATATTATTTATCCAGTACGTTCCCCACAGAATAATTACATCATAAGTCTGACGAAATTGGTGATCTTTGTTATTGTTATGCGATAAGAAATTATTGGAAACTTGATAATTTGCAGATCTAATAACTCTATATCTATTTTACAGTCTGAATCAGAATTATTTTCATCTTCTGAGATATTTATAGCGCATATGCTGCAATTGCATAAACCTTGTACATAAATTTATCATACAAACAAAACAAAAAGTCTCAGCGACACCAAGGTGTGTATTATTTTTCAAGCGCTGTTCTTATCATCAGCCCAAATTAATCACCAGTCATTTGCGAAGGCCTGGGTTGTTTGTAGGAAAAAGCTTTTGCTGTTGTTGTTGTTGTTGTTGTAAAGAATGAAAACAGACGTTGAGGCTGAACCGAGTTCTTGTTGTTGTTTATCTGTTAATTCTGCTAGGTAAAATTTTTATCAGAGCCACGGGGCAGCATGGTCGAACGAAAATAAAAATTCTATTTATAGATTGCTCAGCGCTTGTATACACAAATTGAATAAGAACAGGTAGAAGCCTCGATAGCCTCGAGGCTGCGATACAGGTCTCTTAATCTACCGATCCCCCAGGTTCAAATCCCAGCAAAGCCCGAGCAGCACAACTTTGACTTTTTAATTTCACAACACTTATAGCATTATCAAATTCTCGCGACAGGTGACGTCTTATCATGTGGCGCCTGGCCCCACACCCGTACTCCGTACCCGTACTTGTACCCCGTACCCCGCACCCGTACTCAGTACCAGTACCCCACACCGTACTCAGTACCAGTACCCCACACCGTACTCAGTACCCGTACCCCACACCGTACTCAGTACCAGTACCCCACACCGTACTCAGTACCCGTACCCCACACCGTACTCAGTACCCGTACCCCACACCGTACTCAGTACCAGTACCCCACACCGTACTCAGTACCCGTACCCCGTACTCAGTACCCGTACTCCACACCGTACTCAGTACCCGTACCCCGTACCCCGTACCCCGTACCCCGTACCCATACAACAACAACCGTGATGACGTCATCATCATCATTGCACTACTGTTTGTGACGTCACAACCAATTGGCACAGCAAAGAAAATCCAAGATGGCGGAAAATGTGAATTTAGACCCCCTGTATAAACCTTATGGGATTTTGCGCCAGAACTCTCATAGGTTATCTACTCTGCACGTACCCAGGACCGCTGCTAGCCGCTGCAGCGCCCGCGTGCAAAACAGACAATGCCGCCCCTCCCTTATCTTGTTTTTTTCTGACTGACCTTGTTGGAAGGTGTTTTAGTTTGGGTACTTATAGAAATGTATAAAAAAACAACTTTTAGCTAAGGCGCACATCGAGCTGTGTCACGCAGTAAGCGCAGAGCAGGGCAGCACAGAAAAAAACGGCCTTACACAGTTGTCTAAGCACATTGGGGAGCAGTTTTGTGAGACAGTTTGACGAAAGTAATTTTGAAATGGAGGAATATCTAAATTTATTAAGCTTTAAGTCAGATTCGGATGAGAAATTTGAAAATTTATTAAAATCGTTTAATTTTTTTCCCATTTTTAAAAAAAGTCCGTACGCGGCACGTAACACACAGTTTCTGTGCCCCACCCACAAGTGTCGGGAAGCCTGCCCCTGGCGCAGTATTCATGTAAGCTGCTCTGCGTTTCAATTCGCGATTCTCCCTTAAAAAGCATGAGACACAGAAACTGTGCTGCTCTGCCCTGTACGCTGTACGTCGGACTATCGCCCGGCTAGAGGAAAAACCAACTAAAGGCCCGTCCTGACTACGCGAACTTAGATCCCACGCGCTTTTGGCCGTACGGCCTTAAGCTACTGACAGAAACAAGCGCAAACGTGGTGCGGGCATTGGCTTCGCGGTATGTGGCGACTTTTCACTGACATGAAGCTCTAAACAGAATTGCGACTGCGACGGCCGACTGCAACTGCGATTTATGTCATATTTGGACAGAGCAGCTAATGTATAACGAAATTGCAACCGCAACTTTTATTGAGACGTGACGTTTTGCATATCCAAAAATTGTGTTTGAAAAAAATTATGTTTTGTACGCCGACTTCGATTTTGCGGCGCAGTCCCGCTGCAGTTGTAATTTCGTTATACATACAACGTTGTTTTACATTTGCGCTAAACGACCGACTTCGCCATCCGCCGTCGCAATTCTGTTTTGACCTTGATGTTGCGGTGTCGGCGGCGCCCTCCGACTTTGAACACAACAACGAAATCAAAGTGACAAGTGGACGTGATAGGAAAAAAATTGTAAAACTTGAATGATTTACATATAATATCCTACAGGGCTTGTCTTTGTTTTAGGTGCTAATTTAATTACCCCAATTTGGAAAAATAAAGATTTTCATGAAATATAAAATTCAACAAAATTGCTATCACAGCCAACACCAACACACGACTCCAAACATATGCCCACCAGCACCAAAAAACACGACTCAAAACACAAACATCTCTTGGCACTACGCCTCGTCAACGCGCAAAAAGTAGAAAAAGCAACTTACGCGGTGGTTGCGTAGCGTAAAACAGCATTTCGTTAGTGCGCATTTGAATACACTACAAAAATCTGATTATGAAGTCATATTCCGAGTAAAGATAAGACTTGTCAATTCTTCTTCATAATCGGATTTTTGTATCACACGATTTCATTTCTATCTTATCTCATTATTGAATATGAGATCAGCGTTATATTTAACAAGTTATCGGCTAGCTGTTAGTCAGTTTAAGCTCCATGCAGAACAGTACTTTCGCGATCGTCAGTCTAGGCGACGTTGGTCCGAGCACAGCACACGCTGGTCCCAGCACAGCACACGCTGGTCGCAGCACAGCACAGCAGAGAAAACTGTGTTCCATTACATATATTTAAGCATCCATCGCATATTTGTGGCAGCACAGCACAGCTTGGATATAATGAAACACAGTTTTCTCTCCTGTGCTGTGCAGGGACCAGCGTTCGCTTAGCCTGTTTAATTACAGTGAGAACGACAGCGTGCGTCGACGGCATGAAGGGTCGGTAAAGGAACGGCAGTACCAGCCTTTAACGACTGCAGAATTATAATAGGCCGTCGCGTCAGTTAGAAAAATAATTTTTAAAAATATTTGACATTTCGTCAATAGCGAGGACTATTTTTGTCTGCGCCTGGCGCTGTATTCGTGTCACGTGAAACACAGAAACTGTACTGCTCTGCCAGTGTCGCCTGCGTCTCAATGTACGCCCGGCCTAACAGTAGAGCTTAATTTGAAAGATGGAAAGTAACACGACTGCTCCGCAATGTGCTTAGACAACTGTGTAATGAATTTTTTTTCCGTGCTGCCCTGCTCTGCGCTTACTGCGTGACACAGCTCAATGTGCGCCTTAGCTTAGTCGGTTTCGACATGAGGGGACGATTTTCATCCCCACTTATGTGAACGTGCTGTAAACAATGTATGACAGTGAAGACTTGAGCAAGTCCAAAGAAGAACCCAATTTTATCTACTTAAGCGAAAGTGAGTGAATTGTCGAAGTCAAAAGTCGAAAGAAAATCCTCACCCAAATCCTTCTTATTGTATAATTCATTTTCAATATGAGATCAGTGTTATATTTAGGCAAGGTATCGGCTAGTTGTTAGATTTAACATACAATACACAATTTAACGCGAAAAAAAGTGAGTTAAGACATTGATTATACAGAGAATTCTGTATGTGTATGGTTAAAGTTAACTTCTACTTCCGCCTAAATTTATGCTATATTTTAATGTATTTTTTACGATATATCATTTGACGTTTACGTTATACGATGAAAAAGTCGAAAAAAAGTCAACAAAAAAATTCATTGTGTTTCAAGAAATGAAAAGTAAAGGAAATGATGGCTTTAATTTAACTAAATTAAATCGATATGAAATAGTGACGGAGAATAATTTTCGTGAAATTTGTATACGAAGAAGATAAGTTTTCTACTGCGTGGGGACCCCATTTTGTGAATTTTACCGCATTGCTTTTGTTAGCCGCGATTGTGGTGAAATTCGTTGAAATTTTAACTGTTATAAAACAATAAAAATAAAGCGTATAAGTTGCGATTCACTCTAAAAGATCTCTCCCACAATTGGATAAGGTTGGGGACCTTTGTCCCCATAAATATGTGAATTTAATTCTTATCAGCAGCCCAAAATTAGGAAAGAATCTAAAAATTCTATTTTTAGATCGCTCGTTCAGTGCTTTTATACACAAATTAAACAACAACGCCTAAAAAGACTTGATAGCTTTGTGGCTGCGTAACAGGCCTCGACGCTGCCGAACCCTGGTTCGAATTCAGCCCAGGCCCGCGCAGCACAACGGCTGAGTTGGTTCAAATTCACGTGACGTCTGGCCCGAGCCATAACCGGTTGGGCGCATATCGGCGTAGTTGCAGCGCTACCCCGACGGGCACTGCTTCCGCTTCCGGGTGGCTGGGGCTGCTTCCGATATGGAAGAGGGGCCGCAAACACATTGGCCACTTGGCAGTTGGCCAGCCACTAGTTGGCCAGCCACTTGGCAGTTGGCCACTTGGCAGTTGGTGTTGCCGTTGTTGTAGAGGAGCCATAACCGTATTGATACATTGTATACAACGTCCAAAGAATAAAAAATTAACGAAGATAAGAAACTACTGCATTCAGGCAATAAGAGGCGAAAGCTGCAGGCGAACGCGCTTCAGTCATTCACACATTGCAGAAGAGGATGTGTCAGTTGCTAGTTGCTAGCTTCCTATTACCGCAGTTTTTCAAGGTATTGTATGTTATTAGCAATAATTTATTTGATACGTACGTACTCCGAAGTAGTTGGGCGCATATCGGCGTAGTTGCAGCTACCCCGACGGGCACTGCTTCCTCCTATATGGAGGAGGACACCCGGCGGGCGCTTCTGATCGCCGCTTGTGTGAAAATTTAAAAATTGTATTCCTTAATTAATTAATATTACAAATGCGTTAAGCCTGCGAAAGCGTAACAATAAATAAATAGAAGAAAAGAAAATCGGCAACAACGTAACAAAGTTCTCAAAATCTAATGTTTTGAATGACCAATTAGGTATCATTCGAAAATGAATTATTTTGCGGAGGTTTCTCTGAAATAATTATGGAATGGAGGTCTCGCGAATTATTAATATTTCAAATTGAGATTTCGAACGGTATTATCATTATGGAAAACGTTAAGAATTGGGTATATTGTAGATGTAGTGTTAGTTAAGTATATTAGTTTAGTATTGTAGAGTTATCAGTATTAAAAATTTTAAGTATCAAATGGAATCATTAATGTAGGATAGTTTGTGAATAAAAATTATTGAGCACATGGTACAATAATTACAAGGTAAGCTCATAAAGGAAAAGAAAGGAGGACCGTAATTTAGTAGACTGCTCCACTATGATCCTCAAGGTCTATGCAAGAGGGGCCCTTCCTGAATCCAGCCTGCTATCTTTCTATATGTCAGTGGGTGGCCACAACAAAATAGCGGAATACATTTTTCTTTATAATCCATTCCACAGTCTAAAATGGCAGCCAACACAAAATGGCGGATTCGGTATTTCTTTAAAACCCGATCGATATGGGTACAAAATAAAAGGGAATGACAAGTAAAATAAATTAAGCTCTGCGACATTATTCTAAATCCAATATGGCGGCCGACGCAAAATGGCAGCAAGAATCGATTCAATGTAAAGGCTATATTAATAATATCGAAATATTAATGTAAATAATTCATTAACTAAGTAACATTTAACTATTTTCAGTAAATCTAGACTATTTGAAATCTTTGATTGTCAAGACATTTGGTCAATTGAGAAAAAAATCCAGTATCGGCAGAATCAAAATCATTAAAATTAAAAAAGAAAATGAATGAACTGGCCAATGGAAACAACACCAGGAAACGTAAAGCAGAAATAAGTGAAGACTCCCCACCTAGTATGTTATACTTAATATTTTTATATTCTCCATCAATATCTATGTATTGATTGAACATATTTAATTTTAATTTTCAGGTAAAAAACTAAAATTAGACCCATCAGCACCAACACGTCCAGCACCGACACCATCAAATTCCCCTCCATCTAACAAGGGCGGTCACTCTAGGCGCCAGGTGGCATGATAGACTAAAAAGTAGAAAATAAGAAATATAGTTTAAAAACAAGAAAAACAACTTTTTTATTTTAAAATTAACTAAAAAGTAAAAAATAATTTTGAATGTAAAGTTTTTATTGCTCCAGCCAGTAAATAGAAACAAAGCGTGTTTGTCCGGGCTAATCTTAGAAACGGCTAATCCGATTGATGCCAGTTACACTTTCCATCATTTCGTTTATTATCCCCATACACAAACCGATTTTTTAGGCAAGGGGTCGCAGCGATGGGTGCAAATTACATGCATTAAAATTATTTCCAAAAAGGTTTAATAAAGCAAGGAGTGCATAAGAGTTTAAAAGTACCTAAAAGGACTCTTACTAATAAATGTAAATTGCACAACTACAGTAAATTTCTTAACTACAATAACTTACAAAAATTTAGATGTAGCATTCGGATTTCTTAGAATTCTGTCTGTAGAAGGACAGAATGCCAGGAAGTTACAAATGATTAATGAAAATTATTATTTAGCTTAATTTACTTGATTTCCTATAAAAAATTTTAATGGGCTGGCTTAAATTACTTTTCATCTAAAAATTTGAGTTCTGGTATTATCCACTCATATATCTCTATTTCGTAGCACAATAGCGCACAAACGTCAATCTATTGTTTTGATTGTAAGCATATAGCGGCAGCTAAATATTAAAACATTTTAGTTATCACAACTAATTTTCATTCGTTGCTATAATGTAGGTGCTATAAAAATGGTGCTAGATTCATGTTGGTCCTATAAAAATATTTTATACTAGCAAAAACCCGCGTGCGTTGCAACGCCTTTTAATAAAAAAACTAATGTATGCACAGTCCGGGATAGGAAATAGGTATAATGAAAAAAATAACAAATTTGCAAAACATAATTTAGGGCACACAACTCGACTATAGAATAATCTCTCACAGTCAGTATTTCCGACCTCCTACAATATCCAAGAGTTCAAACGCAGGGTTAATCCGCACCTTCTTCAACAACCCCCCCCGAACCCCCATAACCCTTAACCTATTCCCACCTTACTAAGCTCCCTGCTAGACATTGCGCCATGACGTGCAAACGACATAACGGACTGGTGGTACAAAGGGTGATTCCTGAGCTTGGCACTGCCACATAAAACAAATAAAAAAATTTAAAGTTACTTATAAAAAATGTGTTAGAACTTTTTTAAAATGCGGTGTTGAGCGCCACCTATCGGAAAAATTGTGTGCTACATGTACAACAATCACATTCAGAACACGTGCCTCACCATGTGCGGAACTTGCCCAATAGCGTCCTCAACATTTTGTTCCCATTTGTTTATTGAGTTCGATATATTCTCTGTTTTAATTTTCATCAGACCTATCGATCATTTGCGGAGATGGCAAACCATAATCTTCACAGTATTTCCGCAAATTGAAAGAACAATATCTCGCCGTGACAGCATTTCATTCGCGTTCCTTCGATTATCGAGTTATGTTTTCGGTCTAACCTGACAGTCGGATAATAGTGAAAAGTATGCTAAACGCCTAAGAAGATTCTGAATCATCCCGTGAAAGTCCTAAAATCGGATTAACCGTTCCGAGCTTTGAGGTTTACAATTGGAATGATAAAAAAAGTTTCCACTGGCTTTTCTGCGACTATCGGATCAAGTTTTCCGCCTGAATCAATAGTCGGAACCGAGTGAAGCCTAGAACATGCCCAAGAAAATACTGAATCTTCCCGTGAAAATCCCATCGCAATCGGATTAGCCGTTGTTGGTACGTAGGTAGCTAGGTTGTTATTATATACTGGCTGGAGCAATAAAAACTTTACATTCAAAATTATTTTTTACTTTTTAGTTTATTTTAAAATAAAAGCATATTTTTTATTTTTTTTAGACTATATTTTTTATTTTCTACTTTTTAGTCTATTATATGTCTTCCACCATTTTGTAGTGACCGTCATATTATATTTAAAATGACGGCACACCGCTTACTGCACTATACTCGCTTTCATTTGATGCCCATACCGAAGAATAATCCGCCATTTTGTGCTGGCCACCATTTTGAATTTTGAATGACCCCACATAGCTTATTGTAATCTACTTGTCTTACCCTTTCATTTGATATCCATGTCGGGGGGTCCGGGAACACAATTGCAAAATTCGGCCGCCATCTTGGAACCGCCATGTTGATTTTTTTCCAAAAATGGTTAAATTGCATTGTCACGCGAACTATACATATGTGCAAAATTTGAAGTTGATCGGTTATATGGAAGTGGGTAAAAATCAAGTTGCAAGGTTCAAGTTTTCGGTCTAATCTGGTAGTCTCGAACACGGTAATCGGGCCCGATAATCGTATCCGATAGTCGGATCCTAGTGAAAAAATAGCCTAAAACATGCCCAAGAAAATACTGAATCTTCCAGTGAAAGTCCCATCGCAATCGGATAAGTCGTTTCCGAGATTAGCCCGGACAAACAGACAGACAGACCTACAGACATACAGACATACAGACATACAGACATACAGACATACAGACATACAGACAGACAAAAATTTTAAAAATACTTGATTTCGTGTTAATATCGTGTAAATAACCATATGAACTTAGAAAATGACAATTATTTTGAAATCACAGACAGACACTCCAATTATATTTATATAGATGAAATTGTTATTTCAAATATATTTAAAACAAATCCGATGCTATTTAAATTGTAAGCCATAATGATTTCTTGAAATTCCCTGTAAACATTGCAATTTCAACACAAATATTCCCTACACAGAAAAAAAAATTTCTTGTCAAAATTGAAAAATTACTAAATTTTATAGGAAAATACAGCATATTAACTAAATGGATGAATGGATGGATGGTGTTTTCTTAAATTGAAAATATGTTCTTAAATCCTTTGAAATTTGTATGCAATATAGTTGTCTTTCTTAAATTCAAAATTTTGAAATAATCACAAATTTTTGACTTTTGGACAAGGGTAATATAATTTCGAAGGCGATTCCAGTGATACTAAACAAGCGTCATCCAAAACTAAAATTGTTAGTTCCCTTCTTCTGAATCTTTCAAATTTTAACAAAAAAAGCGCAGCCGTCAGACTTCGAACCCACGACAGGACTCGACCCCTGGCGCCGATCCTACATTTTAACCATTCGGCTACCGAAGCTTACGTAGAGGAAGTAACGAAATCGATAATTATAGTCTTCTGGCCGCATTTGTAGGCCTCTTGTAAGCGATAGACTAAATATGTAATATATTTGTATGAATAAATTAAAATTTTGAAAAGACAGTTTTGAACTGAAATCTTTTTGTTGTATTATCAAATGTTTGTATTTTGTAGTATAATAATAATACACAACTAGTTGGCTTGTACGACCACATTACACAAGTCTCAAGGAAGCACGTATTCCAAAATCATCTACAAATACGATAAGAAGCTGTCTAAATCATCATTACAAGGACTATGGCCTATTGCAAGTTGTATTCTGACCTTTCATCATGGCCGAAGGTCATCAACGGCAATGGTACATTTACAACACAAACCGGTGACTATAAAACTTACGGCCATTTTACATCCCAAACGCAAAATGTCTGAGGAATAAAAGAGCTCCGTGGGAAAGGCGATAGCTACAATATAAGCAGCAGAATACAACAGGGCAATCGAAGTTTCTATTCACTGCGTAAAGTACTTCATTCAAGGGAAACTAAATTTGAACTATACAAATCTCTTGTAGGGCCTGCAGTTTGTTTTGGCTCGGAGGTGTGGACCATGACCCAAAAAGTCGAGAACTTATTAGGCGCTTTTGAGAGAAAAATCTTAAGACACATTATTGGCCCATTAAACGTAAACGGTATCTGGAGAATCAGATACAATGACGAACTGTACCAAATCTACAGTGGCGGATTTAAGCCCGACTGCGCCCTAGGCCCCGTCCGATATGGCGCCCTTTTTGCTTTGTAGTGATACTTTTCTCCTTCGCTTTTACAGTTTTAGATAGGTGAGAGTATTCTGCGTACAGTGATGCCTTATTCATGAAAATAGGTCATAGGGTTACAAAAATACAGAGTGATATGCAAAACTCTAAAAAAAACTTCACAACGCCCTAGCGGCTAAATCGTTACGATTCCCCCCTCCCATACGATTTTTTGTTCGTCTATCCAAAACCTATCCACAGCCAGTCCCTTTGTAAACTTAACGGATACACCCTTTATATATATTAAACAGTAGAGGGCCTAAGATAGATTCTTGGGGAACGCCAGCAAAAAGCATGGCAGGAGAGGAAATTAAATGGGAAATCTTCCCCTGTTGTGAACGAGCAGCTAAAAAGCTATACATGAGCGTAAGGGCAGAAGAAGGAAAACGAAATTGTGTACAGGACGTAAAAGGACGGAGTGATTGACGTTGTCAAAAACTTTGGAGTAGTCTAACAAGAGTAGACAACATACCTTGTTAGCATCTACATATTAATAGGTAAAGCAAAACTTTGTGATCCCTTTTTAGCCTATTTCCAAAAATTGTGATTCCATTTTAACGTATTTCCGGTGCACGTATCTTAATGAAACATATATCAAACGAAAGGTATTTTTTCATAGATGGTCAGAATATATATTTTATTCAGGTACGTCCATAGCGAAAGGTTTGAAAGCCAGGTAGAGTTTTTACTATACTGAACATTTTTCTCTTCACATGTGCACTGATACACTGTGCATGCGCTATCCATCAAATTAAAAGGAAAAAGAATACATATTTGAAGAGAATACATACATTTTGTTTCGATTTTCTCTTTGCACTCACATTTCACCACTCAAATGCTAAATAAAATCTTATTAAATTTCCTGCTGCGAAAGGATGTTCAATATCGTTCACAATAGATAGTAGATGTAAATTGTCATATGATAGTGATACTCGTATAGTTGGGAAGTTGGATTTTTTTATTTTTTTCTTTACATATGTTAATATAAAGCGAAAAAAAAATTCTGCAAAATCGGGCCTGTGCTGCAAGAGAAAATTACATAAATGTGCATTGCTATACTATTTTTTTAATTTCTCCAGTTCAGTTGGTCAGTGAAAAATATTGAAAATTGACTTATCATATATCAAATAAACTTTTTTCTTGCTTAAGCTTGGGCGAAAACATCACTTTTTTTGCAATTTTGCTCCAATAGACAATAATGCAAGTTGAGATTGCCTTGGTCCATACTTGCATGCAAATAGCTTTTCACTCTTTTTGGAGTAGCAAAGGATCTCTCTTCAGAACAGCAAACAAGTTAAATCAATTTTTAAAATTTCAATGGCTCTTTAAATTTTGCAGCCTCTAAAATTTTGCCGCCCCTAAAATTTTGCCGCCCTAGGCCCGGGCCTCACGGGCCTAAGCGTAAATCCATCACTGCAAATCTATAAAGAGATCGACATCGTCAACTATATAAAAATAAATAGACTACGATGGGCAGGACATGTAGAGCGAATACCGGAAAACAGACGAGTGAAGAAAATATATAAGGGAATCATAAGGGGTGTTTTTTTAATCTGTTCCAGGACAGAACAGAACAGCTTCCATACAAAAGTCTTGTCCCCGATAATTATCAAGAACACTATCCAGCACAAAGGGAAATTATAAATTTCCCTTTTCTCACATACATTTTTTAACTTGACAGTTGACAAATAAAGTAAAATGTTTTGTTTCCTGAATGAAAAACGATAAAAATTAATGGCGAGATAAATAAGACCGATCTTTATCCAATATTAGAAGAAATTAAAATGCCCAAAGCCGTAATTTATGTAAAAAAAAAATGAAAATTTCCCTTGCGGTTTTTATGTTCCAGGACAGAACAGAATAGAACAGATTAAAAAAACACGGCAATAATAGTGTTGCCAGATTGGGGGTTTTTTCCCCCAAACTGGGGAAAATATTATGTCCGTGCGAAAAATTGGGCAAACAAATTTAGTGGGGAAAAATTGAGGAAAAATTGATTCAAAGATTTTAAATCCATTTTACCTTATTATGCTCTGCACTGATACAATTCGAACCAAGAAACATGAAATTCTCAAATTTAATACATTTTTAATACAAAACCGTCAGTAAAAGTTTATCGAGAGATAAAAAACGATAGACCACGACAGATGAGAGCTGTTATCGTGTTACCGACAGAACTTGTGTTTTTCGAAATTGTGTTTTCGATTTCATAGAACTGGATTCCTTAGTTTTTTCGCAGATACACTTTTTAATTCAGTGTGAGCCAGTCCAGCCAGCAATTCAGAGTGGTGTGAGCCAGAAAAGATTTTTAACTAATAAAAAATACGTCGACGAGTTGAAAAAATGTTAACTAGGAAATATAGAAAAGCTCCCGTCCGAAACAGAATTTTCAGGTAAAATTTTGTATTCAAATCATCCAAAATTGAAGCGAGGGGCACCGGCTCCCAGCTAGTTTCTAAAAATATTCATTGTAATTTATAATTTCATTCATATTTTAAAAATGGGGAAAATTTGTTGGAAAGGTATTATTTTTGGGGGAATTTTTTCACAAAGTTTGGGGAAATCACTTTCAGTGGGTCTGGCAACACTGGGTGACAGGCCAGCAGGACCACGGTATACAGAAACAAGGTAATGTAAAAGAGAAATGTCATTTGAATGCTGACGTCACTCGGCAAGTCTTCCCCATACAAAATCGAAATTGTTGTTGTTGTTTTCTTAGGGTTACCATATTGTTTTTTGTAAAAAGAGTACACTTTGTTTTCAGAGGAGACCCATCCTACCTTAAATGCAAAAACTCATCGAAAAACAACCACTTTATTTTTGAAAACTGAAAAAAAAAATTTAAAAAAAAAATTTAATAAAAATTAATATAACAAAATTAAAATATGTATTTATTCATACAAACAAAACAATTAATACAGTCTTTTTCTTTAGTATTAACTATAGTTATAAATATTATAATAAAATAAAATTAAGTCAAACAAAACATTAATACAGTTTTTTCTGTAAGTATTAAGTAATTATAAATTATAATAAAACAAAATTAAATTCTATGATTATATCACAATACAATAGGTTTGTATTTTTCGTTACTTCGGACTGCAGCTAATAAGGCTTTATTATGAAGACAAAAATCATAAAATTTATCACACTTTAAATCTTTATAGTTAAATTGAACCATAACTAAATTTTTAACTGATTCAGGTAACAGTCTATTCCTTTCGTAAGTCCACTGAGCATTCATAAGGCTAAAAACTCTTTCGGCTACAGCATTATGTGCCGGTATAGCGAAGAAAAAACTACAAATTTTTAAAAATTCGGAGGTTTTGCTATCAGTACGACATTTGAAATAATTTATCCATTTTTCATCCAATAACATTTCCGAGAATTCTGTATTATTAGCCATGTCTTTTACAAAATTTTTTAAATTAATACTTTGGTCAAATAGCAAACACTCATCAATTTGAACGCCATTTTCTTGTAGATACTGAACTGATTCTTCGATGCTGTTCCAAGATGGTTCAACGTTTAGTCTCATCCATTCAAATATTTTGAATTGCTCAAAAGTGCTCGTCCATTTATTTAAATAAGATATCCCACGTTCATAAACATTTAAAAATTCAAATTTTGTTGTAGCACTTCTAGGGTTTTCGTCGTTATTTCTTATTATTTCTTTAACTTTTAATGGTAAGAATTGATTAGTTTTTCTTTCAATTAATATTTTTTCAACCTCACTCAAAATTAAGCTGATTTCCAATAAAGAATTTTTGTCTCTTTCCATTGCCTCCATTCTGCTATGAAAAATCGACATTAAGGAGTGAGCAAACCATAAGTAGCTCTCGTTCAATGAATTTTCAAAAAAGTTTTTAAGGCCTATTGGAGGTTGATCTTCTGATAGAAAAAAAGATTGTAAAGCAGGAAACATTTGAAGTACTCTGTTGATGACAGGAAACAAAGATAACCACCTCGTCTTCGAATGAAATAGTAGTTTTCTGTACTCAATTTCAACAAAAGTACAAAATTCTTTCAAGGCTTCAGTTCGTACGGTATAAATCGAAAAAAAGTTGTAGATTTTCAAAACAATTGTTTCCACATCTATAGTTAATCCGTCGAGAGCATGATGTACGCAATTATTTAATAAATGAACCGGGCATCCAATTCCAATCAACGGTTTCTTTAAATATGTTTCTAATCTACAGAAAACATTGTTTGTTCCTCTACGACCAACACCACCAAAATTTGTATTGCAATTATCCCCTGTAAATGCAATGCATTTACTTATTAAATTTGAATACTGCAATGTATTAATTATCAAATTGCAGATCGTCTCGGACTTCTCATCAGTCACTGATTTAAAATCCAATAAACAATGCGTAATTCCAGATTCTTTAGAGAAATACTGAACTAAAATCGGGAACATTTTAATAGAACCATGATTTGACCCATCTGCACAGACACCAACATATTTAATTGTTCCATCTCTTACCTTTTGAAATGTATTTTCTAACGACTGTGGTGCCAAGACCATGTTCACAATAGCTTCCGTTTTGGTTCTTGCTGACGAATATTTCATGGCTACTTCCGAATCTGAAAATATGCGCCGATATAATTTTGTAGAACAATCGCACGATTTGTAGCTTTGGTGATGCTTCACGGTATGAAATGCCATGGCTGCTTCGGCTGCCAAAATTTTGTCTTCTATTTTGCTGTTTCGTTGCACAAAATAAGCATTCAAATTTTTTGACGTACTGGTAGATTGTATATTCGATTTGTGCTTTGTTGATTGCAAATGCTGCTCCAGATCTGCTTTACCCTTGTTGCTTATTGAAACTATGGTATTGCACGATTCACAAGTAACCTCAAAATCAATTTTGGTTCTCTTAAACATTGGATATTTTGCTTCGAGTTCTTTGTTAAACTTGCATTTTCGCCTAGACATGGTGGTTTTGTTTTTAACGAGTCAAATATAGAACTAATCATATTTAAGTTTAATTAAATAATATAACTTTATTAATAATTCTTACCAAATCCAAATAAAACAAATCCAAATGAAGCGCGCACTCCAGCTCAATCTCAACACAAATTTATTTTTATGACTTTTGACAGAACAGGATAAAATTTCCCAACACACATTTCATCAGAACAGAATAAAATTTCCCAACACACATTTCATCAGAACAGAATAAAATTTCCCAACACACATTTCATCAGAACAGAATAAAATTTCCCAATAAACATTTCATCAGAACAAAATAAAATTTAAAATTTCTCGACAAAACTCTACCCAAAAAAGCTGGTAAAAATTTTCAGCAAAAGTGTGCGCCAAGGACCAAGTAGCATATCAACTTATTATGAAACTTTTGAAAGCGAAATTATGCGATAAAACAGATAAAACACTGTAAACAGGTTGGAGGTACAAAAGAGGGAATTCAGAAAAAAGTAAAGAGTACAAAAGTACAGACTTCAAAAAGAGTACTTGTACTCTTAAAAGAGTACGAATGGTAACCCTATGTTTTCTGTATTAACTTGCCGGGTGACGTCGGCTTTTTCTACGATATTCGTACGATATTCGAGCTGTCAGTCTCTTTTACACTACCTTGTTTCTGTATACCGTGAGCAGGACGACCGAGGAAAAGATGGTTTGAAGCCGTAGGAGCAGACGCTGCACACTTATTGGGCCTACGAAATTGGAGGACTCTAGCAAGTGAGCGAGAAGGTTGGAGGAGAAAATTGAAGGAGGTCAAGGCTCGATTTGGGCTGTAGTGTAACTGAACTGATTTGAATTTCTTGGTATACTATGTATAGACAGCGAGCAATAATAATAAGAGTGATGAGCTAGAACAAATTTTTAAAAATGTTTCAGGGACCTTGAGATCAGCTGATAACAATTTCAATGGGAGCGAAAAAGTCAAGATATCAATGAAGTAATATCTATGATAAACAGAGGCAGAATTACTTTCACACTACACGCAATGTTCGCGAAAGAAAGATAAAAAATGAAGGGGCAGTGACTTCGTCGCCTTGCAAGATTCGCGCCTTTTTTACGGACAATACAAGTGAATTCATAGCGCAAACAATGTGTACCAACACGAATTTTCACGCATACATACTAAAGTCGGGGACCAGTGCGCACGTGCTCTGTTCCAGTGTTTCTTAAATTTGAATGTAAACATTCCAATACCGGAATCAAGGAACATGTTCTGTTTCTTTCACTCTCTTGTGTTTTTTGCATGAAATGTATACCCATCGCGCATTTGTTAATATTTTTTTTGACTTTTTGTTTAATGTTATTTCTAATCTGCTCTTTCATATCTTTAACTCTTTTACTTGTCCTTGAGCTCTGCCTAATCACTCTTGTTATTATTCGAGGATTAAACCAAGTATTTCATGATCAATCAGGCAGTTTTAATGGCGCAATCTTTCACTTTCTGGGCTGCAAAGATAAGATTGGACATGCTCGACTCCGAAAAGTCTACGCTTGAAAAGTTCCATAGCAAAGCTAGTACAGAAGGTAGATAAATCGAAGGTGAGCTTCTGCAAAAGCTTTTTTCGTACACATATGTAGATAACAAAGTATGTATAAGAAAACCGACAAAACGTGCTTTTCATTTTGCCTGTTTACTTCCACAGCTTAGCTTATGTAGTAATCCAGACGTGGTTGAGTTAAGAGCGGCGCGGTGATTTCACGATCGCGTGGTGTAATGTCACTTTTGTTTTGTATAGTTTGAAATTTAGTAAATTTTATTTTAGGATTTTAGATAGAACTTTATACTGTAGCATCTCTAGAGTTTTATTATTTTTTTTTTCAAACAAGAAAGAGACTGAATTAAAGTATGACAACATTGCAGAAGCTGTCAGTATTTGCTAGTTGCTTGCTTGCTATTATCGCTGTTAATCAAGGTATGTTATTATAGCAATTATTTATTTGATTTAATCAGATTTATTTAAAGTGATGATAACAAAAAAAACATAAATTATACTTGATTTAACCCTTCAATTAATATTCATTATGTATCTTCCGGTTAATGTATATAGACTAGATTGCACAAACTTTTTTTAAATTTCACGTAATTTTTTTTTTTTTTTATTTTCTTGTGTTCTTGCTTTTTCTCGTCTTTTTTTCGTTTTCAATTCAGACAAAACTAAACTGGACCAAGTTGTTTTTGTCTATTTTTATACATTTTACCCCAAAAGAATTATTGTGTACACATTTAAAGCATTTTTGCCGTCATTCATTTATCTTATTCTTTTCGGTTTCTAAGTGAATATTGAATATTTTAAAGCGGGTAACTACCGGAGTTGTGAAATTCGACAATGAAACTGATAAAAGCATGCATGTAAAGATATGCGACTTGGAATTATTAAAAATCTGTTCAAAAATCGCATATTTGGTGTGATTTTTTTTTTGCGTTTTTATGGAATATCAAGTAAACAAAAATGGAAATGTTTTTCTTTACAAATTTATTTTGATGAGAAGAAAAAAAAATTTGCATTTATTTGAAATTATTATTTTTTTTATTAAAACTTGAAAATTTTTGGATTGACTCATCATTTCATCATTTTTTTGTGTCAAAGAGAATTGAAATATTTTTTGTCAATATGTTCGTAACATTTTAATATATCGAAGTATTCTTAATTGATAAAAGAAAATCGATTTTTGTAAGTAAAATTTGATAAAAAAACACTATCATGATTTTAATTATCGAATTTGTTTGTATTTATATTCTACATATGGAACTTATTTCAACTTTCAATTTATATTTTATACTGCAGTTTTTGGTGTTATCTTAACGACTACAGCACAACGTATGGTTAAAGAACATATATTAATCTTCAAGGTCAATCTTAATACATATTTGCAGTAGAAGAGATTATTCAAATACTTATGGTACAAGTGACTATTAGTTGGATAGAAGAGGTAATTACAGGATATCCTACATTGGCGGAAGATAGCATCATTTAGGAGTAGGGTTCATATTACGCAAGCCCATTTCATCGAATGTTGCAGAATCCAAACCCAATAAGTGAGGATTATGTTCAATGCGAATCCGGGCACAAGTTCATAAATAAACATACGAAATCCTTGTGGTTGGCGGAAAAGTCTGGGAGTCTTAGAGAATTTGCATCTGGGTGCATTGGCAGCACTGTAAAATATCTATGCGCATGCGTCGAACGATCCGGCAGTCAAGGCCCATTTACAATTAGGGGACGTCCATAAATTACGTGAGGCGTTTAGGGGGGGGAGGGGGTCGAGCCGAATCTCACAAAATCTCACGTGGGGGAGGGAGGGGGTCTCGGCAAATATCACGTAATTTTTTTCCCGCAAGAAACAGTGTAAAATTGCGAGAAAACTGGGTTAAATTAATAGTACAGGTAAATTAAACCGAAAAAAGCGATATATCGGAAATGTTTAGGTACAGGCTGAAAATTGACAGATAGCTTACTTTTAGGGTTCTTAATAAGGGGTTATAAAGTCTACCGATTTTCTACCCCGGAAGCCCACTTTTTAGGGGGTTTAGCCCTCATAATGGGTATTTTCGATTTTTCTGCAATTTTTTTTGCAATATTTCTTAATATCTTTTTGTTTTCTTCAATTTTAAGTACATTATCTGTAAATGAGAAAATCTTTAAAATCGTTTTTTTGGAACCGCACTTAGATTATCATTCACGAAAATCTTGGTGCAGTCTCAGATGAACATGGTGAAAAGTTTTATCAATACATATTGCATATAGAGAAGGATTCATTAATCCATTACATAAAAAGTATACGTGATACTATTACTATATTTCGACTCAATAGCAATTGGGTGTAAAAATTTAGCCACTGTTGTTCACTGTTTCAAATACCATCCAACTCGAACATCCAAAAAAAGTGATGAAAATATTTTAAATATCTGGGAATGAAGAGAGTATGGCGTGATGAAAGTTCTTATTATTTTATTTAATGGCCTGGGAAAAACTGGCAATGTAACGTATGCATTGACTTATACGACCATTTTTAGACAGATTGCGACCCTACGCTGAACTACAAAAAAAGGCCCAGAAGCCCAATTGAAAAACCTGGAACCTAATGCCCTCCTAAGTATCTCAAGTGCATAATGTATCATAATGTAATCCTACTGCAATAATAGAGATTATATTAGGAATCGGCTCTTTTCGCATCAGTCAGAACACCTGCTATCTGCGGTGCATTGTCACTATACAAAAAGCAGACATTTACACCAGGCGACTTAATTAGTCATCTGAGCATCTTACAGGGTTCGAATTTTGAATCGACAACCATCTGCTCTGATATACTAGAGGCCAAGATAGATTCTCAAAACCTTTTGTTATGAATATTGAAAGCTGTGAAGAATAGAAGTCTAACAGATCCGCACTTCTTGAGTCTATATACTGATGTACAGGCGGCTCAAACGCCAATTTGAGAAGCTGGCTGTGACTTCAGACTCCGCCTTTCTAAGGCGGCCATTACACGTTCATGCAAGCGGCAATCAATTCCACCAGTCATGATTAATGGAAATCAAAATATACGGAGGATTACGTCAGTCATCACCTTAGACGTTACGTTTTCCGTAAGTCGTAGGCAAACCTGTCAGCAGAACCTATCGTGTAATGGGCGCCTAAGACCTGGGTCATTCAGTCACAGGATTTTTACACTAAGGCGCCCATTACACGGGAGGTTTTGCTGTCAGTTTTTCCACAGTTTTGCCTACGACTGACGGAAAACCTAACGTCTAAGGTGTTGACTGACGTAATCCTCCGTATATTTTGATTTCCATTAATCATGACTGGTGGAATTGATTGCCGCTTGCATGGAGAATATACAAGGAGACAAAACTCTTATGGGGAAAATGACAGGAAATGGATGGGTAGAAGAAACTAAACTTCTAGTTCATTTTTGGCCACAGATGTCACCTTTGTCCGATGTACCCCGCATGAATTTGTTAAAATTCATTGGAAACATCAAAAATTGATTAATTACGAATAATCGCATTGATATAAAATCGAATTTAGAAGCTGGTAAACAGCTGTAAGCTGCTAAACGTAAAATATATTAGTAATAAACGAACTTTACCATGAACCGGATAAGTATAATCGGCCATGTTTTTCGGGGTACATTTGACTACAGCGCCACCAATAATCAAACGAAAATTGACAACACGGAGTTTTATCTCCTTGTATAGCCTCCATGGCCATGAACGTGTAATGGCCGCCTAAGGTTAAATCTATAGAAGAATGCTCCGAAGTTTGTATATCTCCATCTTTACAATAATATTGTGAGTGACTATGCATGTACATGCCATAATTGTAAGTTTTGCCAAAGTCAACCTTCGTATGCCAATATAATGTAAAATTCTATTTTTTTTAAATTCCATATGCTTGCTCTACAAATACACGAGTTGAGCTCAAACTAGAATTGAATTTTTTCTGTTCTCTTGTTAATAAACCATTACCCCTGTTAGCCATCATGAGATTGATTTCCAAAGGATAGGCAGAATCACCTGCATAATAGTAATCCACAGGTATCGTAGTTTATATTGGGTTCACGCCGAGCTGGTGCAGGGATGATTTTGTAGTATTGTTCTTCAACACAAATTATGTTTTTTTAAACGCAATCAAGCACAGATTAACGTATTTACACTACAAATACGCATAATAGTGTAAATCCTAGAAATTTTTTAAAAATTGAAAAATATCACGTGAGATTAAGGGGGAGGAGGGGGTCGAGCCAAATCTCACGACATCTCACCAAGGGGGGAGGGGGGGGGGGTCGAAAAATCGCCAAAAACGCCTCACGTAATTTATGGATGTCCCCTTAATGCAAGGCTCGCATGCAAGAATCGATTACTGGTCTCGCATCAGTCAAGCCTCGCAATGCAATTTACAATCACGCACCTGATAAGGTTGTCAAATTTTATTTTAAAACACTATTCACATAAGATTGTGTAACTAAAACTTTCAGGTTTTCTCAATTTTATTTAATTTGAGATTTTCTCAATTCTATTTATTTTTATCTAATTTAAGAAAAATCAGTGAGAAGCACTTATTTTTGTTCACGAAAACACAAGCTCAAAATATCTGACACATGAATTTTACATATTTAACGCATCTCGCATGCGTGAAATATTCAATTTTCCGAATATTTCTCGCAACGCATTCGCGCCACCCATCTCATTCTAGATTACCGGGTTTAAGTCTATGCTTTGAATCTACTTTTGACAGCTGTGCGATACTCGGATGCGAGTCTTGCATGCGCGTCTCGCATAATTGTAAATGGGCCTTCAGGCTTCAGCCACTATTGTGATGTGTTGCAATAAGTTGGAAGTCAGGAAGTTGATAAAAAAAACTGTTTTTGTCAACTTTCCTCTCCTTTTGTTTTGGATCGCCTTTCTGAGATGTTGCAACACCTCATAAAATCGTGCAGCTGTGATCGTGCTCCCATGGGACAGGTAATTGATCAACAACACCGCCTTGGAATTCCAAAATTTCCAGCTGATTCCTCAACTTTTGCTTTATTTAGTGTTTTGGGTGTAGGAGCAAGTGGAGTCTCCATAGTGGCTGAAGCCTGATTGCCGGATCGTTCGACGCACGCCCATAAAAATTTTATAGTGCTGCCATTACACCCAGATGCAAGTTCCCTGAGACTCCCACACTTTTTCCGCCAACCACACGGATTAAAAAAAATAGTGTAACTTACTTTTGAGACAACCCTCACATTAACTTGCATTCAAAATGGCGGCAGTCGAACTACAAAGTGTTGAAAAAGACATTGCGAAATTGCCTTCGAATCCACAGGTTCTAGCAGTTTTATTTTTCAATATTCGGGAAGTTAAATCTATATATACGTGAAAGTGAAAGTTTGTCTGTAAATGTTTAATAGACTCCGAAACCGCTCATCCGATTGGTATGAATTTTTGTATATAGGGGTTTTCGGGTACGGGGTATTCCTACGCGGTCTATTTTGCTCTATATCGAACATTTCGGGTAGCTGTAGTGTATCGATATCTTCGAATCACTGCTAAAGAGCTCAGCTACATTTTATTTTGGGGGTTTTCCGAAAAAAATACGATTCCCAAAGTTTCAGATCGATCGGAGGTGATTTACGGGTAGTTGCCGTACAATTTGTTTTTGGTGTCGATTTGATGGTGGACGTACAACGCTCAAGCTCCCATTGAATTTGAACCAGATAGAAAGACCTACATGCAACATCAGCAAAAACTCCGTAATTACCACAGTCCTTCAAACCTGCAAAATTATAATTTGCGACGAATGCACCATGGCCCATAAAAAATCGCTCGAAGCGCTTGACAGGACTTTGCGAGATTTCCGAGGAAAAAACCAACCGATGGAGGCGCTCTGATACTGGTTGCAATGGATTTTCGCTAAACTTTGCCTGTTATACCTCGATCAACGCCTGCAGATCATGGTACAATAATACCATGTAGGCTCATAAGGAAAAGCTCTGTTTCCATCTTGTAAAGCTTTTACGCCTTTTACATTAGAAAAGATCTGAGCGACGTCACGCGAAAGCTTTTTTCCTTTGTGAGAAAAGATTTGACGTCACGGGACCCTTATGAGCTTACCTTGCAATTATTGTACCATACTGCAGATGAGCTTAACGCATATCTATGGAACAGTGTTGAAAAAATCACACTCACAACGAATATGCGTGTCCATTTGCTACAAGATGTTTCTGCTCAAACATTTTCAAAACAACTTTTGGACATTGGAAATGGCGAAATTCCCAACGATATCAGAAAAAAAAGTGATCCCGAATTTAACAACGAACTACAAAAATCCAAATTGGCTGTGCGAATGTGCAATCTTAGCGCCCAAGAATGACGATGCCAACAAACTTAATGAACAAATTCAAATGAAACTGCTCGGAAAAACTGTCAAATACAAATCGATTGACACAGTAATGGACGAAGAACAACCATCAGTTAATTATCCACACTGAAAAAGAGTCATGGGGGTAGCAAACACTCTTGTGTCACTTCAGAACGAAGTAGGACAGAGGGGTTGCGTTATGCAGTATTCTGCGTTACAAGCTCTCATAGCCCATTTTTATGACAAAACACTTGAAGTTACGATTCTATCTTACTTTCAAACATACCACGCTTTTTATCAAATTTATTAACGACACTTCAAAAACATTATAAAGCTGCGTTAATACAATGGCATTTTGTCCGAATCAAAACGCTTATCGTAGCAGATACAATCACTCAGGAAGCAGTTATAATTCAAACGTGTTAGTCACGTTTTGAGAGATTTTGATAATATTTACTTTTATTTAAGAAATCTTATCACGGTAATGTTTGTCTAGAATTTTCGAAAAATACATAAAAAATCGGTTATCTTTTTATTATGCCTAAATGTGTTCGATTTATGCTGCAACAAATTATACTAAGTATAATTGAAAGTTATACTATAATTGAAATGTAATTAAGAGATTGATTTTGCATATTCGAAAAATGAATGTATCGAGATATCTGAGCTTGAAGACAAAGAAAGAAACTTGTTAGGATTTAAGGCAGACATTACGTGGTTCAGCGGTAAGCAGCCGTAGCAATATGAAAATTTTAGTCAAATATTCAGAGTTGATGGTAAGGAATAAAAATGGAGCTGGTTTTCGTTATATAAATTCACTTCCCTTCAACATGGGCAGCGAACTAGTCTTCGCTGTCTAACATTGCTTGAATTCGCATATGCATTTGCCGAATCATCGAAATCGTCAAGTTTATGACGGCTCCGGTAGTCTAGACTCTAGAGGTTAAGGCGCTCGACTACCATTCCAGAAGGTTGTGGTTCGATTCCATGCAGTAGTATGGTCCTTCATCTTTCTATTTCTCGCACCTAGATAATATTCCCTCTTTTTTATCTTCATTCTTTACAAGAATCCCTTGTCTTCTTTTCTGCCATAGCATGTAAGAACAATAAGCAAGAGGCCTTCTTTTGTTCGATCGTCGATGTCAGGGCACTCATTGATTCCATTTCCGGACACTGCGCTCTAAATTACCACTTATGGAGGATCGGAAGAGCAAAGGATCCGACCTACTGTGTCAAAAAGGATGAGTCATTGCTCCGCGATGACGAAAACTACGATCTCGTTGTTTGCCGTGATCTTGTTTGAACTAGTCTAAGCGACAAATATCCAGGCAAGTTGTTGAGCTGATTTAACTGGTCTGACCCACAAATCTGAGGTGTACCAGCTGTCAAGAGGGCAATAGATATGCGGCCGCAGTACTTGTTGATCTTTTACTTTTGAAAAGAAGAAGATGATGATCTCGCGTCTCAAATTGCTGGATTTTGTATGTATTGCGGAGAGTGGGGTTTCCCAGAGAGATAGAAACTCATGCTCTTACCTAAGCCGAATAAGCCTTTAGGGCACCCAACTTCCTATAGACCGATATGTCTGGGCGAGCTGTAACAGAATACTGTCTAGCGTCGAGAAGGAAGGAGGCCCGTCGGACAAGCAGTTCGCCTTCAAAAAGGCAAGTTTACGACCGCTGCTTTCAGCATGTTGGTGGGCATGGCAAGAGCCGCTATAGAGAGAGAAATGGCTGCCGTGCACTTATAGCCCTCGACGTCAAAACGCCTTTCAACTCGTCGATATGGAGAAAAAAAGTTGAAGAGTTTATCAATATAGGTCAACCGAGGTATCTAGTACGAGTAGTACTCGACTACCTCCGGGGTAGGTCACTTCATTGTGATTCGGAAGATGGGCCGAAGCTGTATGGGACAACTTCTGGCGTTCCTCAGGGTTCCGTCATGAGACCTCGCCTGTGGATCAAAATGTATAATGATGTGTTGAGGCTCCGCCTCTCAAAGGAAGCAGTTGCAATCGGGTTCGCTGGTCTCAACGGGGTAATGGTCGTACCACGTGGCCTCGATGAGATCGAATTGTGTCCGAACCAAGCGATCTGGGAGATAAATCCGTGGCTAAAAAGCAATGGTCTGACACCTGCTGAGCACTAAACTGAAGCTGTGTTGATCAGAAAACGGAGAAAACTAGTGTCCATAAGGATCAAGGTTGGGGAACAGATCATCTACTCACAGACTGTTCTAACGTACCTGGAAGTAATGATCGACCGAAGGCTGAACTTTAAAGCCAACTTGGTGGGTAGAAAGATTTTTCTGATCGGATCGAATGCTTCTCATGTAAATCGGGCTTGAAAGCTAGAATGTTCGAAATTGTTCAGTCGTAGTCCATTAGTTGCTCAAGAACTCAAGCTCATTTCAAGCAAATATGCCGCTTCAAGTAGGCAGAACATATACGCGATCGAGGTCTTGACATTTTCAAGCTTTCGACCACTCAATCTGTCATGGAAATGCACTTATGACTCAGAATATGATAGAGGGGAGCCTAAAACGGTACGACGACAGATTTCGCGCTACGAGTACGTAACGGAATGGGAAATGAAGTGGGATGAGTCTGATAAGGGTCGGTTGTAATGGAACAGGCCGCTGTAAACAGAAAAACACCACCGCTGTTAACACAAAGACAAAACCGCTGTAAAAAACATTACGAAACAGAACAGCGACGCGCAGCAAGGCACCAATATAAAAGGCCGGTGCATGCCTGCGAAAGTCAGTTGTAATCAGACAGTGGAAGAGTTGCTTCCTCTGCCTGATAACTGGATGGAACCAGAGAAGCGTTGATCGTATGGTTTACAGATAGACAAAACAGACAAGCCACGGAGAGCTGATCCAGTTACGCCGACCAAACGATAAATCGACAAGAGCCGGAGAGTTGATCCGGGAGTACTCCGACGTAAATAGGCCAACGGCCTACCTCGGGAGTGTTGATCCAGGGGTAACCCGCTGGCCCTTTATTTCCTCTCTTTTCCCTCCTCTCGATAGTTGTAAAATACAGAATTTCTAGTGATAAAAGAAACATAAACGTAACAGGAGTTTTTATTTGAACCTTCGACATCTCAGAGCTGACCCGCCACTCCCGAGGTTACACGGTAGCCCAACAAACATATCCTAAACTTGGAGTAGGTAATGGTAACCCATTACCTCTGGGGACGTGGCGAAGTGAGTTACGACCTCACGCAGTTCCTGAGTGGATAGAAAAAAATATCAAAAATGATATAATTTACAAATAGAAACAAGTTTCATCCATTTTTCTGAAAATATGGTTATAAAAAAATAATAATAATAAAAATATACGTTAGTACTCCCAAAACTTAAAATTTACTAATTGAGTCCCCGACGTGCAACATTTCCATAAATTTAGGCCTTGACTTAAAATATTTTAACCAGTGGCGCCATATAACATCATACCTTGTCCATTAATGATTTTTTTAATAATTTTCACTGTCACAACAAGTGAAGATAATGTTGAAATGCACGTTTTTTTCCTGCACCCCTGGAAGACCCATTTATTCTAGATCTAAATCATTCTAGAAGCTAATAAAGAACTAATCACGAGAAACCCATGCTGTCACCCAGTTGGATTTACGAAAATAAAATTTCCAATATCGCACACACACATATACAAAAAACAACGCAAACTGTAAATATTAGATCAATAAAGGACGCCTTTACACGAATATAGTCCAGCAGGTGAAAAAATGATTAATATCAAGGTTAAAAGGACCTGTTACATTCAGTCCAGAGCATGAATAGCGTGCTGTGCAGCAATTGCCACTGGTCGAGGAAAGCCCTTCAATGCGGAAGTATTATAAAAATACCTTCGCCCTATTGGAAAATGAAAATTGGCAACGTGGTGGTAAATTTACTGTCGTTTAAAAAGTAAAGATTAGAATCGGTGAAAGTTATGAATGTTCTCTAGTAAAAAATTAACGTTAATTGCTAGCAATTTTGTAATTAAAAACAAATTGTAATTTTCGTTTTGTTTTTTAGGGTTGTACACTTATACATTGTTTTTACCAAGTTCTTACTAATTTGTTTTTATTTACTTTTTTAGTTCACGCCATCAAATGTTGGGAGTGTTCTACGTCAGCGATAGATGGTGACTTTTGTGCCGATCATTTTGAGCCCGACAAATTGACTGAAGAACAAAAGAAGAATTCTTATAAAGAATGCGCACCGCCACAAAATAATGGTGTTAGAGGTGTTTGTAAAAAACTTTATCAGACAAGTAAGTAAAAAAACAAATCAAATCTTAACTTAATAAAAGATTGCGTTTTCTAGTATTAAGAACGGACGAAGGCAAGAAGGTCTTTAGTTGAAGAAGTTCAAACTTCAGAGGGGCTCATGAGCTGTCTGATAAACGTTCTTCTGCTAAGCCAGATCAGAGCAGAGCAGGACATTTACAGAGAATAAGTGTGCAAGCTTCGTCGCTTTTCATGCAGAGTGGGCATTCTGTCTCCTAAGACAGTCCTAGGCTGTAGAGGTGATACCGCAGTCGTGGATGGCCAGTCAGATATCCCACCAACAGCCTAAGGTCCGAATTTCCTCTGGAACCACAGTTCACTAACCATATGGTCGGATACGCGGCAAGTTGAAATATTTGCGATACTGATAAGGATATCCATATGTCCTTTGATTGTATAGGGCCAGTTCAATGAGATCTGAAGTCTTAAGGCACTTATTGCGGTGGATTTCCATTTGAATATGTGCAATAAAGTTAATCCAATGACTGCATCTATCGCAGCTGTGGGGCAGATCCATATAGCTCCGGTAAGTCTGCTGCACTTGAGGATCACCTTGACCTTTAGTCTTGGGCCACCAGGCTATAGCGGCATAAGTTACAACAGGCTTTACGATCGCGGAATACAACCAGTGCACCACTTGTGATGCAAGTCCCCATAGGCGGATTTAGGGGGGGGGGGCACGGGGGCACGTGCCCCCCCAGACTGTCATAAATTTACAAAGAACAATTTGATTATGGTCTCGCTATAATTGCGTTCGTTTTGTTTTGTGTACTGTGGAATCCTAATCCTACTAAGGTCAAATCAAATTAGATGAATAAAATTAAAAAAACAAAAGAATTGAGGGTACATACAGTGTTGCAAAATATGTGATTTCTGCTCACAACACTGATTACGCTCAAAATTTGATTCAGATAGAATTCAGATGGGAAAAAAGCAAAGCCTTCTATATTTACAAGCCATGCTGTCGAAAATTTGGCTCTCAAAATTTCCTCTCAATAGGACTTCAAATCTCTGAAGTCACGTTATGTTGTTAGTGTAATTTGGAGATTTGAAGTCCCAGAAGAACGTATAAATGGTCTAGCCTTAATGCATATCCATCAAGACATTGCGTTAAAAATGAACCCTAATGATGTATTGGACATTTTCAGCAGGAAACACAAAAGAAAACTGCTTTTAGCAAATATAGATAATGTTTTTACTAAACCTTAATATTAAAAACAAATATATTTCTTTTAATGTTGTATGTTTTTGTTAATCCCAAAAATTAAAACACGTTCCCCTTGTGCCCCCCCCAGAAAGAAATCCTGGATCCGCCCCTGCAAGTCCCCATATCTTATCCAAAAGTCTTTTACAGGCCCAGATAACCCTGGTGGCTTAACTGATGGCGTAGTCCCCTTGAACATTCCAGTTCAGTCTTTTGTTTAGCATTACTCCCAGATATTTGACTGAGTCTGTCGTACCCAGAGTCAGATTAAGGATCTGGAGGCCTCTAGGCAGAATCTGTGGTGCAGGCCCCCCAAAACAAATTTCAACCATTAACTTTGACAGTAGAAAGAGACAAATATGAAGGTTTAAAATCCCATTTTAATACATTCGCTAGTACCTTCTCCAGTAGTTTTGGGCTTGTAGATATGTACTTGTATATTTAATGAAAATACATTTTTACATCTGCACATAAATTCATGTGTACTATTCCTACTATAAGTATCCAAAATCAACCCATAATAAAGGACAGACATGTTTTTACACCAATATCCTATCAGACATCCGGGTTTCAACCGATTTCAGACATCGCACAAAAGGGGCAAAACTCAAAATATTTAGTTTTTCTTATAGGGATTTTTTGTCCGTATAAAGTTAGAATGGTAGCCTTGGCATATAATTAAGGGTTATAATGGGGTCCGGAAAGTGCGCTTTGCTTCTTAAACTGACAGTGTTGCAAGACGCTCGGAGCGGTAGATTCCGCGGGAAAACAAACGTGTCAATGAGACGTACATAAAAAGTTATCTATTGGTCCGATTTATATTCTGCAAAATAGATTCATCTCCTGAATGTAAGTTAGCAGGAACGGAGATATTGACAAAAATATAAAAAAAGTTCTTATTTTATTCACAATACATTACTTAAAAAGTTATGCGGTCAGCCAAATTGTGGGCAAACTTAGGGTGTTTAACTACACCCTAAAAAGAAGCGATTCCAACAATAATCTCGCCTATGGACCAAAAATTCATTTTTTTAGCATTTTTCCTTCTCGCCGACTAGCCTAATACCATTCTAGATAGCACAGTACAATAGTTCAAAACGTCAAAACACTGCCAAAACTATAAGGAATTGAGATAATTCTTCGAAATCTAGTTTTGGCCGTGTTTTTGTCGTTTTGAAACACTGTACATCGTCATTATTTCTAATATATTCCCTTTACATCTTCTCAGGTGAAAAAAATATATTCAACTAATGTTTCTCTTGGCTGGAGGGATGATAGTCAGAGACCATATCAGCAATAATGACGATGTCCGGAGGAATCGGTTGAAAATCGGATATCCAATTGGATATACGTTTTTCAGCTGGGAAAAATGAGTCTATATGTGTACATGCATTAGTACTCAGAACAGGCTTATGATTTCTTCATGATCTATTTTTCTCAAAATGTCACTTTCAAAGGGCGCGTTTAGGCCCGAGTTATTTTAACTCGAGGGGTATTCCACGGTATACAGAAACAAGGTAGTGTAAAAGAGACTGACAGCTCGAATATCGTACGAATATCGTAGAAAAGCCGACGTCACCCGGCAAGTTAATACAGAAAACAACAACAACAATTTCGATTTTGTATGGGACTTGCCGAGTGACGTCAGCATTCAAATGACATTTCTCTTTTACATTACCTTGTTTCTGTATACCGTGGGGGTATTCATGATCTATGTTAAACGTCGAGAAATCGTAAAATGTTATCTTCGAAATAGACAAGATCGTGAGCGACCCTTTAAATTTCCATGTGAAAATTTTATTTTTTATATTAATTTGCGCTTTTCAAATAAAACTATCAATCAAAATAAATTTTAAACAGCTGTTGACAGTAAAAGAAAACAAATTACATGCCATTTTCGATCTCGATCTCGAGTTGTTGAATTAACACGCCTTTTCAGATGTTATTTGTTAAAATCGAACGAAATGTCATTTACTAAGGAAAGTTTCTCGATTTGTTAAACTTTTTTCTCGATTTAACACAAATAACACGAATAACACAAATAACACAGATCATGTATACCCCTTCTGTTAAATTAGCGCTGTTAACTTAGCACCGTTTCTAGCATGCCATTTGACAAAAATAATAACATTTCCCATTTTACAAATAATAAAATGCTAAAAAATAAATAATAATAATAAAATCTTCATTCTGTATTGAAATATTTCTAAATTATTTGCTTACAAAAAAAAAATTACAAGCAAACGTCAATTCATTTTGGCTGTGCTAAATTTTAGCTAAGCCAAAAATCAGAAATAAGTTAGCTAACAGCGCTGAAAAAATTGCTGTTTATGCCGTTGTTAACTTGCCTAGCTCAGTTAAATTAACTTCGGCCTAAACGTGCCCAATGCTGAACAATGTCAAACCGTTGGTCTGTCATCTGATATAGAGGTTCGAAGTCTGCTTTTTATGAGTTTGAGTTTGGGATTGACCTTTCTGCAGAGCCATTAGTGACCATTAGGAAAGGTACATTCTTAGGGCAATCTCTACATTAGCAATATTTGCTATTATTGTCTCTATACCATGTACGCACTGAGCCGAAATTACGTGATTTTGGCTATTTTCGTGATTTAGCCCAAAATCACGTTCAAAATCGTGTGATTTCCCATATATTCTGGTGATTTCAAAATCATCTCAAATCTCGTAATTTTGGCAAAATTACGAACAAAATCATGTCAAAGCCAATGCTCAAACCCGAAAATCGAATTCAGCCCAATTCAGCACGTCACTATTGATGCTGAAATTGTCAGTTGGACGTTTTAATAATTGATTTGACTTTGAAGTTAAACTTCACATTCTTCAAAATTCAAAAACCCAAGAAATATAAAAGAAAGAAGCCATGGGCTTTGCTAGAAGAGAAGCTAGTTCAAATTTGAGTTCAGACTTGCGTGGTGCCAAAAAAAAACACCGAAACGAAATCATTTCAATTCAGTGCGAACGGTTCTACATAATTTCGAAATCACTTTCCAAAATCACGTAATTTCGACTCAGTGCGAACATGGTATAATAGGCGCGTTTCATTTTCATTGGAGTACGTACTCCGGAGTAGTTCAGCGCACATTCAGCTGTGGCAGCATCTACTCCGATGTGCGCCCAACTACGCTGGCGTACGTACTCCAATGAAAATGAAGCGCGTAATATGTATAAGTTGTTACATAAACCTGTCTTGGCTGATGATATCTTTTACTTTTTCATATTCTGATTGAAACTGAATCAAAAAAGACTTTAACTGTAAAAATTCGTTTTCCCAATCCGTCATTAAGGTCATTTCTATACGTATCTGCCAGCATTTGACTCGCTGCTGATATTTCTTTATTAGAAAGTATGTTCAGTTTGTGAAGAAACCCAAAACGTGTATGTACCAACCGTATTGGCACGCCTGAAGTCCGCAATGCACATCCAAGTTCATCTATAATTGGAATAAAATTCTGGGTTCGAAATATACCCGATGGTGTCAAATTAACTTCCGGGGCTTGCGCACAATCTAGAGAGGCTAAACGTACATTTATTCTGCGTTTGCGCGTTGTTCTACCCTCATACGCATTTTTTTACAAACCTAGTGAAGTAACTCGTGTTTTAGCAGAATCTTCTTTGACATGGGTAATGAGCTCGTAGCGTTGAATTAAAACATTTAGGGTAGGCATGTCGATTTAAAATCGATTAAACGAAAAATCCATCTTTCCGAGTGAAATAATCGATTTTTTAAATCGATCTCAAACCCTGAATCGATTCAGTGAATCGATTAACAAACACCTAGGTTCGGGCTCGATTCACATTGGGCTCTTCCACACGCTGAAAACATCGTTTTGTATAGAAGAGGGCGAGAGAGGATTTTCCCAACCAACTTTTTCAATGGATTTTTTAGCCAACTTTTTGACAGCTATATGGTTGTTGTTGTTTTTTTTTGAAATTCCCTTTTGCTAGGAGCATAAAAGAAAGGGAAATCACAGTAGGCAAAAGAGAATGTAGACAAAAAAAAACAACATTGTAGAGTACAGTTGGTTATTAAACTTCGCTTGCGAGAAATCCCATACGATTTACCGAAAAAATGACTGGAGGGCTTTTTGTAAGGAATAACATTTCGTTTTGGTTGAACAAAATTTTTTTTCGAAAAAACCAGTTTTGAGTGATTTTTTTTGCCAAAAAGTGATATCTCCGGCCGCCATGTTTTTTTTTGTGACTCCGAAATTATTTTCTTAAAAAGTCCCAAGGAAGCTGTGGACCAATTTTCAGCCATTTTGGAATTTTGTCTCTTTAAAATGGTAATTTTCCCGGACTAATAGCAATATCATAATGAATTCCTAACAGGATTGCTACATAAAAATATAAAAAATGTATAAATGCGATTTTTATGAAACTGTTTCTAATAAGTTGTCCGTGGTTCAACAAAAATTGACTTACGATTCGATTAATCGAGAATTGATCCTTTAATGCTCGATTTAATGGAGAATCGATTTTAGTGCGTTCGATTCGAATCGAAACGAAGATAAATTTTTTTTGGAATGAATCGACATGCCTAATTTAGGGGGTAGGAATACGGAGAGATTCAATTGCTCATATACGCCTTTTCCGACGAAAAGTTCATTGTTTAACAAACTTTTTATCATTCTACGATTGGATCGTACCGTGCACTATTTATTTGCTCATTATTACTGAGTTGAAGGCAAGTTCGTTTGCTTATGTGGTGGACTGCATAAAATATTTTTGTATGTAGTGTCGGGCTCCTAGGCGAACGCCTATGTTGCCTATGCTTAAATCCGGGCCTAGTCGCACCCTCGATATAAATAGAACCTAAGTCCAATTTGTGATTTATAGGCCCTCAGTGGTACACTATCATATCATTGACCTTCTCGGAGTGCTGTTGTCATGACCTCTATAATGGTCGGGGCAAACTTACCCGAGACAAGATCATAGCAAGATCAACTGCATATCCTATGAATTCGAAACCAAATTCGTGTAGTTTGGTCAAAAGTTCATCGGCAACCAGTGTCCAGAATAAAACGGGGCAGAACTCCACCTTGAGCGCATCCCTTGATAGCCTCTCCTCATAACCTATTATATACCCCGAACTAAGCTATAACTACTACACATTACACCATGACATGACTAATAACACTGGTCTGGCAGTACAAGGGGTGATTCCCAGAGCTTAGAACCGCACGTAAAAAAAATCTGTCGAATAAACACACTAATTTAAAATTATTACCATCCATAATTTATGATCTAAAAACTTTATTATTTTAATTCCAGCCGACGGCGTAGAAGTTGTTAAACGGTTCTGCTACTACGAGGACCTGCGAAATGATCCAGACGAATGTAAGAAAGATCCAGTTCAACCGAATACAATAACGCATTTCTGTGGCACATGCAAGAATGACTTATGCAATGTTGCATCGAACCAATATCCTATTGTGACAATTCTACTCATATCTTCAGTACTGTCGATAATTAACTTTTTGAGATTTTAATTAATGTTATTAATAAAGTTTTAGCTGACAAATGATATTAAGATAACTTTTAAAATTATTTATGAACATTTAATAAAAGCATTTCAATATTTATTTTAATAAAGAAAATTTACAATGTATGTATATGTGTTTTTTAGAAAGATTTCAAGTAAGATAAACCTCTTACAATAAGGGCTCGTGCAACGAGGAGGCGGAAGGCGTCAAATCTGAATGCCTCCCCATTTCTGGAAGGGTTTCCAAGGGTCAATTTTATCACCTGCTTTATTTGTTACCTTTATACTTTGTTTTCCTTTTTTACAAATCCTGTTGCTCCAAATACAAATACTTGTAAGAGGGAAACCCGATGTAAATTCGGCACTTCCTTTTACTGGGTGTGACTTGCTTCTGGCTGTTGTGGATCGTATGTAGCCAATATTCACGATCTCATGTGTCTTCGTTTTTCCTTTGGGTGTTCTCCTGTCTCATGTTGGTCATTCTGTATGCCAGGTAGAATACAATTATCGGTGTAGTGTACATTCCAAATTCAAAATGGCGGCCAACACAAAATGGCGGAAGACATAATAGACTAAAAAGTAGAAAATATAACCGATCGATTTAAAACTTTGCACATACTCATAGTTCGCCCGTCAATGCAATCTGACCATTTTGTAAAAAAACCAAAATGGCGGTTCCAAGATGGCCGATTTTTGGAATTGTGTTCCCCGACCCCCGACATGGGTATCAAATGAAAGGGCATGACAGGTCGAATAAAATTAGCTGTGTGGCGTCATTCCAAATTCATAATTGCGGCCAACACAAAATGTCGGAAGACATCTAATATACTGAAAAGTAGAAAATATAACCTATCAACTTCAAATTTTGCACATACGCTTAATTGGCCTGACAATGCAATCCGACAATTATGTAAAAAAATCAAGCTGGCGGTTCCAAAATGGCGGCCGATTTTTGCAATTGTGTTCCCCGACCCCCGACATGGGTATCAAATGAAAGGGTATGACAGGTAGAATACAATTAGGGGTGTGACGTCATTCCAAATTCAAAATGCCGGCTAACAGAAAATGGCGGAAGCCATAATAGACTAAAAAGTAGTAGTAAATAGTTTAAAAAACTAAAAAATACGCTTTTATTTTAAAATGAACTAAAAAGTAAAAAATAATTTTGAATGTAAAGTTTTTATTGCTCCAGCCAGTATATAGGAGCAACCTACCTTTCGAAATCAAGCTAAGAATGAAATTAATGAAGTCATTGGTAAAAATTATAAATAAAACTTTCTTAAATGTGAAAAATTTTGGGACAAATTTTATTTCGAACTATATTCGGAGTTGATGGGGTCCCCTGACCGCACCTGATTTTATTTTTAAATTCAACTTAAATTTATCAAATTTACTTAAAACTACCAGAGCTAATCTCATGTATTTAGTTTAAGCAGCATTGATTTTTTTTGTGTGTTTAAGCTTTACCAATTTTTGTTTTCTTCTATTCTTAAGGCTTCCAGTCATTTAAGTAGTGTCTGACTGGGGAATTGTTAAAAGACAGAGAGAGAGGCAATAACGGAAAACTTCTAGGTAATTACTATAAATATTTATTTATATAACACGCTACGAAACCATTTATCAAAAATTATGTACATTACTCTACTCTACAAGGTAACAAAACGTAGGTAGGGCCTTATCGCTCTGCTGCTCACATTTGTACCTCAAAACGACTTGACAATTTTTTTTATTGATTAAGATACGACTTCCATTTAGTATGTGGAAGAGGCCTGAGTGAGGGATGTTCGTATAATTATTTTTAATATGCTTTTATCATGTAAGACAGTTCATAATAGTAGTTTCCGTTGGCACTTATGGGAATGAAAATGCGTTTGGATACATTGATTTGTGCGGGGGTAGTGTAATTTAGGTCAGTCGGAGAATTTCTTCTTTTGCTTGAAAATAAATGAATTTTACATGAAATTTTTGATGTTTATTCATGGTTTTTAAGAGAGACTTTTTGTGTGTGTGTGTGTGGATTTGTAAGATTCACAGGTCTTTTTCGGATTGAGTTTAAAATTTTTTTGTTAACGAATAATCGCGGATCAAGCGGAGTTTTGATCTAGATCTAAAGCATCTAGCCAACATAAAGCCAAGTGTGGGAATTTATATTTGTGTGTAAAGTGACCTTCAGTAAGTCTTATTTGGTGTGAAATCGATTTCCCCAAAACATAGGCAATAAATTTTGTTAACTTAAATTTTTTGTTATGCATTTGAAAAAAAAAACAAACCTCCCGCCTACAATTTTTTTTTTCAAAAATTGGATCATATCAGCTGGGAGCTGGGGGCCACACAAGCTAAGCACCATAGAAAAAGCTTTCAGTGATTTTCAAAGCTTCATGGAATAGAACAGAGAAGATGATGACTCAATCTGAATCTATTGCGAATCTCGTGCTGTGCTTAGAAAGTTCGTAGTTCGCAAACGTCGAATTTATATAGAGACACGAAAGCGAAAAGCAATGTAGACCGTTCTACTTCAGAATCTGTATATGCTCTATTCGTCTACAGTGCCGTGCCCCCCCCCCCCGTGCAAGACTTTTTGGAAAAATCTCTTTATACACGGCTTGGTCGACGACGACGGTGCTAACTGCTATATTGTGATATCGTCCTTCTTTTAGTCGTCAGTGGTAACGTCGTGAGTGTTGTTTGGTTGGTTGGTGGCGAAGAAGTATATACATAAGTTAATATTTTGTACAATATGAATGTTTTATAATAGTGCAGTGAAAGTGTATAGAAACGAAATATATGCAAAAGAAAAAGGATTGTTAAAATATTTTGAAAATTGACACCGTTAATCGATTTATGAAAGACGAAGAAACATAAAACTAACATAAAAAAAATAAAACAAAACAAAAAAAACAAAAATGAATAAGCTTGGATTCCTAGTAGTGACCGCAACGATAGTTCTTATACTGGCCCCACGAGAAGGTAATTTGAGTATTTTTATCCTCTTCTATGGAGAAGTGCTGGTGGTGTAGTTAGTGCCCCCTGAAGGACGCTTTTAAGGGATTCAATGTTGCGGCGGTGGGCATTTGATACTAGGCTAAAGCAATGACCTTTATGCACGCTACGATTACTTTCATTAATTACCATTTTATGCTAATTGATATACATAACTCTTGGCTGAACATAGTATACATATATAACATAGGTTAGAAGCATCGGAAATGTTTTAATTGAGAACCATAAAGTGATGTCATTGCTTGCAAGTACTCTAATTCAGTTCTATAGCTAGAGCATATACCAAAAGCAGAGCAGCTTGTTTATTTTGATTTTTAATAGCTTCCGTTTCGTATTTGTCGTTTTTGTTTTTTTTGTAATTTTTTTTTTCTAACGTTTTTCTTGCCTGTATCTGTCATTTTACCAAAATAGCAAAAAAAAAATCTATATGGTACATCCTGTCAATTACATTAAATTATCGCGGCCGTGTAGTCAGCAATGGATTAATTCCACTAAAAGAGCATTTAACCGATTAAGTAAAAATTTTCGCGGTGGACGTCTTATTTAGATGAAGATTAACAAGATAGAAAAAAAGAAGACTTAAGGCGTGCGCATTGTGAATCAGTTTTTGGATTCTAGCACAAACAATTTTTTTTTTCTTATTCTTCTATTTAATTTTTGTTGCTATAGATTTCCTGCAAGGTTGGCGTAGTATTTTATTATATAGAAGAGTTTCGAATAGTGGTGTATTTTATTGGTACATTTGTAGCGAAAATAAAGCTTTTATGATACTATGCATTGTACATTATATATAGAGTGGCATTCCCGACCTAGTTTTGCGTTAAGTAATTAATTTTGTTTGGTATAGATACATATGGGTATAAAGTTTTGTTTTATTTTTCTAAATTATAATTAATATTTACGATTAATATTATCAAATATAAATTTAGTAACATTTAAAACATTATTTTTTTATTATTAATTAATCTTTAAATTTCATAACAAAAATTATCTTCCATTTAGCTTAAAATATAACGGCATTTTTTAAAAAAAAATATATTTCTATAAACCATTGGCTTTTTAGAGACATTAGATACGTTACCAAACAAATTTTTTTAATCACATGAGGGTAATAAAATTCGACGTTCCAAGGACATTCAGTAAAACGAGTCATTTGCGCACATTTTGGCTACTTTCTATATTCTATGTTATAATTACGTTTATGAACACTAATTTGGAAGTGACATAATTATCGAAGGCGATAATCGACATGGTTGATTTTTAATGACTGAATATATTATCGAGTTGGACGATTTTGAAATATGGGATAATATAGAACGGATAATTATAATAAGCACATGTTTTTAATTGGTGATTATCAGTTTTCACACTTTCATTACTGTTACTTTAAAAAAAATTGTTAAATTTAGATTATTTTGTTAACAAAAAATTAAAATGTGATTTTCTAAAAATAAGGTTTCAAGATCATATCGATAATGTTTGAAGTAGCGATTTAGTTAACGGTTGATTTAGATTTTTAGAAGATGGAAAACTGCAATCACAAAAAAAATCTAGAGAACTTCATTTTCAGCCTGAATAGACTAGTTAAGGCGGACGACTACCTTGCAAGAAGTTCGTAGTTCCTGGTGGTTGGACATTGCATTTCTAAATATCGACCATTCCAAATGCGAATGTTGTTTTACCAAGCGGTCCCCCTACTAAGTACTAACCACGTTCAATGCTGCTTGACCTACCGCAATCGAACGAGAACTGGGGTGGTAGCACGTAAGTTGTTTCAATCGACCTCTTCATACAAAAAGTTTTGCAACACTTAAATTTTTGTATGAAGAGGTCGATTAAACAACTTACGTGCTACCACCCCTGGTCTTTTTTTTAGTTTTGACAAGCATTTATTTAACTTACCATCTATCCTTATATGAGCGTACCGTGCTTCTTTTGGACTATTCCGTGCGTATTTTATTGGCACGTGCCTGTAGCGGGCTGAATTTGGAAAAGTAGAATTTTTACCCAGACGTACCTTGTCTGTTTTTGGGTGCCATTCAGGCGTTTTGAGGCTTTGCATGCCTGTTACAGACTGGTCTTATTTTTAATTGGTGAATCACTTTGCGATAGCAACGATATATTTATTCTAGGAGACTTCAATCGCCCTAATATATCCTTCATCCCTGAAAAGGAAGATAATAACTTACTTCTAAATAATTTCATAAATGTCATCGAAATAAAGCTTATCGGCACTTTTTAGGGCTACAGATCTACACCAAATTATTACGACTCCCCCGAATAAAAATAATTTAGTTGGATTTTCTTACAACTGCGCACGCGCCCGCACCTAGCACACTCCTAGCATTCTTTGTGCTGATTGGCGCCGCTAGACGCTGGCAATAGGAATGCAGGCAACCTGCTTTCTTTGTGTTTTCACCCATAGGCGCTAGTTCCGCGAGCCGTGCAGGATAGTGCGTGCCTGGTGCATGCTAGGTGCGGGCGAGTTTCATTTTTACTCGGGCCTAACTCTTGCGGTAAATGGTTAGATTTTATTTTCAACAACTCACACGATGAGCTGAATTTCCTACCCGCTTCCGAGGAGAACTTTTTCACTAATTCTACTGAATTCTTGATCTCCACAATCTCTAATCATCGCACTTCCTACAATAACTCATTTATTTACGACTTCAAGAGTGCAAACAGTATTGTCTTCGAATTATCCCTGGTTGACTATGGTAGCATAGATAATGATCTTGACGAGGTAGTATCATGCTTCTATACCATTCTTTTTAACATTATTTGAAAAATATGTAAGTATACTCAGAAATTAAAAAAGCAATAAACTATCGGAACCATGACTGAAGAAAAATATTTGTTCGCTTCGTAATCATAGGAGCAAATTGTACAATATGATTAGAAAAAACCCTAACGTAAATGCGGAACAGAAATTAGCATACTAGCAATGGGTGAAAAGTAACCTCCTTGGTCGCCAGAATGCGCTGATACTGCAAAAAAGGTTATGGTGCCTTGAAGTCCGTTCATATTTAGGCAGACATGCCAAATTTCAGTGCGATACTGTCTTTAGTTTTGTTTTGACAGCTGATTGTTGTTGACGTGTTTGACATCATGTTGAGTATGGACAAAAACGACATTACTTTTTGAGAGGCAAAACGGCGAAGGAAACAAAAGAAAAGTTGGATAAATATTATGGGGGTAATGCTCCGTCAGATTACACCGTCAAATATTGGTTTCGAGTGTTTCGTGGTGGCCGCAACTCCACTACCGATCAAAGGAAAAACCATCAACAGCGAGTATTACTGTGCATTATTGGAGCGATTGAAGGCCGAAATCGCTGCAAAACGGCCTCACATGAAGCGAAAAAAAATGTTGTTTTTGCAAGACAATGCGCCGGCGCACAAGAACATCGCAACCACGGCTAAAATCAATGACTTATGGCTCCAATTGCTGTCGCATCCACCGTATTCGCCCGATTTGGCTCCCTCATATAATAATCAATAAAAAATTCAGCTCATGCGAGGAAATCATCGACCCCGCGGAGGAGTATTTTGCAGACCTTCCGGAAAATTACGAAGTTGGAAAATCGCTGGAAAAAGTGTATCGAGCTAAAAGGGGACTATAGCCGTGTTTTTTTAATTAACTATATAGGTCTTCGATCCAGTTCATGTTCAAAACGACAAGGGAAATTTCACTAAGCGCCATCTTCAGTGCTTTAAATACATATATTAAAATTAATCCAAAGTTGCGTGTCAGTAAACCACTGTTACACGAATTCCCCTCTAGAAAATAGTAAATAAGTTTCTAAAAAATAAATTATTTGTTTCCTCATGCCTTCAAATATGCTCTCGTCACTTCCCTGTTGTTTTTATTTTAAATGACGTTTTTCCGTCCGCCGGTAAGTATGCTACATTCCGAAAAGAAAGGGAAATTTTGAAATTTCCCAAAACCTGGATAAAAACCTCGATAAAACCTGGGTTTTCAGATTTGTATGGGGAAGAACTATATAGTTCATTAAAAAAACACGGCTTATTGAATAAAATAAAAAAAACATTGAAAAAAAAATTTTTTTTCATTCCCAAGGAGGTTACTTTTCACCCCACCTAGTACACTAGGTTAGCCTAAGAATTTAGTCTTAGGCCACGTGAGCCTTATACAGCAGAACTTAACTCTATTGGGGGTAGGATCATAGAGGTACCCAAAAAATAAAGACCTTTATGCTACGTCTAGACACAAAGTTAAGTTAAATTTTCAGTACAAATTGCCATTTGTCGATTTAACATTCAATATAAAATTTTAACAAGGAAAGAAGTGGATTAAAGTTAACTTCTACGACTTTCGCCTAAATGTATGCTACATTTTAATGAATTTTTTACGATATATCATTTGACGTTTACGTTATACGATGAAATAGTCGAAAAAAGGCAACATAAAGTGTTTCAAGAAATGAAAAGAAAGGAAAAGGAAAAGAAATGATGGCGTTAACTTAACTTTGTGTATGTACATTCAAGGTAAACTTTTTAACATCTTTAACTTAACTTTGTGTCTGGACCTAGCATTATTAGGCTACCTGACAACAATGACAAACAGTAGAAAACACTCTTCATACCGCCAAGCGATGTTTGCTGATAAGTTTAGCAACGTTTTTTGTCCCAAGTCCATTTCAAGGCACACTGATTTAACTTATACTGACACTTCAATTCTTATAGATAATCGACGATATAATAACAGTTTTAAATAATCTTGACATTAATAAAGGTCACGGTATACAGAAACAAGGTAATGTAAACGACTGAATATCGTATTAGTGAGACGTCACTCGTTGACCTCTTCCCATATAAAATCGGATAAATGTTGTTATTTTTCTGCATTTGGTCAACGGGTGACGTCACATTTTTCTACGATATTCGAGCTGTCAGTCTCTTTTACATTACCTTCTTTCTCTATACCGTGGTCACGGTTCAGACAATCTACCTGCAATTTTCTTGCAGCGCTGCTCAATAAATCTAAGGTCGTAAAATATATTGTTTTTGCCTATCGATAGGCAATTAATCGAATTTTGTGGGCAAATAATCAAATATTATGGGCAAACTTGTTTTTTTTCGTTTTTTCGTCCATCTTTTCGCATGTTTCGAATGAAGTAGCAATGTGCGCACAAAAAACAACTACTAGCACAACTCTTCTAGAACATTTTAAGCCCAAAAACGTTTCTGTAGGTGGTGAGGGCTATGAGGTAATCGAACTCGACAACAAAGGTCTCCTTTCGAAAAAAGCCGTATTTTGCAAAAGCTATTTATTATTTTGCAAATTTTCAAAAACGCTTTTATTGAACTCCCCAAGGACTACACTATCCGTGAATTTCATTACAAACCGTGTTTTTGGAAAAGAATATGAGCATTTCAAAAAAATGTGATTTTTAGAGGTTATTTTTGCAATCTCCTTTATTTGTTGATGTATTGACATCAAACTGGTCTCATTTTATTAGTATAAAAAAGTTCTACAAACTTATGTAAGTCTTTTTTTGTACAAAGTGTAGTTTTTTTTAAAATGCGAAAAACTGTTTTTACCCCTTTTTTGACGTCATTTTGGAAACTTTCCCAAAGGTCTACAAGCGCCAAATGTAGCTCATCTAATGCTTTCTATTTTTTCCATATTTGACCTTGCGGATGTCTCGATTGGAAAAAAATGAGGTTGGGCCAAGTCAATAATGCACGTTGCGCGAGCAAATGACTTATTCAGCTACAGACTTCCAATTGCTGAAGAAGTCATTTGCTCGCGCAACGTGCATTATTGACTTGGCCCGTTTTTTCTACAATTTGACTGGCATGGCATATAAGGTCCGTTCTGTTTACAGTAATAACGCTCCTTAAGGCAAAGGGTTTTATTAGTTCTTTAGCCTGTCTAAGACCTGGGACTGATTCCCAGTAGACTAGGTTCAGTCCTGTAACCTATTCCTCTATCTGCGACTTGTAGATGGACCATGAGATATCACAGAAAGGTTCTAGGCCCTGCACTAGCGTCTCAGATTCCTACCGAGCAAACTTACAAATAGAAATATACAATAAACTTGCTTTGCTTGTGGTAGTTGCTTGTACGAAATAAATGTTAGCTCCATAAAAACACTTAAAATAATTAAAGAATAGATATATTAGAAAAAATGTGATAAATTTTATAAAATAATAATAAAAATGTAGTAAACTTTGTTAATGCTATCCATAACTAACTAAAACTTTTAATAACAATGACAAAGTACTATCATCATTCACTGTTTATTCTAGAAAAGTCAGTTCTGTCCTTCTAATTTCATATATAAACAAAAAATACCTTTTCCTGACACCTCATAGTAACCAACATAATAAACAATAACAATAAAGAAAAACAACAAAAAAAAAATATGTACAAAACTTTCAAGGTTTCAACCTCGACAAATCTGTCCTTCGCAACAGGCAAAAAAATACCTAAAGTGGAACTAAATTAAAACCTCAGATAAAATTGTAAAATGCCTAAAAGCCCACATACCACAGGCATGTAAAATTATAATTAATACACTAACAGCAACAAAGAAATAATAATAAAAAAAAGAAATATGCAAAATCTACACGCACGAAAATCATATTCAAATTTTTTTCGCATTGTAAATTCCATGCTCAGCAAAATGTGCAAGGACAGACACTAATTTCGCCGAAAATTGTAGCATTGGCGACTGGGTATCCTTTGACGTGATTTATATAAGTACAAGGAGAAGGATTTCAATTTTCTGCTATTCGGGCAAATCCTGACTCTTGAGCAAAGCAATTACAGATGTGTGCAGAAGGTCAGGACATATATTGACTGAATGAGTTTGTATGTCGCACATATGATCGTGTGTAAGAGTTTAGCGTGTAAACATCAACCAAGCCAACCAACCACACAAATTTTTAATCCTATGTAGAAAATCGCACAAGAAAACTTTTATTTTGCGTGTAGCTTTATCATAATATCCACTCCCCTTCGTGTATTAGATAAAATTATTCAAAAAGCTTAAGGAGCATTTTATTTTATTTTTTGTGTGTATCCTTGTGCTCCTTTGAAATATCAAATTCCTTCACATACAAATCCACTAACAAAACATTTGGCCTTTTATTATCTAGTATTCGTTGGGTGATATCATAACTTGTGAGGATGATGACATCATGGCGAGACTTTATGTCATGGGTCGAGTTTCGTCCCCATAACCGAGCGCCCTATTTATCTAAACCTCCCCTAGCCCTGGGCTGTCTCCGTGTACACATTTCCTTTTTTCGGGGGAGATTTTTGCGGCTCCAGACAGTCGGGTTCCCCAAACCCACTCGAATGTTGTCCTGAAATTTACTGAATTATCCTGAAAGGCCACCCCTGGTGGGGGCAGCATGTTTTGCAATTTTCACTTCATTGATTTGACGTTTCCTGGTGTTTTGGAATCAAGTTACGTGTTCAATTAATCAAGGCTTCATTAAGGACTCTCTTAATGGCGCTGAAGCTTTTTTTATGTTTTTGATGATTACTTCAAGTTGAGAATTTATTTATGGCATTTTCTTATACATGTACTTTTTCTTGTATTTTTTTTTTGCAGTTAAGTCCTTACGATGTTGGCTGTGTTCATCGGATGCAGTAGGTTCTGAGTTCTGTGCAGATCCTTTTAGTGAAGAGAAAGTTACTGCCCTACAAAAGCACCATTCTTATGTGGAATGTGAGAGTCAGAATGCGCAAAAAGTCAGAGCTGTGTGCAAAAAGTTAAAAGAAAAAAGTAAGTATATTTTTTTTTGTTATAGTTAAATTTGTATTTTTCTAGTATTCTTATGATTCACAAGAAAACAAGCGTACAAGCAGCTATGTGCCATGGCGAACAGCGACGTACAGGGTCGCAGAAAAGAGATCAGGCTACTACTCTATCGGCCTAAAATTTCTTGTAATTGGATAGAGATACAGAACCGACTTAAAGCCCCCATTCACACATAGACCGCCGGCAGGCCGTGGCCTTTGAGGCCAGGTCGGCAGGCAAGGCCCGAAGAAGTCCACACATTTCTCAGTCCAACCGAGGCATGAGGACTTAAGGCAACCGCCTGGAAGGCCGTGGTCTGCAGGCCACCTGATGATTCCCCACAGACACACAGGCGAAGACGAGAGTTTAGCGTAGCAGCGACCTAAACAGAAAAAATATAGCGCGTGTAACCAGTGCACGTGAAAGATGTGAAACATCTTAGGCGATCTTTATCTTTCTTTAAATTGAATAATTAGTAATAATAAAGGCCATTTTACATCGCAAACGCAAAGGGGAAACGCTGCTCTGGAGCTCTTTTATCGCACAGCAATTTTGCATTTGGAATGTACAAAAGCCGTACACACCGATTTGTGTTGATGACCTTCGACCAAGATGTCTGACCGCATTTGAAATATATTTTTGGTGGGCTTGGAGACACATTTTTCTAGACAAGTCGATTTTATTTAATTATACAGTCGTTATACAGATTTTTGTGCTCCCCATGTTTTTATTTTAGTGTGTTAAAAGTCTCAGACTATTACTTGCTCCGCTGACGCGACGCAGCGACTTAAAGTGCCCCTTGGCATACGACATGAGAAAACAGCACGGCTACTATTACAAGATTTCTTACCAGACGTCAGAATCTCAAGAAGGCCCATGTTTGTATTCTAATTATTTTCTAGTTTTTGGTACAGCTTATGATTTCAAATAAAACCATTTAACTTTAAAGTTTTTTTTACCTATTTTTATTTTCTAGTTTTTAGTTTGGTTTTTGGCTCGTATCATCATGCAAACTTCTCATCCTTTCCAACTCTTTCATTGCACCTTTGTTGCACGGTTTCTTACCTGTTAATTTCTCACAATCAAGCTCCTCAATACATAGCCCTTCCAAAGTTCTTACGCGACTCAATGCTACATACCATATTGCCAGCGGCATTTTGAATTTTCTAATTTTGACAACAAATTCATTATTTCCGACCTTAAACACGCCCAAATAGAGATTTTCAGTGAAATCGAATTGTTATTACCAAAATCGTACCGCCATTTTGAATTTTCGAATTTTAAAAACAGATTCGTCATTTGTGATCTTAAAAACTCCTCGATACCGATTTTCAACATATTCAGAACACATTTGCAAAATTCATCCGCCATTTTGAATTTTCAAATTTTGACCACAGAATCGTCATTTATGGCCCTAAAAACCCCCGGATACCGATTTTCAATGGATTCAGAACATATTTGCAAAATTCATCCGCCATATTAGCGCGGCCATTTTGAATTTGCATAATTTTGACAACAGAATCGTCATTTGTGGCCCTAAAAACAACCCGATACCGATTCTCAATGGATTCAGAACACATTCGCAAAATTCATCCGCCATATTGGCGCGGCCATTTTGAATTTTCTATTTTTGACCACAGAATCGTCATTTGTGGCCCTAAAAACCTCCCGATACTGATTTTCAATGGAATCGGAACACAATTGGAAAATTCGTCCGCCATCTTGGAACCGCTTGAACCCGATTGCATTGTCACGGGAACTCAATGTGTGTGCAAAGTTTCATAAGAATCGGTTAAGTAGAAGTAGTTGAAAAAGCTGTCGCAAGATTTGAACCGAACAAACAAACAAATATACGAGGTTTAAATATAAATAATAAAATTCAAATGCAGAGATCAAGAATTGAACCCGCGACTTTTTGGAATATCAACGTCGTAAGGCCACTCAACCATTTGTTCCACTCTGCCTATGTCTGGCTCGTCATGTCTGGCTCGCGCCATATAAACACTTTTCTTTGGTGCTACTATTTTTTTTTAAAATCTCCGTCTTATTCTGTTTTGCTCAATACAGATCTTCCGTTTCCCGGAATGAAAATTGGATTGGACGAAGCGTTCCCTATAAAGCGTTCCCTAAAAAGCGTTCCCACAAAATGTTCCCGAACAAACACAAACTCTGCTTCCAGGCCTGTACTTGAGAAGGTCTTGCCTCAAGGCAAGAAACCTTCAGTCCACGGCCTGCCGGCGGCCTGGGTGGGAATGGGGGCCTTTAACTGCCTACAATTAAGAGCTGAGATGATCAAAGCGTACAACTTGCTTGGATTACCTTCGAGCTCAACAAAGCCGCCAGCCAATGCCTAAGGCTCGCTTCTACATTTAGGGTTATGAGAGCTTCTCGAATCAATTCAGTTCGTACGACGCGTTCTATGACTAAGAAGGTTCCCAGGGTATATTATATGTAATGTAGGGTCTTCTGGATCTGGATCTACCTCTGAGATAGGCATGTTAAACTGGCGACAGCAAAGTCACATCTACCGATTGGCGGATGTGAGTATCGATGACTCTTTCCAGTTGCTTGGGCACGAAGGATGGTAGGCTAATCGGCCTATAGTCCTTCGCGAATTCGTAACCTCTTCTTCTTGTCTTTGGGCTAAAGATGATTTGCGCTAAAGATGATTTACAGCCACACCCAGCTCTTGAACATGATGGTATTACCAACTTGGATAGTCAAGCCTGCCATGGCTTAGGATATTGTAAGAATGTTGTGGATTCGAATTGGCAATGGCAGATACACAGCCGCTGATGGTGGAAGGTATCTACCGAGGAAGGTGTCTACCTCGAGAACGAACTCGAGTGTTCTTTGGAGAGGATCCGAATGGTGTGGCAAAGTCTCCTAAGCTCTCGATAGATTAGACCCAAAGTATAGTACATCAGTTGTTCAAAACCTACATATATACAAAATATAATATAAAAATATAAAACAAAATTACTTCTTTATTTTTAGTAAACGATCAAATCGTAGTGCGAAGATCCTGTTTCTCTGAGGATATTAGCGATCCACCAAATAAATGTGCCAACACAACCAAGGAATCAGCTCCAACTGGTGTTCAAATTATTTCTTGTGATACGTGTTCAACGGACGGATGCAATATAGCCGCCAAAAAATTTTCATCAATCGCAACAATTATCTTCATTCCTGTTATTGTAGCTAAGATACTTTTGCTGTAATTATTATATAATAATTGTTTTGTATTTGTAATTTTATTTTTTTAAATTAATTTTATTTTTAAAAAAAAACTTTTGAAAACAAAAAAAAACAAAAAAACAAAATCTTGTTAACAATCATTATTATTGCATACATTCATGTACCTTTACTCTATATACATTTACTAGTTTGTAAGAAAGTATAAAAATTATTTATTTATAAATAAAGTAAAATAGAAATTTATAAACAAAAAAACAAAATAAATAAATAGAATAAGAATACAAAACTTACATATTAGAATTTTTGTGATTTTTTTTTAATTGTATGTATTGGCCCGATTTACCACTTGTGCTTTTAAAAAGAACATGACAAAAAAAACGAAATATTGTTATTTAGATACCTTTAGGCGGAAAACATTTTAAAAGGTATTTCTAAGGTGTATTCAAATATACATAAAAAAACGTTTTTTTTAGAGATTTGTTGTGATATATTTGAAAAAGGTTTTTATTTGTAAAATTAGTAGAGAAAAAGAAAGAAATAATAACGTAATAATTGAGTATTGTAAAATAGCGAACAAAACACACACAAAAAAATAAAAATAACAATATAAATAATTTATGTAATTTGTAAATACATAGATATATTTAAAAACAAAAACAAAAACCTTATTATTATTATTATAAACATTTTTAGACGACACACATGTTATATTCTATATTTAGTAATCAATTTAAAAAGAAGTTGTGAAACCAAAACGTATTTTTATTATTAATTTATTTATTATTATCAACAATTAGACAGATTGTTGAATTACATATACGTACATACAATATATTATGTCTAAAAAAAAGAAATATACAAAAGACGCATCCAAAGACCTTGGTTAAAATGTGTAATATTTAATAATAATAATTGTGCAATTATTTTTTTAATGAAAGAAATTAACAAGAAAAAATTAATAATAACAATAATAATAAATAAAATCGACGGCATTTTTTAGCTTAATGATAAACACTGTTTCATGTTGGACACTTTATAAAATTTTCAAAAACAAAAAAACGATATTTGCTGTACTTTTTGATACTCATTAAAAATTTCTATGAATTGTTTAATTTTTTTTTCTAAATTTAATTCAATATTTCGGGTTTGTTTCAAATTATGCAAATATAAAAATTTCGACAAGAACTCGCGAAAAACGAAATTATTATTTCCAAACAAAGATTGTGGAAGCATAAATTACATTTGCATTACTGTACCTGTTTCGACATGGTTCTATCTATTACCAAGTTTATAGCAGCAAAATTAAATCGATTTAACTTAAAGTTACGCAAAAATTTCGAATTAACGTATAAACGGGTATTTAATACGCAATCGATTTCAACTTACATTCTTATAACTTTGGCTTAAGCCGAAAAATTTCGGTTTAAGCCATAATTCGAATTATCCCGTTTATACGACAAAAAATTTTGGATGATCCATAATTCGAATTATTTTTGGAGTAGCTATAAACTAGGTATATGTCATCATTTAAATTATGATTATTAACTATCCATATATTTATGAAGAACTAGTCACACTTATAGTATTTTTTAAATAATACTAATATAAAACTAAATTCCAACAATGTGTAAAAAGTCTGCTTAATGCCTCTGAAATATTTAAGTAAAAAAAATTCTAAAGATTATTGAAATTCACTTTTAAAAATAGTATTTAACATCATTAAAATTAAATAAAGATTAAAAGAAGAATTTTAAAAAAAAAGAAATAAAATTCAGCTTTCGTTTGGAATATTGAAAAATGTTTTTATATGTATGTAAAAATGCTTAAAAGGACGAAAAATCAAAAATTTTTAAAGTAAAAATATGCCAAAGTCTAATAAAACTAAACCACATTCTTTTTTGTATGTACGAAAATTACACTACGTTTTTTGTATGTACGAAAATTACCCGAAGTTTTTTTGATCTTTATTCATAAAATTACTATATGCCAAAAAGGTTTAAGGGCTACAATCTACCAAATACACAATTTTCTAACATGGCTTAAACCTTAAACGATTGATTTTCTACTGAACTAATGTTCTACGCCTGAGCAATTTGAATTTTGGCTATACACAAAAAAAATCTTGCGATCATACTTGAATTTTAATATTATTGTTTTATTTTTCAAATTATTACCATCTTCTTGATCTAGTCAACAGCAATATAACATACTCTTTCTATTTTTCTCAAATCAGTTTATATTATTTTAATTTAATATAACTACGAGTATAGTAACTTTCTATAATAAGTAACTTCTTAAAGAACAAATGATTAACTTCCTAAATGTTTTTTTTAAAAAAGATATACAACTGCCTTATTGACTATTCCATAACAACAAACTAGCAAAAGGCTGATCATACGGATGCATAGTTTAATACTAAAATTTTCCCATCACAAATTACCAATTTTTTGGAATTTTAAATAAAATATGTTCCTAAAAGTATGTAAAATTTATTTAAGTTTGATTTTGCATACTTTTAGGAAAAGAAAATTGCCCCTAAAGGTATGCAGAAAAAATCACCGACCCACAGAGATGCTACGTCGCTTATAAATGAAATTGACACCTGAAAAGATACGATCAGCACAACCTGTTTGTGGATATGTACATAAGTTTTCGTCGTTTTTAAGCGAAGCAATGTTTACTAATATTTTCTATAACCTTATTTCATCGATTCATTTAATTGAAATTGTTAATTTTAAACAAATCCATAATGTTCGAATAAAAGGAACCTTAAAACTTCTTGTTTTATATCCTGCTGATCGCTCATCATTTATTTATTTAAGAGATTTTGAAGCGAGCAGAAAAGATTAGTTCGAGTGAGCATGGTAAATTTAGCAGAAATGTCACACGCGATTGCAGATTGTTCAGAATTTTGGCGCCTTCATATTCTATATCTACTTCTGTTCACGATAATTTCAGGAGTAATTTAAGTCTAGACATTTTTGTGGTCATTATAAAGAACAATTAACTTGCATTCGGTGAAAGATTAAGTTGAAATCTTCTCACTTTAAATTGATTTCATTTATTTTTAGACTCATAAAGTGTTTTAAAAAATACATATATATATGAGATCGAATTAATTTTAATAGAGTGGGTATAATGCCAAATGACTTAAGAGAATTTTGTATCACATCTGAAATTGTTGAGGGTTAAATTTAAAACTAAGAATTTCATTGAATATTGGAAATGATTATCATTATTATTTGGGCATGATTAATACCACATGACTTGTGCTTTGAATGCTGTTCAAAACAAATCCAAGAAAGCTGATCATGAGCTCAAAACCTCAGCAAATCGTTTTTCTGGGCATACAGTATACGCAGACATGCAGGTAGTAAATTGGAAATTTCTGATTATTCTCGAGCTGGTTGAGCCAGAACCTGGTAGGGTTGACCACTAGGGTGGTAATGTGCAGGGAGCCAGTGGAATATTGAAGAGGATTTACCCTTTAGCTAAGGTCTATTATAGACTTTGGTCTAGTCTTGACAATGCTGCGCATATCTTTACTTGCCTTATACAATTGGCCATAGTCAACGTACACAATCGTGTAAGTTTACTGAGGAAGCCTTTGTAGAGTTCCAGTCTGATTGTGCTGTCATAGATGGTGAATAATTCCCAGCAAGCAATGTGCACAGCTAAAAGTGATTCACATCACATAACCGAAGTCAAGCAGCATTTGAGAATGTTATATTTTGATAGGGGCCCACATGTACATAAATGTTGAATTTACCCCCGTATTATAAAAGCAGTCACAAGTCACAACGCAATCACAAGTGTCTGGTCAGTCTCAACTTGAAGGCTTAAAATGAAACCTAACGTAAGTACAAGCGAAAACTAAGGTAGACGTAACTTCTGTCAACATTGACATAGAAACCAAAATAAGAAATTCATAAGAAACAAGCGCGCGAGTCGCCAAAGCTTGTGATTTATGACTGGTCACAATATTGTTGAATAGGAGGGTTAGTTTGACAGTGATTTATAGTTAGAATATAGTACAGAAAATTTTAAAAAACTATGAACTTTACATTTTTCTGCATTTATTATTTTAAGTAGGTACTAACGCCTTTGCTTTTATTCTATTTTCTTTTTATTACAAAAGAAAAAAATATTTTTCTCGTACCTGATACTCAGTTTAAAAATAACAAAATTAATAAAAAAAATATTTATTTTCCATTAATTGTTTAATAATACAAAACATAGCTTGTAGTACTATTAACATATTGTGTGAAAAAGACGTAAGCATTGCATGTGAATGCACAAAAATTTATATTAGTGTATATAAAAAAAATAAATTAAAAATTCATTAAAGTAAAATTTAAAAAAAAAAATAATAAACACATCAAAAAGAAGTTTTAAAAATGTAAAAACATCACCCATTAATAATTTGTAGATTTAAGTTACTCTCAATAAAAACTTAAATACAAAACCGCAATAACTTTTTTCTTAATCCTTTTTAAAAATGTTTATCAAAATTTTATTTTTATTTTCTTGAGTTTATGTGCACTTAAAGCCACCAAAAAAATACAACCTACTAAACTGTGTTTTTCAACAATACCGAAATTTATTGGCATTGCGCTAGAAAAGCATAAATTTTCCCAAAAATTTCCTTGTGATCCAACTTTTACACCTCTTTGAAAGTTAAAGATAAATTTCGACATTAATTTTTTTTATTATTATCATTATTATTTTTGTGTGTGTGTGAGTGTTTTTTTTTTGCTGAAATTTTTTATCTTTTCTGCATCATAATTCTGTCGTGAGAGAGACATTTTTCGATGTATTCATATTTTGATAAAGCACCACAACAAAATTTTTGCTGCTTCTAATCCTTTCTGTGGTTATTTTTATATTTTGGCTCCAACTTTTACAAATTTTATTGAATTTTTTTTTGTTTTTATCGTAATAAATTTTTGCTGATTTGTTAGAGTTGAATAACAATCTGTTTAAGATGATCTTGGATAGGAACAGCTGTTTTAGTAATTTTTTATGTCGATTCGATCTATTGGACATCATTTTTCAACAAATTATTTTATTTTTAATTATTAAAAACCATTGCTCGTCATTTAGAGGAATGTTATATTGGCTGTGCAATAAGTTTCCCCACGTTTTTTTTGATTTAAATTAATTTCCAATTGAGTAACGGTGTTTATTAATAATGCTCAAAAGAGGATTGTTAGTGATCCTCAGTACAGCTTCTCAGTTAATTTTTAGCTTGCTTGACGACTGAAAATCTTAAAGAGCTTGTTAACGCCATCTCCACCGTACTTGAAATTTTGACTAAATACGAAGCTTCATTTGACCAACGACCTTGAAAATTTGAGAAATAGTTAAACATGTGAATTCGTTGGGACACTCGCAAGATATAACTTGATTTTCATATAATTTTACACCTTTTATGCTTACATCATGTAGCAGCATTTCCACACTATTAGTAATCGAAATTCAAAAAATAATAATTTTCCTATATCATATATTTCTTCCATCTTTCGAGAGCGCACACTCTTTTCCACACTCTGCTAATCGAAATTAAAAAAAAACATTTTTTCGCTCCACCCTATTGGACAACCAGAGCATGACTGAAAGATGAGTCATCTAAGGGCGTCTGCGAATAGTGACCTTGCAAGAAATACAAAATCGTTCCTCAAAATTTCAAATGTTCAATTTAGTACGGCAAGAGTGTGCGAATTCTCAATTGGCTAATTTGGCTTCATCTTGAAGGAATTTCCGTGAAGTTTTCCCGTTAATAAATTCCACCGTTAAAATCACTGACCAGCTATTTAGCACGTAACTGTCAAACTTGAGCATCCTCGTGAGGAGAATAAATCGCACTGCAATACCGACCTTTCCAATTTTTTAGTTTCTTTTATATTTCTTGGGTGAAGAATGAATTTTGAAGGATGTGAAGTTCAAATTCAAAGCCAAATTTGTTATTAAAACGTCCAAGTGAAATTTTAGCATCAAAAGTGATGTGCTGAATTGGGCTGAATTCGATTTTCAGGTTTCAGCATTGCCTTTCGACATGATTTTGTTCGTAATTTTGTCAAAATTACGAGGTTGGAGATGATTTTTAAATCACCAGAATACATGGGAAATCACGTGATTTTGAATAATTTCGACTCAGTGCGGCCCCATGTTTTGCCACAAGACTGCGCTTTCTTCCGTTTGTCATAATAATATTGCAAAACATGCCGCAACTTTTAATTAGTTTTCTTTATTTTCATACCAAAACAACTTCTTCTTCTTTCTTTGAGGAGGCGTCTTTGCAGGACCTATTTGGACTATTGTGCCAACTCGAGCATTAAAAACATACGAGGTTAAGGCTTTTGATAGAGCCCAAAATTTGCTTTAGGATTCATATCGCAAATCTCCTTGGGAACAGGGAAGTCGCGAGGGAGGACACTCAATCTACTCTTAACTGGAACCTCAGAGCCGCAGAGTTCTCCGCTGTTTTGGGCGTTGCTTTGTAGAACCGACAGATACAATCAACTATAAGCCCTATTCTGCTTACATATGGCAGTTTGTAGATTTGCTCGGCCGGTAGGGATATTGCAAGCAGTGGAGTGGGTTCGCTGAAAGCGAAACCGGAGTTCGCCTGGTACCCAGAGTCGTCCGTTGGTAGTACATTTAAGCGGTAAATTTTCACACCTTTCGATTGCGTGTTTTATCGAGTTTGCCCTCTCTAGACCCGCCGTATTGAGTCTGTTCCACTTCTAGACAGGGCCAGCTTTATGACGCCTCACCTGTCCACGCAGCAGAGCAGGGGATCTCGAGCAAGATGTGGCCTGAGGGTGAGGTACGGTCAGTATTGGAGTGAAGGCTCCCTAATTTTGCCATGTTCGGATCCCGTTCAGACACAGAACACCCAAGCATCGAATCCCCTATAAATAATACAAGTTTGCCCCAAAGCAAACAACTTTCTAACCCCTACATCAATTTCGATGTTTATATGCTCAAAGTAACATTGGAATCTGTCGCCTTTCAAATGAGAGTTAAGTAATGTCGCTGCGATCATTTTTTCGTGACTGATTTGCAATTAACGCCATCTATCGGAAAAACGCCACGAACTTTTTTACTTACCGATTATAATTAATCATTTCGAAATTAAAAACTTAAGTTGTGATATTTTCAAATATTTATCTCAATCAATAGATAGTTCCCTGGCCACTTTTTGACTGTATTTAAAGTTACGCTTAACCTTAACTCCCTTAAGTGATATATAAGTGCTTCAAATTAATCAACTAAAATCACTTAAGTAACTTTTCTAATTAAAAATGAATCCAATCTAATCACAATTTTCCGTGCACAATAAAAATTACATTCTAAATACATTAAAAAAAATATCTAATGAACAAACCTTAAATACCTTACCTTAAATAATTAATCAATAAGACAAAATCCAGGTCAAAGCCCTTAATATTAATATAGAAATTTTCTCAGGTATTTTTCCAGTCTATTAATTTCCATCAAGGACCTTCCCCAAAAACATCATGCCAGAAAGTCAGGAAAGCCCGCCACACACATTCTTCTTCAATATGTTTCATGTTTGCAACTAACATAATTTGAAAATAATAATTTGACCTACATTCCACACATACCACCACATAACCATTTTTACCTTTGCGTGACGCGCGTCCTGCCCCATTAATTTACCTGTACGGACCTGCAGCATTTCATGCTCCTTTAACTGTTTGATAACGCCAACAACAGCAGCAAAAAAACAGGCTTTTTTCTGATTACATAAAGGTGTGCGCTTACCTTAACTACACACCAATATTCATTCCATTTATGCTATGCCGACAATCTAACAAATATGGGCGGCACAGCGTAATTAGTCTACGCTTCAAATACCGTCGATATAAATGAGGTGTGAAGGAAAGCTTTTGTTGGAGGTGGAATTTATTAGGAATTTATTCATAACGAATTTTCTGTGTTATTTTTGTTGCTTATAAAATAATTACATTTGGCGCCATTTTTAATCCGGGATTTTGTTTTTTTTAAATCATGACAAATTTCGCATTAAAGGTCACCAATACGCACTTGTGTGCAACTTTCAAGTGCTTTAATTTTTTCTTCTTTTTTTTTTTTTAAAAAGTTCCAAGTTTGTATTTTGGCTTAATTAGTTTTTATGTCGTCCAAAAATATCGACAACATGTGCCTAAGAGCGTCATTGGCGAGTGTTATGAAAGATGTGAGGACAAACATCTGCGTAAAACTGGCGAAAAAAAATAATATAGACAATTTCGAATACATTAGAATTTAGTGGCTTAATTAATTTACGGTAGCAATCCAAAAAAAGACAAATTATTTCACTTAATATCTCTGACTTCACATTTTCCCAGTACTAGTATCCAGGAGTTATCCGGTAGCAATGCGTGTTTTCATATTGAAACACGCAACGCAAAGAATGTTTTTTTATTAATTAAAATAAAAGGTGACAGGTGAGAGTTCATTGCGTTTAGACAACAAGAAGAGTCGTTAAACTACAGCCACAACATTAATGTTAACAAAAATGTTTTTTTGTAATAATTGAAATGAGCAACTCTTTCTGTTTTGGATGAGGAGAAGTCCTTGCTCTAATAATAGGTTGATGATTGGTCAAGGACGTCGCATTTATTTAAGTAAATTTCGCACGCAATTGTAATGAAATTTGGTATGCTGAGTTAGACGCATTTTGGCATGCATTTGCTAGTATATCTGATATATCGCAAATGTTTTCTTTGTCATTGAAAAAGTAATGTGTTTTTTCCGATTCTTACACACCAATTGTAACTGCATAACTCTTGAGTTACAGCTTTAGCAAAAAACTCGGATAGCGGCTAACATGTAAATCGGAAGGGGTTCTTCTTTGAACAGGAGTCTTCCACATAAATAGTTGGTTCATTGGTTCAATACTGAATTCAGAACGAGAATTAAGTTATTAAAATAGGAAAGCTAATATTATAAAACTGTTGACAGTTCTCTTTGCATCTGAGCGCTAGTCTTTCACATTAAAAACCCCAAACTATAATCAAGCACAATCGAAGGTACTAAGGATGTTCTAAAAATTCCATGGTATACCATGTGCTTGATGATTTCTTTTCTTCACTATACAATCGATGAAACAAATTAAAAATATTTTGATAGTACATACCCTTGTGGAACTCCAGATGATAGCTGATTCCAATGGTATGTCCTGAAGCATTAATCTGCATTCAGCAGGTGAAAAGAAACTTCTATCATTCTTACAATTTCTGAATGCATCTTATAAATTGATTTTATTTTAGTTTTTTCTTCTATATCCTATTAATGCCCGTTTCGATGCCAGCCTCCAATAGTTCAGCTGAAATATATTCGGTACGGTCTGATTTGATATTTTTGTTTCATACATGCTTTATGCTGTAAACACAATTGGAACCACGGCGGCGGCGACGGCAACAGCGATTTCCGGGCTGAAATTCGTTGTGTGAACATAAGGGAGTAACAGCGACTTAATTATTGCTTTTTATTGTTATATGTGAAGAAATAGTTTTTGGTATAATCATGAGAAATATGAAAAAAATAAGCAATTTAAAAAATATTGCATCAATTATATCACAATGGCTTTGTTTAATCAAACCTCAAAATAAAAAAATACACAAAAATTTTGAAAACATAACCTCAGTAGTAAAACAACTTTGGCAGGCGATAGCTACAAAATAGAAATTAGATTGATTGAGCCGTCGTGGTCAGCAAAGTGGCAGTAGTCGTGGTCGAATTTATGTTCACCCTCATATACAGATTCTATTGGTTGTAGACAGTTCTTGCGAAAGTAGTTTCGTCGGTCGCCTCAATTATCTTTACAGCATTTGCTCGGAATATCGATATTGAACTATGACAGTTGTTGCGACTACCAATTGGGCTGTCGAAAGGTGAAAGGTGAAAGGCGATTTTGAAAATATTGGATCCAGCATTCTAGTTGAAGTTCCATATACATAGTTGTAACAAGTCAATTTTCACTATATTTTTAATAGATGAATTGACGTTTATAGTCTGATTTTCTGGTCTTATGTCTCTTCCAGCCGTTACTTGACTATTCAGCTCATTATATTTATGTCTAAGCTCATTCAGCACATCCATTTGAGAGTTTAACCCACGTAATACCCAGGACAGACAGCGCTATTAAATTCTCAATTAACGCTAATCATTGTCAACTGCAGTGTGCGTCGCCTTGAGTTGTTAGTTAATGCCCAATTTTTTGATGATTAACATCAAGCTAAATCATCAAAATATTTTGATGATTAGCGAGTTAATCCAGTTCGTTACAGCGGCTCTCTTAGTTTTTCATTTTCTCATAGATGGCGAACCATGCAGATGTTTAATGTTTATGTTTAATATTATACTTTTTTTGTCTCCTTAATGCGAAACTTTTTAAAATAAAATGTTTTTTCTTTGCGTATTGCGTATTTTTTCTTGTACTGTACTGCTATGTTTATTGCATTTTTAAAATTTCAAAGTTTTCACTGTCAAAACACATATGTATGTTCATCAAAGAGCTCCAATGTCATGCAGATAGTGTCGGTCGCCTTATTTTTTAATGCACATTAGCGCCTAATGTCGATTTAGCAAATGTACATTAAGAGCGTGGTCTGTCCTGGGTATAACTGTAATCACAAAATAGTAAAGCATTTCCCATTTAAATCGCGCTGGCTTATCTAAACTAGTAGTTTTTTTCTGAGGGTTGGTAATACATACTCTAACTGACATCTTATGCCAATATGCAGTAGTGAATGAGATGCGCTTGTATACTTTCATCCAAAAAAGTGCGATTTTTTCGATTTTTATAATAAAAGAAAAGCTCAGCAAAGAAAAGTTCAGGTTCAAAAAAGGAATTTCAGTTTCCGAAACGTTGAAAATGGCTTTTGGTGAAAATGAACCATTCAGAGCGCACATTGAAGACGGCGAACGACCTGTCCATCTTTCGACGTCCACCGATAAACACCACGTCAAGGAAGTCAAGGATTTAGTATGCTATACCGTTATTATGTCGTTTGGGTCCATAACAATGGATTTTTAAAGACTATTTGGGAATCGTTTTTCGTATGGTTCCAAAAACACACATTTTTTTCGATAAAAAAGCGTCGTGTTAATGTTTGTGAATCAATGATTTCTGACTCCCAAAACGTTATCGAACGCATTACGGCCCTGTTCGTCGGATTTAGCCCCGACTGATTTCTGAATTTTTCTAAAACTCAAAAATACCTCGGAGGACGCATCGTTTTGACTCGATTGAAGAAATACCACTTGAATCGAAGAAGATTTTGAAACCCATTGAAACTGGCTTCAACAATTGTCTCGAAAACAGGATTAAACGTTGAGATGGGGATTACTTTAAAAAAATGAAATAAATTTGGAAGAAACATTTGTGTTTCATATAAAAGAGTCCTACTATTTTTTGTTCACAATGTTATTTACATTTAAACATTTATTCTCTGTTTCACATTTTCACTTCGCTGAATTAAATCCTAAACAGTACCATTTATCCATTCTATCCTTACTAAAATAATGTGCTCCATTCATTCGTCAACAATGGGTTTTTTTGTTAAATTTATTCAAATTATTTATCCAAATTATCATATGGAAAATACCGTTTTAGATAACATATCTCATACTATAATATTATCAATAATGTGCCCAATGCATTCCTCAATAATGTCTTTCTTTGAAAAATTTGTCCATTTGTTAAGTTTAACGGTTTAGGTAACATATCATAAAATATTCCTCCGATAATATTTATTGCAGGGCAGTATAAATATTATCGGAGTTTTAATTTACATAATAAATCAGCAAAATCAAAATAACACTTCGGCAGAAATAATGAAGGCAACAAATATGACGAATGGACTGTCATAAATAGATTGAGATCCATGGGGGCCAAAAATATCCATTGAAGTGTTAAATAAGACAAAAATGACAATAATTGGCGAAATATACAATATAAGGTAAAATAGATTTTTGTGTATTTTGGTATTTTGTGCTCAAAGAATATTTTTAGTTCAATGTTATTTGTATTTCGAACAATTTGTCAGTCTTTTTCGTTTACCAGTTAAATTCAGCAAGTTGATTTCGAGAGGAGATCAATTTTGCTTTTGCATATCTAAACTTTTCATTGAAATCTCATTGCATATTTCATGTTCATCATGAGACTCATAATAACAACAAAATTCCTTGCTCAATCTTGTTTCCTGTCTTAACCTGTCTCCTGTCCACATCATTACTCGCCAAGAAGACTTTATATAAAAACTTGCTTGGACAAAAAAACAACATAAACAACGCAACGACTCAACTATAAAGTAAGTGAAATACCTGAAAGTAACTTCCTTTTGAACTTAACACCTGTTCCTGTTATATTTGACAAAATAACACCGGAAAGGGTTTCCTGTAAGTAACATTTTCGTAATACAACCCGAAGACCGCTTGGTTGCATTTTTTGATCGCGTTTGTGGTGACCTTAAACAGTTTCAAGGTTTCAATTTTAGCGCCAATTTGATATTCATGAAAAACCGGAACTGGTCAAAACTTCTCCATCAAACTGCGAGTTTGTTTTAAAACACATTAATTAAACAGGTTAAGAATTGGCAAACAGAAATCAAAGTTGAATAGAAAAAGATATTATGCATCACAGCTTCGTGACTTCAATGTGTATGGATTAAAATGATAATGTCACTTATTTGTTTTTAAGCGCGCCTAATTTTAACCCACTTTGACGTAACCGGTCAACTTCAATTTTGGTACATTCGTCGGTGTGTGTGGTGTACGACCGAACTATCCTGCAACCAGCCTTCTGATGCCCGCCACATGGCCGAGGATTAGGTTTTAATCACGGTCGGTATTCACCCGTTGTAAGGCCATCTTTTATTTTTACTCGGGAATACAAACTGTGTAAGATTGTTCCACATTCGTGTTGTTCTGTTTACGATCGAATTTCTAGTTTATAGAGTGCGCAAATATGGGAGCTACAGATAGAAGGAATGAGCCGAGGGGGCTAATGTGGTGTTGCTAATGATGCACCTTGCAGCCCGATTTTTGAAATTCAAAATGGCCGCCGAAAAATGCCCGAATTTCAAAATGGCCACCCAAATATGAATTTGCAAATTAAATTATGTTCCAATTTCAATGAAAGTAGGTATGTATCTTGAGGTTTTTAAGGTCGTTAATAATGATTTGAGGTCAAAACTTATAAATTCAAAATGGCTGCGCCAATATGGCTGACGAATTTGAAAATTGTGTTCCGATTACAATGAAATTCGGTATTTGGGGTTTTTTGAGGTAGCAAATAACGAATTTTTGATCAGAACTTATAAATTCAAAATGGCCGCGCCAATATGGCTGACGAATTTGCCAATTGTATTCCGATTACAATGAAAATCGGTATCTGGGGGTTTTTAAGGTAACAAATAATGAATTTTTGATCAGAACTTATAAATTCAAAATGGCCGCGCCAAAATGGCTGACGAATTTGCCAATTGTATTCCGATTTCAATGAAAATCGGTATCTGGGGATTTTTAAGGTAGCAAATAACGAATTTATGATCAAAACTTAAAAATTCAAAATGGCGGGGGCTATTCCGTATTCCGTTTCCAATGAAAGTGGATATCTGGGGGTTTTGAAGGATGCAAATAACGAATTTGTGATCAAAACTTATAAATTCAAAATGGCCGCACTAATATGGCCGACAAATTTGCCAATTATATTCCAATTTCAATGAAAATCGGTATGTGGGGGTTTTTAATGTAGCAAATAATGAATTTATGATCAAAACATATAAATTCAAAATTTCAGGTCCAATATGGCGGACGAATTTTTTGCAATTGTGTTCCGAAACAGCCTTATTTACTGAATTTGTTAACGTATGGCTGAGGCTCGCTAAGCAATCGGTTCAGAATTGATCAACAAAGTTTTTCGGAAAGTTGGTAAGGTCAAGCGAAAATGCCGTGTGGATCTTACTAGTGGAGAACGAAGAATACTATTTGGGCATTTTTATTCGATTATGTGAATATATCCGCCGTCCAGATTTATGGAAAACAAATTCATGAATTTTTGATATTGAATGAAGTCATCGTTATGCAAAAGTTAAAGAAAATTCGCCGAAGAAGCTGAAGACTACACCTACGAAGAAAAATGAAAAATGTAAGGATGATTGGATCATGCGCTTACAAAGTAGTACTGCGCTCGATGACATCTACTTTGAAGGCGACAAAATAAATTAATATTTTTGAATATATTTTTTTTGATTAAATAAATAAGTAATAAATTGTTGTAATAGTTTAAAAATGTCTCAATAATTATGTATATTAACAATTGGCACCGTACTCATGTCTCAAAATAAGTTAAATCCAATGGACTTTGAATTGTGTGAGTTCGAGTAGGATTTAAATAGGTTTAATCAATACTCTTCCACTATTTTGAGGAAAATTATGGATTAGATCTTTATTTTCCTCCCATGGTTCATTTATAGTAGCTTTAACTTTTGCATAAACATAAAATTACAATCATATAACCACGTGCCTAGAATACCCCAATGCGCATGATACTAGGCGCTCATCTGGACCCATTTCTGCTCTAATAAATTAATGATGAAAAGCACAGCAACAAAAGCTTTCTCCTTGGGCATGACCAAAAGACACTTGTTGCCAATGGCCATCCTGTGGCAAATCTACATATACCAAAAAAATCAACCACAAGGCGCCGTCCAAAGATTAGCAATAATACTCTTCTAAAACCGTTTTCTGGACCAAGAGTCTGCTTTCCAGATGACTCGATGGACGACACACTATAGATTTTAGCCAATCTCTAGATTCTTTATTTGGACCAACTCGGGATCGATCATATCCTCCAGAATACGCAAATTCAATTTTAGTTGTTTCGGCATGGAAAGCTTTTTTTTTTATTAAAGTCAATATTAAACCAAAAACAGAGTGAAATTTTTCGCATGTGTGTATTTGTGAACTCTTGTGAAAATTTATATTTTGTAAACACTCGCTCGTTGTGACGATGACATCTAAAAATATTCCCCCAAATGCCGCGACGAGTGGATATTCAGTCTTCAACAAGAAAACACCACGTCCAGTTGGTTGCTTGGCCGCAGTTATTTAGTACAAAGTTTTTTGCATAAGGAAATACAGTTCAGTTTCTTAAGGAATATATTAAGTGAAGGACGTGGTTTTTGGTGGATATACTGTATTAAGTGGTGAAAGAAAACACATCGGGCGCCAGAGTAAAATTTTGTCCACTTTCTCAAGTTTAATCCCTTTCCACATTATATCAAAAAGTTTTCCGGTGAAATGATTCCTGCTAGACTTTTCTTAATCGTTGGTGCCTTAACCTCTTGCTTCGTACAATTCGGTGAGTGAAATTTTTTGACGGATTTAAAGTGTTAAAAATAGTTCGCATACCAAAAAAAACGGAGAAACACAAAAACAAAAATATAGAGTAAAGATGAAAATTTGAAAATGTTTTTCGCGTATAATATGAGATTCTTCTTGCGTCACTTTAATGTTTGGTGAAATATTATTAGTGTATTATTATATTTTTTTTGCTCGAGTGCTGTTTTGTTTTGACGCCAATATAACGAGACATAGTATAAACCTTTGGCGGGCTGACTAAAAGCTGCGTTAATGCCGTCACGGTCAGACTAGTGCGTATCACACAACACCTGGACCTTGAGATGGTGTTTTTTTTTCTTGTGTTATGTTAAATCATTGTTAACCTTTTTGTGTTATGTTTTATGTGCGCCGCGTTTGTTTCGGATATAGATAGAAGCAAAAAAAAACATGAATAAAATTTTTTTTTATCAGCTGCTGTTGGGCAGGAAATAATTAATAATTTGAATTTTTTTTCCAGCTTATACAATAAAGTGCTACCAATGTGAATCTGATAACATCGAACAATGCGGTAATGAATTTGATGGTGAAGCTGTGCTGCTTGATGATTGTGGCAAAATTCCTCCGCCTAGGCATTTAATGCATACACTAGGACCTAACAGCAATGCTACAGGATGTACTACTATAAAAGCAGATCGTAAGTATCTAATTTTAGAAAGGAAAAGAAATTTTATTCCTGTTGAAATTTTCATTTACCATAATTAGTCGTAATTAGTCCTAAATAGTCCCAATTAATCCCAAACTGACCTAATTTGACCTAAGTAGTCTAAATGTAGAGTATAAAATCTATATTCTAAGTAATTCAAAAAACGAAAAGAAAAATTAGAAGAGTACTAATTAATCCTAATCAGACCTAATTTGACCTAAGTAGTCTAAATCTATGTATAAAACCTATATTCTAAGTAATTCAAAAAATGTATTCCTCTTCAAATTTTCATTTAACATAGTCCTAATTAATCCTAATCTGACCTAATTTGACCTAAATGATCTAAATCTAGTATATAAACCCTACATATTATTTTCTAGGATATGGAAATACAGTTATAATAAGAAGCTGCTACTTTGGCACTGTACCAACCACTACAGAATCAGGATGTACACACAATCCTGCTGAGCCTGGTGTAACGTACAAGCACTGTGATGTATGCACAACAGACGCATGTAATAGTTCCAACATAAATGGACCAATAGTCTTAACTATTTTCCTATCAGCTGTGCTTGCACGATTAATTTCATTCACATAGTCCATCCCGTAGTATTGTTCTTTTTTTTAATTTTTTTTTAATTATAGCTGTTTCTATTAGGATTTTATTATAATAAATATTATTACTATTACTATAATTATTGTAAATGACGAGAGATTTCTATACCTTTTCAAGTTCAAATTGAGACTAAACAATTTCTAATTGAGACTAAACAATTTCAAAATGGAACAAAACGATATCAAAATGGGACCTAACAATTTCAAAATGGGGCTAAACAATGTCAAAATAAGAATTAAAAAATTTCAGTGAAAATAAATACATACTTTATTGGAAGAAATATAAAGTACTATATATAAATTATAAATCAGTGAAAAAACAGCCATATCTATCATATTGATTGGGTCTGGTATACATTTTTGAATATGAGCGACATGTCGGATGTTTTCTCAAATTTAACTTGTTGTAGACGAAATTCGGGTTGTGTCAAATTTGATCTGTTTTCACCAGCATCTGAATATTTGAATCACTTTTGACACCAGCCTCTTGTTTTTGGAAGTGCTCTCCAATCTTCGTTATTACTATGCAAAACACAGATTTGCTTCTTTATATTGTAAGCTTCTATTTTTTTTATGTAAGACATTTTTAGGGATAAACTAATAATGACACTTTAATGAAGACACTTTTAATAATGACAGACAATAGAATGTGTTGGGTCAAGCATCGTAAAAAAATCTCAATATTAACGAATAAAGATCAAAGTATTTATTTATTTTCACGGAAAGTTTTTATTCTCATTTTGAAATTGTTTAGTCTCAATTAGAAATTGTTTAGTCTCAATTAGAAATTGTTTAGTCTCAATTAGAAATTGTTTAGTCTCAATTAGAAATTGTTTAGTCTCAATTAGAAATTGTTTAGTCTCAATTAGAAATTGTTTAGTCTCAATTTGAACTTGAAAAGGTATAGTTAAGTCGTAGACATTCTACGAAAGTGTACAAGCGAAACCAAATCCAGAAAAAAAAACAAAATAAATTAACACGAAAAAAATACTGAAAAAAAACTAAAATTTTTTTGTAATTTTGGTAATTTATTATATTTTTAATAAATAAATCATTTTTTTTTAAGTTAAAAACTTCGTAAAAACCAAAAAATAAATATGTTTAATAAAGTAAATTCCTTGATGGAATGTAAATTAATATATACAAAAAAAAACAAAAAATATTTTGTGTTTTTCTTTACTACATTTGTGTCTAGTTAATTTTCATTAATTAATATAATGATCAACACTAGTTGTGAGTCACACTCTGCATAGCTTTTAAAGCGACTAGAAACTAGCCATCATCTAGCCTTCAAAGAAATTTCTATTTGTAATAGAAATAATTGAACTTCTTAAGGAGAATTATTGATGTTGAACTCGCGTCTAGAAAGCTGATGATGATGATATGAGTGAGCATCAGAAATTTATGCTGGAATGATTAGCATATTATGAGTCATATCTAGTGCGGCTCTGTTGCTGGAGATGACTTAACAATCAATTGTGGAATTTGTTTTTTTTATTGCGGGCATGGTATTAAATGGAAATAACAATAGAGTCTGAGATTTTTTTTTTATTAGCAATATTTTTCAGATTTTGTTTGATTTTTGAAAAACAATATTGCATAACGGTGATGCAATAATGAAGAAAAATTTTAATAATTGTTTTTAATTTGCGAATATTGAAATATTATTTTTTTTTATAGAATTATATATTTAGATTTTCACTAGTTAAGCTTATATTTTAATATGCAACTAATGCAGGCGATTTTAGATAATATTTTCGTGTGCTTTTTTCGCTAAATGACACTAAAATTTTACTGAATACTAATAGTTATGCGTCGTTCGTTGGCTGTTAACCAAGAAGCAGATGATCTACGACAACGCCAGAGTTTGAGGATGGACAAAACGCAATCCACACAGTGGGGGCATCGGATGTGTCACTCCAAAAAATTCTGTTGTCCAAAGGCAAAAGTTTGCAGTTGCAGGGCTGAACGATGTACCACCAGCACAAATCGTTGGACGCTTAGGCGATGCAGCGCTGAAACATTTTGAAAAGAAGAACGAAGTCGGCTTAGTCGCTGATAACATAACATCAATGACCTAAGTTAGTATGTACATCTTTCCCTCGTACTACGACCATCGTTCCTTCTGTGGCAGTACAGCAAATATAAAAATCTTCCTGTGCTGAAAGTCGAGTCGTGTGTCGTGACAAGTCGTTTGAGTTGAAGAAAGTGACTTTTCAATCAAATTACGATTTTCAGCACAGGGGCCTATACTAGAAGCGCTAAGTTGAGCTTAGGCCTCGGTGCTGAAAGTCATAATTGGACTGAAAAGTCACTTTCTTCAGCTCAAACGACTTGTCACGACACACGACTCGAATTTCAGCACAGGGGTAATTATTTAATACGCCCTCTAGCGGCGAAATAGTAAGGAATTCGAAAAAAAACAGTGAAGACAAAATTTGTAGGTAATTTTAGATATGCTCTACAACACCTTTGCTTTCTTGATATTTTCACCAAAATGCAAGTTTCTCCTCAAAATAGAGAAAAAGTCGAAAAAAATGAGGGAACAATTTCTTTAATTTTTCCTAATTTGAGCGCACTACTAAGGGAAGTAGAAGTTCGTTTTTCGGGTAAAAACTTACATCGGCAGACATATTTTGGAAATCTCGGGTATGTTCCTTCATGAGGGGTAAAATTTCCCCACTTTTTCTTGCATGACAAAGTACAGGGGCAGAAATTGGGTAAATTTGTGCAACTTCTTGCTCCCGCAGGATCCACACGAGTTTGGGGACAGACGTACAGAATATTTTATCGACGAAATAAACTGGAAAAATAAATCGGGGTAACTTTGTCATTTTTTTTTTCAAAGATTAAAATTTTTTTTTAAATTGCGCCCGGTGCAAGTGCAGCATTTGCATCTATGAAAGCCCCGCCCTTGACTATGGAGCAAGGAAAATAACAGAAAGCTGTGTAGTTAGTTAACCTTATTTACCTTTTCTACATCGTGGCATACTTATATAAACATCGTGACATAATGTTATAATTTTTGTAAATCAAGATATGTTTGAAGAACACACGGTAAAAAACACTAAAACTAAAACTAAAACAATCTCACAAAGATTATAGAAGCAGGGCTTACAAAAAATATGGAGTGGGTAGGCAGTAGATTATCGTTTGTAAGAAGACTAAATAGAAAAATGTTTCAAAAAATAAAAGAAATATTTCTTATACCATCGCGCAGCGGTCTATGGTTCAGCTCGAGTGGTCGCAAACATTGGTCCTTTCTATTTGCCCCTCGCCCAGATACCATTTCTTCTTTCTTGTTTTCGCTCTTTACAACAATTCCCTGCCCTTTCTTCAGCCATCACTTGTAAGTATAATAAGCAAGGATGCAATCTCCTGTTCAAATATAGCGTCCTGTAGCAGTAGTATGAATGGGAACCGATAGGATAAAATCGCCTGTTAGCTTTGGCTTTTGTTTCATTCTTCTCTCGATTACATTTCCGAATAGTGCTCGCTGTCTGACATTTCGCTCTATGATAGAACCGTCGTCATACCTCTAAAAACTAGTAATTCACATAAAAAACTATATTTGAACTATAAAGATGCTGGAACCAAAATTCGTGGGAAAAAATTCAAGAAAAACCTAAGCTAGCCAGTAAAATAATCAACAGAAGCATTGTGTTCATTTATGAAAGTGCTGAATTGAGCTGAATACACTACATAGTTGATTTTTAGCGTTTCAATTAATGCATTTTTTTAGATCATAGAGAAACAAATCTAATGGTAAAAACGAAGGAATTTGAAGGTTCGTTAAAATCACAATATAGTGACGATTTCTGCTGAACAGAGAGGTTAACTACTAATTTCAGCTACCTTTAAGCACTAGTCTATCACATAAAAAAATGCTAAATTTGAACAAAAAAAGCACTCAACCTAAATTCATAGAAAAAATTGACCAAGAAGCGAAGCTAGCCAATAAAATAAGAATCAATAGGCGCATTCTGTTCATTTACTAAAGTGCTGAATTGAGCTGAATACACTACGTAGTTGATTTTCTACATTTCAATTAATTCATTTCTTTAGTCCATAAATAAACGAATCTTATGGTAAAAAAAATCAGAAATTTGGATGTGTATTAAAAACGCTCTGAAGGTTTGAAAATTTATGTCAAAAGAGAGGATAACAACTAACAACAATTTTTTCACTGTTATTTTACATTTAAAGCTGGAGTATTGTTACTTAAAATTTTAATAGTACTTTTTTGATTATGCAGTTTTAAATGATGTATATTTTAGCATGTAAATTACTTTATAAGGTACGATTGTTCGAGTTTCATTAATATCAAAATGGCACTAAATATAAAAGGTTCTATGAATGAATTTTCACCAAATAATTTATAAAATTTGTATTAAAAACACTAAAATCTTTCAGTTTATGTTTACAATATTGAGAAATACGATATTTCTTAACAGATGTACACCAGCTACACGCGTATGTCTTCTTACGTCTTCAGCATCATACCGTCCCGTCCAATTATTCATCACTCCCCAGCAAAAAAAAATATTGTTTATAAATATGTCAATTTTATGTCAATGAAAAGAGACTCAACAACCAAAATTTTGAATATTTCAATCATTCCTACTATAAATATAATCCCAATTCCTTGACCCGATCTGTTCAAAAACTTGCCCTGAATAAATATCCATAAGATTTCGTTCTGAGAACACCGCAGATTTTTCACTTTTTGAATCACTATAATTAATGAGCATCAATGTGGGGGCACAGATTTCGCATAGACATTTCCCATAACAAATGTTCCCCACTTGTAAAACTGAACAAATTGCAGAAATGCTCCACTTTAAAAATAAGTAATTTCTCTCCCCCCACGAGACGAGACGAGATGAAAAAAAAAACATTCCAGAAAATTTCATACAAAAATAAATTCAAAGTTTCTGTTATGAATGAATTTTTCAGTTGGTGTTTTTTTTCTTCACGTAAAAATATACACCAATTCACACCAATTCGCAACGGACTCGTGCAAAATTTGCTTGGTACCATTATGCATCTTAAAACGTAGATTTGAACTTAGACTCTGCAGACTATCTCCGACCAAACCACCTACATTGGAACTATTTTCGAAGCTAGAAGAATCTGTAGAGTTCTCAACAACAACATAAAATACAGAAAATTCATAGTCAAGGCTATAGTAGTGTGGCATTGTGGCAGATAGAAGAAAAAAAATGGCTGAACATTACGCGCAAAAAGAACTATGGCAAATATGGTAATCAGATCGGGATCGCAGATGTGCCCTGCGTAATTATTATGTAATTCGTTTAGTAATCGCAATTATCACTTCCTTTTGGCCACAAGCCGAGCAAAAATGAATAACCATAAAATGTCAAAAGTCCACTGTTAATGTCTCTTCAATTAAAATTGGTGTCACAATGTGTATTTTTGGGTCGAATTTAGTTTAGTTCGCTTTATGATGGAGCGAAATATTAAAGATGACTTTTGATGGTCGTTTCTTTTTGGCGCTAATAACGATGAGATGAAAGCAAAATTTAAATTGAATATTAAAAATGTTTTTTTGTTGTTCTTATTGAAATTAGAATTTGTTTTTTTTAGTAAATTTTCAGATCCAGCAGAATTGGATCAATCGAATTGATCTCTTTTAGTTTTTGCATATACTCCTAATAGAATAATCTTGTCAGAAAGACCATTAAAAAATAATTCGTACATCAACGTACAAAAAATTATGCACCATCCAAAACGGTATCTGTAAAAGTTTGTACCATAATAACTGTACTATTCCCATCAAGTAAAATATTCAGGTAATCTGTAGGCGTTTTTGACGAGTGGCAACTTGCATGTCAACTAAAGTTTCATGACAAAATGCAACAAATATTCCAATAAAAATTTCTACTTGATTCTATTTGAGAGCATACTGCACGTCATACAGCTGGTTGGTATCGTTACATTGTCGAACTTCATAATCTATAGGTTAAAGTTTGAAGCCAAGGACAGCCACATTTACTGCGTTGATTTTTAAGAATTTCTTTTTTTTTCAAATCCAATTCACTTTTAACTTTTTTCAAATCCAATCAGCACTTCGTTTACTGTGGTATTTCTAAAGAGAACGAGGTTCTTGTCGAAGTTTTCATTTGTTCCTTCCTTCAATGCTCCAGGCGCTTCCTAAGAATCACTACAGCAGCAGTGGTTTCATAGTGTACATTTGAAGGTGTCAAACTGCCATCCCAGAGACCAAGGTTCGAGCCCCTCTAGCGATATCGTCGTATTATACTTTTTCTGCCTTGTTATCAAACCCTTCTTGCGTATCTTTATTATTCGCTCTATGCCTCTAAACATTTCAAGAAAATGCGATCTTTGCCTCCTGTGCGATGTTGGTGCTGACCTGAGTAAAAATAATTCACTTGGTTCATTTTTTTAAAAGCGCAATGTTATATGCGCCTGCAATTAGCACGGATAGCTAAAAATTCGCCCGCCATAGAGGTATGCACACTCCCGCTACAGGCACAAAAATCTAAAAATGCTTCCTCTACATGCACGCCTATGCTACAGATGTATTCGTAAACAACCATTCCGAACGCGAGTGTCGTTTCACCAAGCGGTCTCCCAACTAAGTACTAACCACGTCCAATGCTGCTTGACCTACGCAATCGAACGAGAACCGTTCTATTGGGTATGCTAATGGCACCCTTTATGGTGACCAAAAAAATTGCCCGTGTTCTCCGTCTTATAAAATTTCGTTTGGACTATTCCATGCGTCTTTTATTGATTACATTATTGAAGTAACCAAACAAAATCTTTTTTAAAAATAAAAGTCTCGAATAAGAGTCGATATCAATTTCAATGCCACTTGCCACACACAAAATTCACATCAGTTTTCTATATTTCTCAAGTTCAAGAGAAGTTTAAAGTTTAACCAAGGGTTCAGCAAATATCACAGACCAAACAGGGTCAATATATTTTAAAATGTATGGCCCTCAATGATGCTTTCTCGTGTCGTTTCAGGTTCCTACGACTGTGGATAAGGATGCTATCCAAGAGGTCAGTCGTGTTATAAATTAATGAACGAAAATTAACTACCAAGCAGTCAAAGCAGCGCCCCATGGCAAACACGAAACGGCGCCCTTATTTAAATTATTTTTACATTATATTTGCAGTTTTAAATACGTGTTATATCGCAAGGTACTATCTATATATTAATACGCAAGCACTTTTTTTGTACAGCACTTTAACCGACTTCTACTAAACCGATCTTGCTCAAACTGGTTTTATATGGAAGTCGGAGTCGTAAAGGTGTGCACAAAACAAGAATTATTCATTTATCTCATTTCTGTCACTCAGAAATGAGTATTGCATTTCCCAACATAAAATGATAAAATGAGTAGAAATGACGGTTAGCATATAAACAGGCGAATTTAAAAATTTATTATTAAGGTTGGTGAATCGACTAAGTTTCATGAGCCAGAGCTGAAAACAAAATTGAATGCCAACAGTCACCTGGCGGCAATAACTCTAAACAGCCTATTTTTGAGTTGTGCCACTTTACTTGCCGTAGTGCGTTATATGTATGTACTATGTCAGCGTCATTATGCTTATGTTGAAAAGGTTTTTCTTTCTGGGAAGATTTTATCAAAATATATACGGTAGGCGATGGTGTTTTTTAAATGAAGAAAGTTTTGTTCAAAGATGCAATTTTAGATGATAATGTAGTTTATAATTTATTACACTACACAATTTTTTTGTTATTTTTTAGAACTGATAGAGAAATTAAAAAGTGGTAATAGTTCAATTAAATTATTTCTGAGTTATTGAAATGCGTAGACGGCAAACTTTAACGGGACGGATTGAGAGAAGAGTAGGGAGAGAGGGTCGAATTTCGACCAATGAGCGATTCTAGTTGGTTTAAATACATAAATAAATGAATAGAAAACGACTTTTAGCCTCAGTCTATCTGGAACCTTGTATAAACTTTTTTAATAAAAAAAAATTACATATATAAAAAAAATAATAACCCAATTAGCAACGGTAAAATAATATTCTTTTAATAAAATATTCAGGCCTATTCTGAATTATGCTTACATCGGTAGCATACGTTGGAAGAAATTTCCAGCGGAATCAATTCCAGCGAAGTTTAGAATAGGCCTGATTATGAAATGCATTACTACATTATCACATGACTTTATTCAGAAATGTATTTTTCTTGCGTTTTATGATGCATATTTATCAATTTTGCTAAAACTCAGTTTTGTCTGTTTTTGCTGTTTCAATGCTGAAAGAAGCAAGGTCAGTCGATCTTCACCCCTCTTGGTCGTCGTTCTTTACAGAGATTGAGTGAGTCCTTTGTACAGTGAGTACATTACCAGGTTTTTTGGGCCTGATCATGGTTGGCGCTTGAAGTGAGAAGTGGCGCGGCGACTGCAAAACGGAATCATAGTTCTCGAAAAAACTGCCTTTTTTGGGAAAAAACGAATTCAGGTGTATCACAGTTGACGTTTGAGGAGACAAAGTGCGTTTTTGACGACTGTCAAGTGACTTTTTCAGGCTCTTGGTTTTAGTACGTGACAACGCAACGCTAACAAAAATGCAGTCTGGGAAAAGGTATGGGTAAATTCAAAAACTCATCACTGCCGCATCACTGCAGAATTCAGCCACAGGCTTCAATTGAAATTCTGTGGCTGAATTCTGCAGTGATGAGTTTTTGAATTTACCCTATATAATTTAATTTTTATATATTTATATTTATAAATATTTTTTAAATAAATTGAATAAAAATGAAAATTTTTAATTATCCGAAATGTCTAAAAATTTTCAAACCAGATGATAAGATTTTGGCGAAAACTGTCGTGTCGCTGCATTCGCCAATTATGATACGGAAAATGAAGTGAAATGACAACGACAAAGTTAGAAAATCGTAATTTAACATACGACTGTGCAATTGCTGGGCTTTACTTTTCGTTTCATTGGTTTCGTCTTCACTTTCGGCCATATTCTGGAGAAGTTCAAGAATATCTTTAAGATATTTGTTGGCGGGTTTTACCGCCTCACATTTCTACTCCATCTTGAGTGCCATCAATAGGCATAAAATCTTTGAGTTTTTCCCAGCTTTTTGGTGGACCAGAAAAAAACACATATAATGATTCAATTACTCTAAAAAACGAGATCATCGTTACATCTTGTTTGGCTGCTTGTCGCCAACCAAATTTAGTGAGTTATTGTCGCAATTTGAACACTATTTTTGTGTCTAGACATTACGCAGCATTATCATAGCACTGTGATAGACCATCTCGCAAATCCTTTCCGTCCTTCTCTCTAGCTGCTTTAAGTTGACTTCAACAAGGCTTTTTAAAAGACGAATAGACTAGCCATTAGTGTTTCACTTCCTCACCATGACCATTTCTCGATTTTCTTTTATAGCCTCGACACACGCCATTTATGCTGAAAATTCATAATTTATTGCGAATATGAACCTCATTAATTAGGAATACCGATTAGGCAAATTTTGGTTAATCGATTACGAAAACTCAAAAGAGGGCCATCGAGGGTCAGTTGATATATTATTGTAGAAGGCTCGCTTTTAGGCGTTTTTACAGTGTCTAAAGATATCAGCTGACTTTGATTGTAATTTTACTTAAATTAATAAAAAATATCACTTATTTCCATATTAGCCGATTGAGAGACCGACAGGTGGGCAACAACGTACATTATTTTTTTTTATTTCGTCCATTGACATTTTTCACTGCACTACCCCTTATTACAACTGTCAAAATATAATGACGTATTTTAACGTCTGTCACCCCCTAAAGGCGTTCGTCATAAATGAGGAATTTTTGTCATATTTTGATTGCCGTGTGTCGAGGCTAAAAAACCAAGTTTTCTTCATTGAGCGATTTATTCATTGTTTTTTTTTAAATTAGAAATTCAAGTGGCGCTCATGACACGTGCCCTGCCTACCCTACAGTCCACGGCTTATATTTATATTAATAACGAAACATCTATAGTCATTGTGGCATGATTTTCTTGCAAAACTAAATGGCTTGTGTGCTTTTTCCATATATGTAGGTACCTAAAATGCTTTCAATAATATTCCTTCAAAAGCGCAATGGCCGCTGATGTTTATGTGAAATTGATATACACATAAAGTGCCATACCGTAGTTATAAGAATTTTCTTTAAAAAAAGTATTATTTTACAAATTCTAGAATCCTAGAAATATTTAGACATTCCGACTCCAAAAACCTTCCTCACTTAATACTCGAAATGTAAAGTGAAACATACCAAAATAATTTTATTACATAACATTTCCACAAAAAACAAATTACATAAATTTTCAAAAGTAAACAATTTAAGAAATGAAAGACAAAATCCACCCTCGATCAATCAACAGGATTAAGCTGTGTAAACAACAACTTTTGACAACCAATTAGGTGGAAAAAATTAATTGAAAATAATGAAAAAGAACTAATTTGATGAAAAAAAAAAACAATAAATAATAAAAATATGAAAATCGAAAATTTAAGGACCTAATAAAAAAAGTTTAATTAAAATAAAATAAAATGAAAAAAATTGAACGAAAATACCAAAATTGTCTGCGCAATTAAGTTTGATTCTTTATGCTTTGCTTTCCAGTCTGCCAAAAACTTATTAAGTAATTAATTTCTAAAAATAAACTAAAAATGTTCAACCACAATTTCGTCAGTTTTAGAAATTTTATATTTAGAATTTTTTTTGCAGATGATTTTAAGGTACACATTTAGTTTTTCTGATGGAGTAGCGTAATAGAAAAGTTAGAAAGTTAATCGTTATAATTTCCTCCAAAAGGATTTGCTGAATTGTGCTGAATAGGGGCTGTGGAGTGTGCTGCTCATTTTGATAAAGCGAGAAAGATAGAACAGATATAAACCTAGGTGATGAGTGTTTGTTCTACTTGTACCGATGGAAGCCATATTACTATTTTAAATGCAAAAAATATTTAAGTTTTTTTTTGTTTATTAAAGAAAATTTCGTGATGATTGATTGCGTCAGTTTATGGTAAATACTTTTAAGAGCGCATCGATTTCTCCAAATATTTGGAAAAAAAATTATTCTAGAAAAACGGGTTAATTCTGTTTACCAAATAAAATACAGGATTATTGTAAGACTCTTTTCATAAATATTGTGTTATAGCTCTACTTTTATTCTATCTCTGCGATATATGTAGGTGTAATCTTCCAACCCCATAAGACACATTAAATTGCAAAAATTAAAAAAGACATAGGGTTGCTGAATATAGCGTTTGACTTTTCGACGTAAAATCCTATGAGCACAAATTAAACTCTAGCGACTACGAAATAACAGAAAAGACAAACGAGTTTAATATTGACTAACATTTGACTTTGCCCCCTTCCCTCTCAAAAATTGCTCCACTTTACCACAAGGGGCAGTTGCACGAATTCTTAAACAAAAATCTCAAATTGTCCCAACTAAAACTCAGACAGAGAATTTTTAAACGAGTTTCCAAACAAAACCCAACATAACGTTCCAATTCCCAGACAGGTACGGGCTCCACATCGAAGAAAGGGCATCGAAACTCAACTTCAATCCAGATTTTTCTGCCTTCACTTAACATGCAAATATACTACCATGGCTGCCATTGCCTTCTAGACGGAACTGTTGGCAATATTTTATGCCTCTTTAGCAATACAGACGAACCCAAAGCGTGACAATGCATTCTGACCATTTTGTAAAAAAAAATCAAGATGGCGGCCGGATTTTGCAATTGTGCTCCCCGACCCCGACATGGGTATCAAATGAAAGGGTATGATAAGTAGAATACAATTAGCTATGTTGCGTCATTCCAAATGGCGGCCGACACAAAATTGCGGTTTACCTATTTCTTTATAACGCCCTCGGTATGGGTTTCAAATGAAAGTGTATGACGAGTATAGTACAGTAAGCTGTGTGACGTCATTTTAAACCATATTTAATATGACAACGGGAAGTAATTTAATATAAATAAAATAAAAGGTTAAAGACACAATTTATTGCTCTCCTGCTATTCCGTACCAGTACAGCGTATCAGGTACTACATGTTAGTACATTATACGTACTATTTTGAAGATAAATTTCACCGTTCTATTGTTGTTGCTTTTCTTATGAAATTTTCTTCCATTCTGGGTCTTTCCGACATTTATTGCTTTTCTCCTCAAGTGACTCGATAACATCATCATAAATCTATATTTTTTTGCCAGCTTTCGTTCTATTGAGAAATATAATGCAAGATTCAAAAGTGACTGACCGCATGCATGATCTTTAAAAAATGTTTCTTAATTTCTAGACCACTTACTTCACTTTACCTATAAGTAGTAGACTCTGACTAAAAATGAGCCAAAAAGAAAAATAGAAAATAAAAAAATACTAAAGCTGTCGCGTCGACGCAATCAAAATAAGAAATTCGCTGCGCTTCCAAAAACTTTCGCAAAAATTAAAACTTAAAATTAAAATCTAAAAATACCATAAATTTTTCGTTAATAGAGAAGCTCGACCAGCAAACGACCCCCCAAAACGACGCCATCTCCATAAAGCTTAAATATTGGAGTGTGTGCGTGGTGGCGACTACATGAGCTGTGGCGGGTGACTTCATTCTAAAGAGTGGGGTTTGAAAGTTTTTTCGTAGCTTTTAGAAGGAGAAAGAAAGCATAAGCTTTTGAGCATAAATACGGGGAATTTCTACAGGAGTGGGACGGCGGGGAAAGAATGGGGTAATGTATGAAACGTAATAAACTTTTGCCTAAGTTTTGGAGTATAATAAAAAATTTTGTTGTATATAGTCAGATTTTTATAGTAAATAAGCCTGACTCTATAGTTTGCTTAATAGTTCGTTGGTTGGGGGTTAATGGTAAGAGGGGGCCGAAGTGTAGGGGTTTGGTACTGGAAGCTTGGATGACATCAACATTTTTGGGGGGTTTTGAGGCCAAGACACACGTAACAAAAACAAAGTAACAAAACTTTATATTACGATACCACCAATAAGTCTCTCGCCCGTATACAGAAGCGAAGGTCTTTATTTCAGAACCAGTTTGGTTAGGATTATTATGCAAGGTGTTGTCGTTGTTAGTCACTGCTGCTTTTTTAACAGTTAGCGTTTCATATTAGCAAGGTAGTTATACTACCACCTATAATCAAATAAGCAAAATATTAATAATTTGAGGAGTATCAACTTGGCTGACCGTCCAGCGCTTATTACAAATCAGACTCTGTTCAAGCACAGACATAATAATTTTTAACGAAGGCGCCAAATTCTCTTCTACTTTTCTTTTCTTCTCATATAGTATAAAAAAAAACGTTCGATCTTCGGCGACTTTTTGTTGTTGGAGTTTGCTAAAAATTACTAGTGTTCGTGCGTGAATCTGAATATTTTTTTTTATATATTTGTTATATACACCTACACTTGAGTAGTATATATATAGAAAAAAAATAAACTTTTTTTCTTACATCTTGTTCCTATTTCAAAAATAATTTTTTGTGAAGGCAATATCAGTTTAGTTTTTCTTAAACGTTTTGCTGCGATAGAAGGATTTAGTTTGTGTGTGTTTTTTGTGTCACAGAAATAATAAATAAATAAAAATAATAAAATGTTCGTAAAAAAATTTATAATTGCCATCGTTGTAGCTTTATGCTTGGCAGAATACTGTAAGTATTTTTTTTTAAATAAATATTTTCTTTTTAATTGTGAAATTTTTAATTGAAATTCATAGAAAGTATTTCGAAAAAAAAAATAATAATCGATTGATTTGTAATTTTCTATGTGGAAATTTCATTTTCTATAAAAGGCATATTTATCGCCGAGGATATGACTTCTTAAGATAAATAAATATTAATTTTTCAAATAAGGATGTATTCGTAAACTTCTTCAAATTTTAAAAAATAAAATTTGTTTTATTAATCTTTTATTATAAAAATCAAAATTGAATTCAATTTTTTCTATAAAAAAAACTAACAATTCCAAAATTTTTTTATTTTTTAAATTGATATTTTTTTTGTATCTAAAATATTTTTTCAACAGGTGAAGCAATAAAATGCATCAAATGCGATTCTTCAAAGGACCCTAAACATTGCGGTGAAAAATACGAGCCTGGTGCCATTAATAGTGAAGAAACCGACTGTGACAAAGCCACCAGAAGTCCAGCTTTCCAAACAGCACCTAAGCCGACAGCATGCAGTACTTTAACATTCAAAGGTAAGCTACAATATTTTTTTCGGGGTTGTTTTAATAACAAAAAAAAAATGTGATAAAAAAATTTCGAAAAAAATCTCAATAAAAATGTGGTCTCCAAAAAATCAATATGAAAAAAACTGAAAAAACCGAAAAAAAGTTGACCTTAAGAAATATTAATAAAAAAAAGAAAAAGAAATAAAATAAACAACAATTGCCGACCCACTTGACGGTGAACTTGGGACCTATACTTTGTGTCAATCACACACAAAATGTAGATTGTTGATGCACACTTATCTCTCGTTCTTCTATCTACATGCTAGTTTTCAGTTTGTGTATAGTTCTCTACATGCTACTATGTTAAGTAATGGACTGGACACTCCCAATGCGCGCTGCGGTGAGAGATGACATCATACGAAAACATTTTATATTTAAAGCTTGATTCAAAAAAGAAAAAGCAAAACCGCAAAAAATGCGGCTCCGAAGAGACCGGCCGATGTTGATATGGTACAGATGCATCTCTCTATACCAAGAAAACGTAGAGAGAAGTTTAAGACTGAAGAATCCCATACTGATACTAATTCTCTCTACTTGAATTTTTTTGAAAATAAAAAAACTGAATAATTTCCTGTGTGACCTTGAATTACAATCGAGTCTCAATGATGCAAAAAAAAATACATAGAATGAACGATAGCAAAAAATATTGAAGTCAATTATTTCTATAGAATGCAACTAAAACGTAGATTTTATATTAGATTGGTAACTTGTGTTGCCAAGTCTTGATTTTCATTGATTTAAGCCAAAGAACGAAAACATTTTTTTTTCTTCTTCACTTCAATTTTTATTAATTTCGCACACTTTAGTGGTATTATTAGAAGCTGAAGCAGGACACATCTTTCTTAAATGGTTGTTTACATTATCAGAAAAAATATCGTTCGTGGAAATTTTTTTAGCGTGACGTTATTTAATAAGAAATGCAAAATACCGCCCCGTATGAAAAAAAACCGGTTATAATCGTTTCGCTTGAAATGGTAACATTCAAAGCGTGTTATCTGTGAAAGGTGCAATTTGGTAGGCCTGTTATAAGGGTTTCCTGTTGTTTCTTTTTTTTTGGAAATTGCTTAAATTACTACCGGTGGAATTCAGAAGGTATTAAATGACAGTTTTTCTTTGTGTTATGCCGAATTTACTACCGTACCTAACTAACCAAGAAGGGCGTTGATAGTTTCTTTTGCTGGTGATTTTGGACTACTTTTTTTATGTGAAAGTATAAAGTCAGGAGTCATCGTTTGTAGTATTGCTAGACTGTCATGTCTTTCACGACATGGTGGAATGTCTAGTAGTAAGGTTAGCTGGAAGGATAGGTGAAAAATAGGTTATGTTAAGAGGATCCTGAGGGTGGCATGAGGAGGAGGCAATGAACCCTTCTTTTGAACTCTTCGATGTTGCATGAGTTCGGGAATACTGACTGTGGAAGTTTGTTCCACATTCGATTTGTTCTGTTTATAAAAAAACTAGTAAACCAAAAAAAAGAGGTCTGCAGGATGTGGGAGTGTGCTGAGCAGGCGGGTTTTCTGTTGCGAAAAAAACCTACCCACCGAAGCAGTAGGTTATTAATTTTGGTGAAACAGTCACTGTGACAATACCGGTAAAAATTGCTCAATGAATCAACTGAGCAGAAAATAGTGCCATCACCAGTAATTGTGAAAGCGGTTTCGGAGGGAGAGATAACCGAGTTGAATTCAAGGCCGGAACGAATTTAGAACTTGTAGATTCTGTTCAGGGTCGTCGACAGAAAAAGTAGTTTACATCTCCTTAAGAAAACCACAACATTATTCTTGGTTGTTTATTGAATTGGACCTGAACTGACGAGCAAGGCAAGATTATTATCAAAGGAGAAGAAATGCATAGTACCGTCATCAGCGAAACCATGAAATGGGTTAAATGGTATTGAGGTATATACGTTTTTTTAAGATTAGGAAAAAGCCCGGGTGATAGAGTTGAGCCCTGCGGAACACCAGCAAAAATAGTATTTGGGTTTAGATTCGACCACTTCCATATTATAAAAGCAGTTACAAGCCACAACGCAATCACTAAGTGTGCTGAGTCGCAACTTGAAACAATTTGGTATTCTAATATTGCAATTATAATTTTGACATTCTGCAAACAGTCACTGCCTATTTTAAAAATTGTGACTGTATAAAGAGCAGGTCCCAAAAGTAAAAAGAACCGGTTTCTAGAATATTTTTCATACCATTCTCACAGGCTCGACAGACAGACGGCTTTGATTAAAGGTGTTCGAACATTCACATACACTCTCCCTCACTGAATCAATATTTTCTAGCGTACGTTGGCTATGTTGTCGGCCAGACTCATTATACGATTGTATAAATTCACAATGAGAAGTGAATTTTTGTGATTTTTCTTGTGACTGGGTGTTTAGAATACCAAAACATCTGATAGTCACAAGATTAGTCACAAACTATCAATGACAAGCACTAGTCACAAAAGTTTGCCTATGACTTATGACTGGTCACAATTTAGATTTGGGGATATATTTGTTAAATGGTAGTTCGTTAGAATTAAGTCGATTCGAATAGCTTAGAGTTTAGTCAATACAGCTAGGCGCCATACTCTGTCAAAAGCCTTAGAGATTTGGAGCAACTGTTAATATTCTCAATACGTGTACTGCTTTTCGTTTAATCTTTGTTTGGATACCATATATCCCATAAGGTTTCCATTGATTATTGTCTCCACGATTTTGAAGAAGTAATTGCATGGAAGTAATTGCTATTGGTCGGTAGTTAAGCGGTACTTTTCCCGATATAGGCTGAACAATGAGCGTCAGCCGTCACAGAGTCTATTCATATACTCCTGGATCTGCTTACTGGCCTATTTCCCGCAATTTCTGTTGCCAATAGTGAATTATCTGCAGTAGCATATTTTGAATATTTCAAGCCATTTTAATATTCCATTTTGGTCCAGCGTAATCAATGTGAATGGGTCACTACATTTGTCTTGGAATATCCTAATTCTGAATTCTTAGAAAATATAGATTGTTGGCTAAATTCCAAACTATTAATATTGGCTCAATTCTAAAGAAAGGTTTAGTTTCTGGCCGTTCAATCAATGTAACATTTGACGGCGTTAAGATATTCCTCAGGGCTCAGTTCTGTCACCCGCACTTTTTTTAATCTCGTGAATACCTAATCCCCTCGCAATCTTGTTTAACCTAATTCCTACCTTCATTGATGACGACACTTTTGCATTACTAATATTCTTTCGATAATATAAAATAAGCATGTACCAGAGCTTGTTTTCATAATCGTCAAGTCATGACCAATTTTAGCAACAGGGACATTGAACTCATACTTGATTGGTGCTGCAAGTACAAGAATCGTGATGAATTCAATGTCTCCAAAATGCAGTTGCCTCCACAATGATTTAAAAACTATTGCGTCAACATAATTGGAACAATAATAATTTGTGAAAAATTGATGATGTTTTGATAATATCAAAGTAATCACAAGAAAGGGACGTGAACATCTTTTAGATGTTTCACTGAAACAAAAGCTTATACAAAGGACCTGTCCATCCGTTGGTAAGCTACTTTACTTTTAGCTTCAAAACTACTGTAGCTAAACACACTGACTTTATAACAAATTGTAGGTCTCGATTATAAGACCTAAAACTGAGGAACTAGACGGGAAGGAGTTTCGAAAGTGTAACTATACAGGGTGTCCTTAAATTCGACATCGAGGTCAATAACTGAGGATTTATTTTTTTGTATTTTAATTTAATTAAAAATTTACATTTCTTTAATGCTCTTGATTAAACAAGTGTTATCAAATGAACATAATTTATTTGTGATTTTTTTCTTTTGTTGTTTTTTTTCTGGTGGCAAATACAATAATCTCCCAATTGACTTTAATACAAACTTTGATTTGATATCGTATCATTAATGCATTTTTGATTCATTCCATTAGTGGCTTTGAACTTATTTACGAAAACAATGGAAAATTTTGCCTAGATTACCTCATTTCTTGTATCATTTTATTGTTTTTTTCACCAGCAGCACAGCATATATTAATTACATTAAATAAGAAGTTATTATCTATAATACGCTGTATATTTAAAAGGTAGTATTTAAATGGAAATTTTTAATATCATTTGATTATCATAACTTATTCCGAGCTATTTCATAAAAATGATTGTAATTCTCGAATAATAAAGTGAAACATTGACTGCTCTGATCGTTAACGATCTTTTTCCGTACATGGAGATAATTTGCAGCCACATCCTTCTATGTAAACCACATTAAATCAGAGTTCTTATCCTCGTTTAAAAATGTATCAACTTATTTTATTCTTTTCTCTGATTGGAACATTAGAAATGATCAGATTGGACTAAATTCGAAATTAAAATAACTCAATTTCACTGAACATTATACGAGGCTGCCTTATGGGATGACTGGGTGGGTGTCTATCTAAAAATTGTAGAACAGGAATTTTATTTGTAATTTTTTCACTACTACAGTTTTTAATTTTCATCATAATAAGTGACTAAGAGTTACTAGTTTTCTTTGGATTACTTTTCTGGAACACGGATCATATTAGCAAAAGCATGTACTGCCCCAAGCCATATTACGCTTTTTGGGATCTATCTTCTAGATAAGTAAGGTAAAGGTCAAAGGTGGCATCCCCGTACAGAGAATCGTGGACGGGAACACAATTGACGCTGAAACGTCACCGTTTTCTAATTGCAGTGGGCTGGCAGTGTGTCGTAATCAGGAATGCGACCATATATCACATTTTCAGCTTCGAAACCTCTTCCAACTCCTGTAAGACAAAGTTTCCAAATGCACGGTGACTGATCTTAGCCAAGCCGGACAATTGCAGATAAATTTTGGTTTGACTCTGTGGCTTGTTCATCCCAACAGCAATAAGTATTGTATGGGTTTCTCAACATTGCCGAATGTTTCCCCAATCTGTTATGATCGAAACGATTGTGGCGCCATCTTTCCGCGATATCACCCAGGGGTCGCATGATCTCTGCTTGTTGTAGTCAGGCCAAGTATTTCTAGTCTTGGCCAATGATATTAAACTGCTCCACGTGAAACCTGCCATTAAAAGGAAGTGCATGATGATATCTCTCTTCGTCACACACAGCTGGTTTTGTACCTACTGTCTACAAGATTCGCTCCTAGTTTGGCCAATTCATCTGCCTTTTCGCTATTCTCATGGCTTCTGTGCCGCGAAACTCATTGAAGAATGATCTCCTAGACAAGGAAGATAGTCCCTTTGACAGATTTTGATCAGGCTGGACATTACATACACAGCTTCTAGTGCCTTGATAGCCAATTGGCTATCTGATAACAGTATTACCATGGTTCCTGACCTTGAGGTTAAGATATGTCCATTAATTAAGTGAGGCGATTTTGGTGAATTTTCCAGCAATCCACCACCTTCTCTCCTATCATCATCTGTAAATAGAATGAGAAAGACACTTCCTGTTCCATCGTCGAAGTTAGAACTCTGTTGCGGGATTGGAACAGTTTTTTCAATTTCTAGACATATTTAGTATCGATTCCACTAAAGCTTGCTTTTCACATTAAGCCGTCGACAAAGAGGCTTACCTCTATAACTCTAATTTTTCATACGCTCCACGGTCTACATTTACCATCCATACGTTATAGCACTGGTCTACTTTTTAAAAAAAATGGGCTTAAAAACAACTTGGAAAAAATCTGTAAAACTCTTCTTCGAATCAACTCCAAATTTTTAACATAAAGACTTAAGCCGGAATTACAACCCGAAGTTAACGCGAAAATGCAGTAAAAATCGATTTAATTTTTTCTTAATTCCCCCTTTTTTAGTTTTCTTTTAAGTACTTGGGCTTATCGAATGAATCATAGTTTTTTCCAGGTAGAAATCCAATACCTTAACAACCATTGAGGCGTTTAATTCTCATTATTCTCGTTTGATTAAGCACTATACAAAATGAAAGTCTTAACTTCCATGCGTTCATCAGACTGGCAATAACTTTGCATAAGGGCGGAAGGGTGTTGGTTGTTTTTAGCTGCCCCCTTGTTTATTTATTGTGTCATTAAAATAATTATTTCAGTGTTTACTTTGGATTTTATTACTTTTCTTTTAGGTTCGTGTAAAAGAAGTTTGTTTCCAGTACATTGTATTGAGAAGGTGTAGTTTTTTCGTTTTGATTGCTTCTTTTATATCGCTCATTTTCTTCAATTCATTTGCTCTTCCTTGGATATTTTCAAAGGGTTGTTAAAAATAGCTATGGTTATCTCGACATAACATAAAAGAGCCGTTTCACAAATAATGCACTCAGATGTTTATTATTATATTATCTCTTTACAATCCTTTATAGAAGGAGACTACATAGCCTCCCTGCATCACAATGGCCTAGTATCAACGTTCGCAAAGCATAACTATTCCATCTAATACTCCATCTCTTATAATCCAGCGAATACTTTTAACGTTGACACAAAACTCTTCCACAGAGATAGAACGTGAACTTCTATGCTGAATCATATTCCATCCCAGAGCTCTGTGGCTCGATTCCACGTAGCGGTACACAGCTGGAATCTGATTTTGGTCTATGATCTTTAATTTGTCTGAAATTCTTCATAGTGCATCCCCACAATTCCCTGCTCGTATTACGACATTGCATTGAAAGAAACTGCTCCGAGCCACACCGAATCTGATGCGAACCTCCACTGTACGATATATTTCATCAGAGTCCGATTGTCTTGAGCCTTCTACACCAAACTGGTGGGTATCGCTATAGCCAGTTACGGAACCCATGAATACAATATCACAGCCCTATTTCGCCAAACACCTGCTTATATCCTTCGAAGCTCTAGTAACCCCATTGACATTACGCAGCCCCAGGGACTAGCCCAAACTAGTTTAGATCTGGTCCTACGAAACTTTATCACTCTGATATCAGCCTCTTTCCTTAATATACTCGTACATCACTATATGATCGAGAAATCCATTCATCTGCCATCAGACTTTGGAATGGGGCCAGAGATAAAATTGATCTGAATTCATGCACTCCATGTCCTTACGATGTGTTTACACTTATCAACCCAGAATGTATGCCCGACGCTGATGGATTAATGTTTACCATTTATGCGCAGCAGGCGCTTCCGTAGTGGAAGTTTGATGGCATGCGAGTACGTCTTGTTGTATTTACTTGAGGTGTTGTACGATTTTAGTTTATTTAAACGTAACAAATGAATGAAAGAAAATTAACTTAGGTCATGGTTGAGTCTGGTAGTGAATGGATGAGAGAAATAGATAAAAATGTAAACTGCGATTTATTATCATTAAATAAAATAGATTGATCTGCAGAAATGGTTTATCTTTTGTTTTATGTGGTAAAATCAAGTTTAGGAATCACCCTTTGTACTATTAGTCCGTCATGTCGTTCAAGTCATGGTGCAATGTCTAGTAGTAAGCTTGATTTGAAGAAATAGCGGATTTTTCCAGTCTGTTCCTATCGTTCTACTCTTCTTGCAAAAAGAACTGGTCAGCGTAGGTATACATAGTTATATTTGTATTAAAGTCACATTTTCTCGTCTTAAAAACACAAAATTTTGATTTGAACTTACGATCTCCTCCGATAGCCCCATTCTGTAGAACAATTTTTTTCTCAAAATATACCCAGAAATCACCTCTTAGCGGATTAGCATCTGAGTCGTAAGCACCAGTGGCGGACTAAGGGTGGGGCGGAAGGGGCGGTTCGCCCCGGGCCTCTGGTTCCTGGGGGCCTCCAAATGTCTACAAGTTCCCTTGATCAAATCCTAAACAAGGCTTTTAAAATATGGTCAGTGCCTACCTAAGTGGTACTTTGGAGTCGGAGGTCCCGTACAATGTTCCCGTAGACACAAATAAGTACAGCATGTAATTATTAAAATGGGTCTTTACTGAATCGTTACCCTGTACACCGCGTATATGTGCTTCAATACTTCTGGACCATTTTCATCCCGGTTGCATCATGCAAGAGGAGTTTTTATAAACTTAACCCTAGTGTCCACTATAGAGTTTTTTGGGTAGATCTAGAGAACATTCTCGCGTAGAGATGCGTAGAGAAGTGTATACACCCTCTAGAGCTCTACACATGCTCTCTACACCCAATTTACGCGCTCTGCTAAAAAACTCTATAGTGTATACGCAATTTTTTTGTGTTTGGTAGGGCTCTACATTTGCTCTACGCTCTATCAAGCATGTTTGATAGAGTTTTTCTCTCTACAGTTTTCATTCTTATTTGCGTTTCGACTGCGCTTCGAATTGTTGTACATCGGGATCGGCGTGTTAAATAACAACGAAATTCGAATACGACATACGCAGAAAATTTTGGTATGAAGATGTATCTTCTTCCGTGAGCTCATTCCATAATTCTCGATACATTCCAGCGTTTTGTTTTAATTTCGCAATCCAATCTCGCTCCCAACATTTCCTTTCCTTCTTTTCCCTTCTGTTTGGGGAAAACTCATTTTATTATTTTTTTGATTTCTATTAATTTCCTTTAAATTTTTTACACAATATACATATGTACGCACGCATCTCTGAATAACTGAGAAATGAAATGACATGCAAAAGTTGATGGCCGCAGTTGCACGCCCTTCCATACTACTCTACAGTAGAGAAAAACGCATCTGCAGTGTACTCAGTCTGTAGAGGTCGTGGTAGATCTATACTCAAAATTCTCTAGAGTGGAGTGGTAGAGAAGCGCTGTAGTGTACATACTACAGGTAGAACTCTACACTCTACGCTCTACACTGTACCGAAAAAAATTCTATAGTGGACACTTGGCTTTAGTAAGACTTTCGGAATCGATGGGTAATTAAATGCTTTTCCTACTGGGAAATAAACATATACACACACTTGTCCATACAAATGGCAACTGAATAAAAGGCTTCTAAAATTACATCGACTTCTTAGACTGAGGGCCTCATTCAGCTTTGCCGCCCCGGGCCTCTGACGGGCTTAGTCCGCCACTGGGAAGCACACCCTGTATATCAGTGCGATATCATCCACGAATTTGAGATCTTCTAACCGTTATTCAATTCGCCATATAATTCCTTTTGGTTCTCCCACAGGGTTTCTTCGTTATTTTGTTAAGTAGATACAGTAATAAAAAGTAATGGGGAAAAAAGACAACCTTGCTTCGTTCCAGTTTTTATTGTTATTCTTTCATGTTAGTGCCCGAAATTTCCCCTGCGGCAGGCGTGTGAGTAGCTCGCTTAAAGGTGATTCAGTTGTATATACATTCGTGGTTTAATCTAAAACATGCTTGTAATTCTCTTAATAAATAGTTCTTTTCGTTCTCTTCATCTTCAATTTTAGAAAGGAACTATATTTGCTATGACATTTTGTATAGTAATACCGCTTCAATTTAAGTGTTTTTAATTCTCATTTTTTAGGCAAACTAGAAGTACTTCCACTTATTTAGCAGTATTTCTTCGTTTCATAACCTATGGTCTAATATAAGCTGTAGTATCTTTTGAGTAAATCAGCTGGAATTCAATCTGGACCTTCTGTTGTCTTGTTTTTCAATGTCGTCTTTTACGATTTTAACCTCTCAAAACATTGATGGACTTGTATGCAATGATATCCTGTTCATTGGGGCTACGTAGACTAGTCATCATTACTATGTAGTAAAACCGATTTTTAAGAAGAGAGAGGTGAAGGGGCGGCATACTCACCCCGCCCCTTCACCCTTCTCTTCTTAAAAGTCGGTTTTACTACATAGCAATCATGACTAGTCTACGTAGCCCCATTGTCTTCTTTTCGAACATATTGATTGCTATTCTCTGATCGCTCTCTATTAATTTCGAAGTATATTACATAGTATTGTCATAATCTTTATGTGTGATTTTCGTTAGAAAGTTCTTTAGAGTCCAACAAGAGCTGTATTCTTTACAACCCCTAATGAATATTGTTCTTTTATGCTACTTCTTATGAACTGCTGGCATTCCATAAAATGTTCGTTTGACGTTTGAGATAAGAAAACAATCGTTTTTAATTTTCCAAGAGTACAGACTGTAAACTTATTATACTAATAATTAAATATAGTAAACATTTGTAAAAAATAACTGATTTGTGTAATTATTAAAAATAATATATAATACAATTCTTATTTTCAATTTCAGATAACGCTGGTACGGTAACAATGCGTGACTGTCACTACGTTAATAAACCCTCTGATAAATGTTCAATCGATGCATCTCAAATTGGATCTGCACAAATCATCACCTGTGAATCATGCACCTCCGATTTATGTAATTCAGCAGCATCGAAGTACATTTCCATGGGATCAATATTATTAACATTATTTGCTGCTGTTTTATTACGTTAAAATCTCGAATATTTTTTTGTTTTCTTCTTTAATTTCAGTCTAATTTTTAATTGATTTAATTTTTCATTTTTCGTTTCGATATAATTTTAAATGTTTTCTTTTTTTTCGGGTTTTTCATTTTGTTCTGTGTAATGTTATAATAACATAATAATTTTAAGTTTAAAAATAAAAACAAAAACAAAAAAAATATAAAATTACTCTTATTTATTATTTTATTTAATTTTATTAGTGGAAAAAATACTATATTATTTCTATGCTACTCGTAAGTTTGTACCATGAGTTATATATAAAATATCAAAGAATACTCCAACTATAAACAAAGCTAACCATACACCACGAAGGCGTCTTTTCAGAATAAAGTTTTTTTTAGATGTGTTATTTGTAAAAACTTTAATAATTAAAAAAAATGTTTGTAAAAACTTACTGGAAATCAGCTACTAGCTTCGCTTCTGATGCATTCAAAAAACAGCGCAAATATGACGTCCGTGCTATCTATCATCGCATTCTTAACACTACTATAACTATAAAAGTTCATCAAATTTTTTTATATATAGAAATTTGTAAAATTGAAATTTGTTGGTCGAAATTAAAAGTGAATTCTCATCATACAAATGCAATCGTGTTTTATTTTCCACGTTTTCATTCTTTAAACGTGTCCTTCGACCTAGACACAATTCTAATTAGGTAAACATTGGCATACTCATACTCGTACATCCATTTCCACAATTCATCAATTTCTCTCTTCGTTCTTTAAGTTTTCTTTAGTTTAATCGATTGGGCAAATATTATCTAAGCTCTTTGGGTTGGGGCTGTGGATAAAATAGTAATTGAAGTTATTTCATTATTAATTGGAAAAGCGTGAGTATCTTTATTCAATAAGATTGATTTAGTCATTTCTTGAGAGCGGAAGGAGCGGTATTGAAATTACATTATTTCAGGTGAGCACTCTCCATTCTTTAACATGCTCCTGTCATTCCCGCAGTGAAGGTTGTTCTATTCATGGACGAACCCTTTGACTATAATATGATCTAAAGGTTAGGCTGCTATGATCTGTTAATCGATGCATCTCTTGCTGCTTTTTCTAAGGCCACTTTGAATAACAAGCAGAAGAGTGCGTTACCTTTCCTTAATCCTCTATTTGCACTGAGTGGTGGGGATAGTTCACCATCTATTCTAACTCTACACCTTGAATCTTTCATCGAAATTTTCGTCAGTTTTACAAGGTGTTTAGGTATTCCAAGCCGTTCCATAGCATCAAATAATAACTCATCAAGTAATCGTCGACAAAAACTTCTCGAACGCGAAATTCTCAAATGTGTTAATTTAAAATTATTGTTTTAATTTATTTAATTTTTTTGTATTTAAATTCGCATTTTCTATATCGGTTTATTTAAGATAATGGCAACTGCTAACCTAAAAGTGCCCGAATCTCAACAAATTGAAGTGTTAGATGAGGATTTTCAACGATATATAGAACTCGCTAAATCATTAATGAAAAATATGAAAAGACCCAAAGGTAAATGTTAGGAAATTATTACAAAAGACAAAAATACAACTTCAATTTTAAGATCGTGAAATTCTTGGAAAATATTTAAAAAAATGTTCAAGATTAGATGCATCCAGTTTGCAAGTTAAAACAAACCGTAATGAATTTTTCAAGTATTTTCTTAAACTTTTGCAAACAGCATCTTCAACACAGCCGCCGCATTATGATACTTGGGTATGTTCATAAGATAGCGGCCGGAGGATGTTTCGTAGTTCTGATAAACATTTTTTTCTTGTAGTTTAAACCACAACCAACAAGTCCTAACATTGAATCAGCTTCTGGTGAGGATAAGATGTCATCTTACTGGTCGCCAGACAAGCGTACGTATGTGGCAGCAAAGACAATATCAGGGTATGGTACCTTAGTTTATATTGCAACGTCTTACAAGCCAAAATTAGGCTGGCAAGCAAGTGGATTTAGTTCGTATGAATTTTAAAGTTTTTGTTTCCGTATTTTTTTTTCGATAATTTGCATTTAAATTTAAATAAAGCAAGTCGTAATTGAGAAAAACGTTTATATTAATCTTAAATTTAAAACATTTTTTTTATAAAATGGACGGATTCGATCTTTCTAACTTACTTACATAAAATTGGACGGGAATGATTCGAGTTAGGGTACAAAATTTTGTAGGTCGTCTTATCTAAAAAATATTACTACTAAAACAATTATAATGGCAGAAAGTGTTGCTTGGAGGTTTCGAGAACTATTGCAGCTATCCTCAGCGCAGTAGCATTCTTCCCAATAAACACCATTTTCATATACTCCCCAATTGCAGACTCCTGTTACACCAGTGTCAGCTACAGAAGCGCAGCGTCTTATAACTTGTCGCCATCGTCCGTCCCCTTAAAATAATGCAATAAATGACAAGAACAATCTTCGAAATCTTTAGTATAACTTACAAATAAACCCTTTAGGACTCTGCTGGACTAATTTCATACAAAAGGATCCTGGCATATGGGACTCGTCACTGTTGCATTCTATCGCGATGTGTTCTGACCTGTTGAATTTTTTATATGCACCGCAATAATCTGCTTTTTTAGGATCAGTTTGTGATGAGCATTGATAGCATCTTACAGCTAGCGCTGAAATTATGATGAGATTTAATTATTAGATGAGTTTCATGATTAAATTCAGCCACACCCAATTTGAGGTGTTAATGAATATTTAAATTTGATAAAAAACCTTGACTTACCAGGTATTACAGAAGTTAATATCACTGTTATTGATATAAATATTAAAGTGTTTATAATATTTGCCATTTTAATAGATTTAATAACATAAAAACGATATTTTTAGTTTAGCGTTTGTAAATATTTCGATTTGATTTATGTCATTACAGAAATGTCAACAAAACGCGAAATTGATGGTAATGTAGGTTTTGACTGTGTTTATGGGACTGCATTTCATCAATCCCGTTTGGAAATTCGTTAAGGCCCAATCATATAGCAGAAACGAAAACGAACCGAAACGAAAACGAAATGAACTTGAAAATGATAGCGATTATATAGGTGCCTGAGCGAATAGGTTTTTGACATTTGTTGACAAGTTCTGCATTGAGTAGAAGAATTTTTTATTTTCGATAAATACATCTATTATAGAATTTATATAATTTATGGCGGATGTCGACAAATCACAAGAGAAATCAAAATTTAAATTTTTTCACCTTGTATTCACTGCATTCTTTTAAAATAACTTCTTTTTCGCTCTTTCAACTACTTTAAATTGGAAAACAAACTGTCTATCGAACTGTCAAAGTAACGGGCTGAATAGCTGAAACGAATACCGAAATGAAATAAATTTATATCGTTCGTTCTGATTCGGTTCTGTTCCTTTATATAACCGCGTTCATACATTTTCATACGATTTATTTCATTCTTTTCGTTTCGGTTCGTTTTCGTTTCTGCTATATAATTGGGCCTTTAATCGTGGTTTAAATCTTAAAATTAATATCAGAAAATAAAATCAAAAATATTGATTTAAAAAAAACAAATTAAAAATAATTCTGGTATCAACTACAAAATATGCAAAATTAATTAACACATTAATTAAAGTTTGTTTAAAAATCATTCTGAAAATCTCACTACAAAAAATTCTCATTTGTAAACCAACCTGCAGTTAGTGAAAACTGTCGAGGTTGCAGTTCTGTTGTGGACGTCGCCTGACATTTGTAAAACAATTCGTAAAGGCGTGATAAATTTTTGGGTGTTGTCGCGATATTTGTTTTCTTTTAATTTTATGTTAATATTATAATTTTTACATAAATGGAAGCCATCAAGTTATTTTTATTAATTTTATGCTCATTGTGCATGGTTAATTTTGGTAAGAATATAATGAAAATTTCTTAAAAACACTTGATTTTCATGAACCGAGTATGGTATGGAATGTTTGAATTTGCATTTTAATTTAAGGCATTTTTAAGCATATATTTTAATTATGGTAAATTATATTTAAATTATTTTACAAAGTTTAAACTTCATTTAGTAGTTTTTAGTTTGTAGAAGGTATTTTTAATGCAGCAATTACAGTAATTTTAGGCCAATAACGACTGATCATTTTGCTTTGATCTGATTCTATTTTTTGACCAAATTTGGTTGGGCAAAGGGCGTTGTTTCTTCGAATTTTAAGTTTTGGGCTAAAAATATGGCTAAATATATTTTTAGTTCTTCTGAGAAATGTTATTAAACATTGACGGGTGGTTTAATAACAATTCTGAAAAATTACGGCTTTTGGAATCCCACATACTGACACGTTAGAGCATATCAAATAAAATGTCCTTTGATGGTTGGATTTCTCTGTTTAGATAAGAATCTCGGAATATATGTAATTAGTTTCTGATTCTTTGATATTTTTATATTTATTGCGAAAAGCTTGGGATTATTATATTGATGTAGGCGGGCCGTAATTTGATGCTAGATCTTTTGTGGACTTAGTAAAGGACCTAGTTAAAGCCAAGCATTTATCATATTGGAGCACACGTTTTGTGTTTTGTCTACATTTTTGAAAGTAAATATGGTAGAAGTAAGGATTTCGACGTCAGAAACGCATAATCTAATTGTAGATCATAGAAAGGAAGGAAAATCTATAGAGGGAATCGATCTTATTGTAAGGAAAAGTCGTGCTACTGTAGTACAAAGAACTATCGAGTTCCATAATCTTCATAGGAATACAGAAACTATTTCCTACTCCGGTCGGCTTTCTGTTCTAAACGAAGTGCAGGCGCGGAACGTAGTGCCTTAGGGTGAAAACACAAAGAAAGCAGGTTGCTAAAGGGGGTTAAAGGAAAATTAAATTAATTTCGCAATTGGTTATACAAAACGTACATGAAATTTCCTATCATTAAAAAGACATTTTCTTTGATCATTTTGCCTTAGGCCAAGTTTTTCTTATACTTTGGCATGCGATAGTTACAATTGCCCAAACTCGTTTAAAACAACTCGTATTAAAACTTAATCGCAAGGTATTGAAACTTGATCACCTCTGCACAAACTCTTTGCCCTTCTATACTTCTCTGGACTCTTGGAAACATATACAGGGTGTACTACGAACAGTGACAAAGCGGCCGGCTGTGGATAGGTTATGGATAGACGAACAAAAAATCCTATCGGGGGTGGGGGTGAAATCGTAACGGTTTAGCCTCTATGGCATTTTGAAGTTTTTTTTAGAGTTTTACATATCACCCTGTATTTTTGTAACCCTATGAGCTATTTTCATGAATAAGGTATCAGTGTACGCAGAATACTCCCACCTATCTAAAACTGTCAAGGTCAAAAATCAAGGTTTTAACCTATCAACTTCCCGCGCAATGAGTCATCAAAGTCAAAATTTCGTTTTTTAACTAAAATTTCAACTAAAACCACCTTTTTCTCCAAAAAAATACCGTGTTAACTAATATTTTTTTATGCAAAATTGGAAAGCTTGTACAATTTCCTATCAATAATGTCCGGACAATTTTTACCCTACGGCTTTTATTTATTAGCAAATACAAGAAAACCTACCAAGTAGTGCCGGCAGTTTGGCTGTTGAGAAAGCATGTGAGAAATAAACACCCTTTCATATGTATGTATGTTTCTAGCCTATGTTCTATCAATCTTCCATTACATTTTCATTATAAAAATAAGATTCTACTACAATTTAAATGATAAATTTTAGGACTCTGCATAAAATGTTGGTCCTGTCGATCAGACAGCGATCCAAAATGCGCTGATCCATTTGACAATAGTACATTAGCTATTACCGATTGTAGGCAAGCACCAGAACTAGAACATCTTCCAGGAGTTAAGGCGACATTGTGCCGCAAAATCAGACAAAAAGGTAAAATATCAAGAGATTTTCTTTCTAAAAAATGATAACAGTAAGTAATATTAACTTTCAAACTTATCTTTACTACTTCAAGTACATGGTGAATGGAGATATTTCCGCAGCTGTGCATACATGGGAGAGCCAGGAATCGAAGGTGATGAGCGATTTTGCTTAATGAGAACTGGAACATACAATATTTTCCTTGAATATTGCACATGCAACAGCAAAGATGGCTGCAACACAGGCAGTTTACTTTCCATCAATAAGTATTCTATGATGGTCGCGACGATATTTAGTTCACTTTTTGCGTATTTTCTGCGTATATGAAAACGAATTATTTAATAGCGAGAACTTATTGAAAAAAAGGCTTTATAGTTATTTAAGTACAAAAAAAAATAGATTTTAGTCAGTACTTATAAGTTAATAAAAAAAATATCATTCCGAATCTCTTTGCACAAGCTGATTGTTAACACATTCCGTCCAAAATTATGTAATTTTCTTTTTTTATTATTAAATATGTAGTTTTGTACTTATAGGAAATAAATTTTTTTTATGAAATTTCGTCTTATGTATTTTTATTATAAAAAATTTAAGTTAAGTTAAATAAAATTGTATTCAAATTAAATAAAAAATTCTCTTGTTTTTCTTTAATAATAAACTTAATTTATTTTTATACATACATAAACAATTAATTATATCTACCACCATAACCATTTAATTTATCGTCCTTTGCAGACATCGCTACAATATTTTGTTGAATTATCCTCTTTAGTTCCTTCTGTATTTGTATAGATTTTATATGTCTCAATTCATTTGCTACATAGTCTCCAAAAATTTGATGTTCATCTGGAGGTTTCTCCATAAATTTTAAAGCTTTACGTAAAACCTTTTCTTTTAAAGATTTTTTTCTCTTCTTGCATGGTTCGTGACTATTTCGATTTTCAATATGGTTAGTTATATGCTTTTTCTCTTCATTGTCATAATCTACTTCTTCTTGTGTAGTTAAATCCATGTAGGTGACATCTTGGAATCGTGATTCTTCATTCTTTTCTTCATATTGATTTAGAAGAGCATCTTTTGTATCAATAATCTCTGGTGATGATTCATATGCGAGTGTTTCTTCATCAGGATCCTTTTCTTTTTTTATGGAGGGGTTATTTGTGTAAGTTGTTTCGACATTGTAAATAAGGTAATTGTCATCTTTCTCGTCTTCGCTTTCTTCGTCGGAATCCTGAAATTATTAAGTAGATATTTTAAGAAATGCGTTACGGGTAGTTAACCTATGATTTCTCAGAGTATTTAAACTATAGTAATCTGCTATAAACTGGAAACGAAAAGTGGATTTTTATCGCGCAATTGTCTGTAATCATTCTTAACTATAAGAAGCACCAATTAATAATATATTTTTGATTATAATAGAAGCAGTGGAGCTATATTTTTCTGTCTAACATAAGTTTAAATCATGTTAAGGATTCAACAAGTCGTTTTAAACAAACATCATTCACTTTTAAACAACAGCCCATTCTATTTAATGTCTACAACACCTTTCAGCTTTTTGTATAAATACAGATTACATCTGATGGGTAGATCTAAATATAAATGTCGGTATTTTTAATTCCGCAAGGCTGTTACGTTGGAGTATTATTATAAATTGTTAAAAATATAAATAACTTCGTGTAGTACTTGAACAGCAAAAGCAAGAAAGAGCCAACTTTGAAGCTTTTATGATGCTTTTGAATGAAAATTTCAAGCTGTTCTATAGTAGTAACAAGGCTTGTTAATGGTTCAATTAGTTTCTCAGTAGATCAAGAATTGTTTCAAGGTAAAACTTAAGCTCTAGTAATGAGCTTGTTTCGATTCGTTACAATATACGTTCTGGATATATTTGTAAAGTGAATGTTAAGTTGATGAGGAAATTTGAACATTTATTTCAATTCGAATGAACATGTTATCACTTATTAAAATACAAGGGAATTTACAATATGGCCGCCGGACACCTTAACCCACTTTTTTTTTTAAATTTTACCAGACCTTTCCTTTAATATATCACGCTGCGATGGGTTTTCTGATGCATTTGGCACGTTACCGTACCAAGCTGGGTGAAAGTTTTTCATTCCCCTTAAAATAAAGTATCACAAAAACCCATTCAATAAGAACGTTTAAGGTAAAGGATTCATTAGGTTGCGCTGATTTGTCGAAGTTTTCATTGTACCTTCGATTGCTGTGCTCTCCGCGCTTCAAGAAAACTAGAAAAATCAGCATCAGCGAAGGAATTGCAGCGTTAATTTGGCCTCAACTTTAAGGGGTTGATTTTGGTGATACGGAAGATTCGCTCAAAATCGTATTTAACATACGTAGTGAAAATGGCATATTTACACACTACAAAAAAACAAGATAAACCACAAAGGAACAACTTTTCGCTAATATTCTTAATCAGTGCTACTTTTTTATGTAAGACTCTTGTACGGTTGACTGTATATAGCAATGCCGAACAACATGCAATGCCGAACAGCAAGAAGTACGCCAATATCAGCCGCCTTATTCTCGTTGTCGAGTGACGTGCTGTCACTTCGACCTTAAATTGATATTCTCGTTGTCAATCTAAGAGACTCCTGTCGACTAAGTCGACAAACGTCGTACTCTAATTATCGAAAGCTGGCGTTTGAAGTGACTTATTCCTCGATACGTTTGTAGGTATCGACAGTTTCATATCACTGCGTTCTTCGTAGTCACGTCACTCGCCAACGAGAATACCATCTCAGATCTTACTGCATCCATCATTTCCAATACTACCACGACAGTATGCTGACTTCGGTGATCGAATAGTAGATAGCTTTCTTGTTTATTCGGCTTACATACGATGACAGGAGAGCAGTTTCCACTCACTGCAGCTTAAGAGTATGAGTCTTTCTATCATTCTTCTACGTATGCCATAGATAGCGTTCAACTCTATTTTTGATTACGTCAATATAGTCCGTTCAATGTGTTAATGAAGTTATAAACTAAGTGAATCTTTTTTAGAGCTCGTTGGCGTCCAAGAAAGTGTGTTGTTTCTAGAACAGCCTCGTAACCTTACAATATTAGAATATAATCGACGAGCCACGGTAATCGTAGGGCGTGTAACTGTCGGGGTAGGGTGTGCCGGGGCACGAAGAAGGGAAATTGCCATAAAGGCCGGAAGACTATCATTACAAAAACTTGGGGAAGGGGACTCAAAAAAAAAGGGTGGCTCGGACGGTTCGACCGCCGGGAAAGTGTCGCGAAGTTACGCATCCATTGCACCGGTTGCAGGCACGACTAGCGGTGCGCTAGCTAGCTCGTCAGATGGGGTGGGGTCCGCGGTGCTTGGATGCCGGAGGGGGTGACAGTTATACTGAATACTCGTGCCTATACAACAAAAAAAAATTAAGTAAGGGCGACAAGGGGGTGGAACGACGTCCAGGGCCAACGAGAGGGGCTAATAAGAAGGGGAAAGAAAAGAGTAGTTGGTCACTGGTCACTAGTCATGCTTAGGGATACCTAATATCAAACAATGTACACAAATTCATGAGTGGGCTGCACTTACCTTGGGTGGGAACATCCTTAATCCGGGGGGGCCACACCGGTAGCGGGGGGTTCTACTCCATCTTCAGATATTCATTCAATTTTAATTTATATTACTTATTTTTTTGAGTTTTTATTTCAATTATATCTTTAATTTTTTGTTTTTCTCATTTAGGTATTAATTTCAATGTTATTTATATCGTTTACTTTTTTATTAGTTTAATTTCAATTTTATCTTTTATTTTTTTATCTCATTTAGGTATTTATTCCAATGTTATTTATATCGCTTAATTTTATTGGTTTTATTTCAATTTTATCTTTAATTTTTTTATCTAATTTAGGTATTTATTTCAATGTTATTTATATCGCTTACTTTTATTGGTTTTATTTCAATTTTATCTTTAATTTTTTTATCTAATTTAGGTATTTATTTCAATGTTATTTATATCGCTTACTTTTATTGGTTTTATTTCAATTTTATCTTTAATTTTTTTATCTAATTTAGGTATTTATTTCAATGTTATTTATATCGCTTACTTTTATTGGTATTATTTCAATTTTATCTTTAATTTTTTTTTTTTTCTAATTTAAGTATTTATTTCAAAGTTATTTATATCGATTAAATTTTTTTTATTAGTTTTATTTCAATTTTTCTATAATTTGTTTATATCCTTTATTCAGTTTCCAAGGTGACGAAAAAAAACCCAAGAAACAACCTTGCAACAATCGCACGCAACAAAGTTCACTGTCCCTTTTTTTAAATATTTTTTTTTTTGTTATTTTTTTATTTTTTTTTTTTTTTTTTTTTTTTTTTTTTTTAAACTTTATTTTTCAACAAAAATCCACCTTTCAAAAAGCGTTAGATTATAAATCCGAAACACACGAAAAAAAAACCCACTAGTCGCCAAAATGCACTATGATAGAACGAGATGGACCAAGAGTTTTCGAGTTTCTCGCACGAACGAGCGCTTGCAATTAACCGTTTCGTTTCTTTCTCAATATATATAGATATATCCTTTTTCTTGTAATAATAAAAAAAAACTACAAAATTCCCGCGTGGAGCACTACTTTCAATATTCGTAATTAATTATCGTTATTCAAATTACGCACGAATTAAACCTTACTTTAAAAATTTTTTTCAAGCAGAAAAATAAAAAATCGCCAATAACAGAAACAAACCCACCGTACGCAAACAAAATCTGATCCAGACTGCCCACCAAACAAAACTTTTTTCTTCTTTTCGTTCAGAACTCCAGACGACGTCCCGTTATCCTACGTTCCATCGCCCGGGCTGTAACATTGGCTCAGGCGCTGTAGGAATGACGCATGCTTGGTTTTCTTTCCTAGTTTTCGGATCGCCAATGGAACCGACAAAAATTATCTGCATAGTGCAGAACCGGGACTTAAAATTCGTCGCATCTTGCAGCGCGCGCTCTGCCTCTCTTTATTTAACCGTTGAATTTTGGGTTTACTACAATTAGCTTATATTTGAAAATTTTTTTTTTTTTTTTTTTAATCTAATTTTTTTCAAAGATGATTTTTCAAAAAAAAAATAATTATTTATGTTCATCGAAAATTATTCAAATTTATTTTAGAGAAAATTGATATTCGCTGCACGAATGACATGACTGCAAAGTTTAAACATGCATTTAATATTTAAATCAAATGCTTGCTGTCATATCCTCATATGAATAAAAGTGAGATCAACACTTAAGGCGTTAATTATTAAAATTTAAAAATCTAATTGAACACAGACAATAGTTTTATCTATAAAGTATGGCCAGTTAAGATGAATTATAAGAAAGTTGCGATTTAATTAAATTTGGCAGTAGTTTTAAAATACATTAGTACAAGAATGTCTTGTGTAAAACAGCAACAACCAGAGTAATTGTACTTAATATTCACTTTCTTAGAAAGTTTTAATATCAGAGAATAGGGACTTTATTTTCAGTATCCAAAACGACCGGAATGCGTGTTGCCAATTGCGCTGCTTCCAGATATTTTGCTACTTCTAAATAATACTGCTTATTTAAAGATTTCTCCTGAAGTTTTCTTTGTTTTAACTGCAACATTCTGAGGTTTATAGTATCTTTAACTAGCATATGGACATCTGTTGGATCAAGAATAATGTTTGCTAAAACCATGATGCCAACTTCAATTGAAAGGAACATGACTGTATTCGGAATATGGGAACTGGACAGTAACCTTGTCTTGGACGTCATACTTCCAGGGGCCTATGTTTTCTAGGGCGACCGTTACAACGCGCGCCACCTAGATGTCGCCAGGGGAGAGGGGGTGCGAAAAAAACAAACGGTGGCCTTGCTGGATCGCTAGTCCAACGTGTGGCTCAACCACGCCCTGAAATCGAGTCTCATGCTCTATAGACTGAGCCGGGCTGTTACAAGGTAATGTGTGTTCTGATGATCGATGCAAGGTTTCAGATCTGTTTAAAATAAATATAGCTGCTGCATCAACTTCATGATATGATGTAGAAACTCTTGGTACATTAATAGTTTGCACTTTTGTAATATACGATGGTGGATCATGACTTTCACATTCGCGATACTTCATTATTTCTCTTGGAATATGTAAGAAACTCATTCTGTAAAGGTTCTAATCAATTAAAAATTGTAAAATATAAGAAACATGCGATTCGTGTGGCTGAAATACTTTTCCTAATATAGCACCATTTTGAAACAAATTTGCCACTCTTCTAACGAATCTTGGATTGTAAAGGTAAACCCTCATAAACTTCGATTCTCTTCTATGATACCCATAAAACGGTCTTGGGTAGGGTGGCCCTCAGGGAAAGGACGACCCTCCCAAGGCTACGGTGGCTGATGGCGCCGATGACAGTCAGCCTGTCTCAAGGCCGAGTGGCATCCGCGTCATCAGAAGCACCAAGTGCGTCCACTTGCGGGATCGATGATGAGGGTGGTGCTAGACATTAGTCTAGCACCATCTTCATCAAGGAGTCCCTATTACCTGACATCCGGCAACCCAAAGCGATGACCGGATCCCAGTGACCATTCGTAGGAAGAGGGAAGGAAGAGATAGAAGCCTCCGATAGATATTATGAGGGACCGTATTGCCGTTCCACCACGACTGGTCTTACTATGCCAGGAAGGTGGATGACAAGGGTCCCTTAACGGAGTCGGCCGGATCTTAAGGGACAATCACAAGAGCCACCAGGCAAATCAAACGATCTGGCCAGGTGAACATCAGCCACCTGCAGCCAGACCCCACCGAAAACACACTTCAAATTAACCTTTGGCATCGGGCCTGTCGCAAGGTCAGGCGATATAACGCCTGTCAACCTAGATAGTGCAGACCCGATACCAAGGTGTCCGACCGACCATGCTACAAATGGAAAAGAGAAAAGGAGCAGGTTCCGTTGTCAGTACAGACTCGCACAGTGCCAGGCGATATGACGCCTGTTAGCCAGATTCCGAGCCTGCCTAACAGGAAATAATTGAATGCGGAGGCTACCGCAGAAAGATATTAAAGATCAAATGAGTGAAGAAGAAGAAAGATAGGAAAGTGGAAGGAGACAGAGGTGATAAGGGCTAGAGTACCGCGGTAAGTACTTTCGCCCATTAACCAGAAGCCGGAGGGACTTGGACGGAGACGGAGAACTGCTAAGCGAAAGAAGTCCACTCCTGGCTCCTCTCGTTGGCCTGAGCCACAAAATTTAAAAGATAAACTACAATAAACAAAAAAATCTAATATGAAACATAGCTCGGCAGTGGAAAAGTGACTAATAAAAAAACAGACTTTCCGAGCTATGGTACCGAGACCAGAGAATCAAAACAACGTTATAATTCACTAGCCTACGTTGGGCGCCATTTGTAACTGTCGGGGTAGGGTGTGCCGGGGCACGAAGAAGGGAAATTGCCATAAAGGCCGGAAGACTATCATTACAAAAACTTGGGGAAGGGGACTCAAAAAAAAAGGGTGGCTCGGACGGTTCGACCGCCGGGAAAGTGTCGCGAAGTTACGCATCCATTGCACCGGTTGCAGGCACGACTAGCGGTGCGCTAGCTAGCTCGTCAGATGGGGTGGGGTCCGCGGTGCTTGGATGCCGGAGGGGGTGACAGTTATACTGAATACTCGTGCCTATACAACAAAAAAAAATTAAGTAAGGGCGACAAGGGGGTGGAACGACGTCCAGGGCCAACGAGAGGGGCTAATAAGAAGGGGAAAGAAAAGAGTAGTTGGTCACTGGTCACTAGTCATGCTTAGGGATACCTAATATCAAACAATGTACACAAATTCATGAGTGGGCTGCACTTACCTTGGGTGGGAACATCCTTAATCCGGGGGGGCCACACCGGTAGCGGGGGGTTCTACTCCATCTTCAGATATTCATTCAATTTTAATTTATATTACTTATTTTTTTGAGTTTTTATTTCAATTATATCTTTAATTTTTTGTTTTTCTCATTTAGGTATTAATTTCAATGTTATTTATATCGTTTACTTTTTTATTAGTTTAATTTCAATTTTATCTTTTATTTTTTTATCTCATTTAGGTATTTATTCCAATGTTATTTATATCGCTTAATTTTATTGGTTTTATTTCAATTTTATCTTTAATTTTTTTATCTAATTTAGGTATTTATTTCAATGTTATTTATATCGCTTACTTTTATTGGTTTTATTTCAATTTTATCTTTAATTTTTTTATCTAATTTAGGTATTTATTTCAATGTTATTTATATCGCTTACTTTTATTGGTTTTATTTCAATTTTATCTTTAATTTTTTTATCTAATTTAGGTATTTATTTCAATGTTATTTATATCGCTTACTTTTATTGGTATTATTTCAATTTTATCTTTAATTTTTTTTTTTTTCTAATTTAAGTATTTATTTCAAAGTTATTTATATCGATTAAATTTTTTTTATTAGTTTTATTTCAATTTTTCTATAATTTGTTTATATCCTTTATTCAGTTTCCAAGGTGACGAAAAAAAACCCAAGAAACAACCTTGCAACAATCGCACGCAACAAAGTTCACTGTCCCTTTTTTTAAATATTTTTTTTTTTGTTATTTTTTTATTTTTTTTTTTTTTTTTTTTTTTTTTTTTTAAACTTTATTTTTCAACAAAAATCCACCTTTCAAAAAGCGTTAGATTATAAATCCGAAACACACGAAAAAAAAACCCACTAGTCGCCAAAATGCACTATGATAGAACGAGATGGACCAAGAGTTTTCGAGTTTCTCGCACGAACGAGCGCTTGCAATTAACCGTTTCGTTTCTTTCTCAATATATATAGATATATCCTTTTTCTTGTAATAATAAAAAAAAACTACAAAATTCCCGCGTGGAGCACTACTTTCAATATTCGTAATTAATTATCGTTATTCAAATTACGCACGAATTAAACCTTACTTTAAAAATTTTTTTCAAGCAGAAAAATAAAAAATCGCCAATAACAGAAACAAACCCACCGTACGCAAACAAAATCTGATCCAGACTGCCCACCAAACAAAACTTTTTTCTTCTTTTCGTTCAGAACTCCAGACGACGTCCCGTTATCCTACGTTCCATCGCCCGGGCTGTAACATTGGCTCAGGCGCTGTAGGAATGACGCATGCTTGGTTTTCTTTCCTAGTTTTCGGATCGCCAATGGAACCGACAAAAATTATCTGCATAGTGCAGAACCGGGACTTAAAATTCGTCGCATCTTGCAGCGCGCGCTCTGCCTCTCTTTATTTAACCGTTGAATTTTGGGTTTACTACAATTAGCTTATATTTGAAAATTTTTTTTTTTTTTTTTTTAATCTAATTTTTTTCAAAGATGATTTTTCAAAAAAAAAATAATTATTTATGTTCATCGAAAATTATTCAAATTTATTTTAGAGAAAATTGATATTCGCTGCACGAATGACATGACTGCAAAGTTTAAACATGCATTTAATATTTAAATCAAATGCTTGCTGTCATATCCTCATATGAATAAAAGTGAGATCAACACTTAAGGCGTTAATTATTAAAATTTAAAAATCTAATTGAACACAGACAATAGTTTTATCTATAAAGTATGGCCAGTTAAGATGAATTATAAGAAAGTTGCGATTTAATTAAATTTGGCAGTAGTTTTAAAATACATTAGTACAAGAATGTCTTGTGTAAAACAGCAACAACCAGAGTAATTGTACTTAATATTCACTTTCTTAGAAAGTTTTAATATCAGAGAATAGGGACTTTATTTTCAGTATCCAAAACGACCGGAATGCGTGTTGCCAATTGCGCTGCTTCCAGATATTTTGCTACTTCTAAATAATACTGCTTATTTAAAGATTTCTCCTGAAGTTTTCTTTGTTTTAACTGCAACATTCTGAGGTTTATAGTATCTTTAACTAGCATATGGACATCTGTTGGATCAAGAATAATGTTTGCTAAAACCATGATGCCAACTTCAATTGAAAGGAACATGACTGTATTCGGAATATGGGAACTGGACAGTAACCTTGTCTTGGACGTCATACTTCCAGGGGCCTATGTTTTCTAGGGCGACCGTTACAGGCGGGAACCTTACTAACTGAAAATATTCGGTTCTTTGGATAACACAGACTAACGGTTATGTTGTAGAAAAATATAGTGCTTTAGATCGGCTTCTACTACGCAATATTAAATAACAAATCTACTTTTTTCTCGGCAATTAATACCACATTTGAAATTACTTCAAAGAAACTCCCAACTTTCTCTCGAATTGTCTTTAACAAAATCCAAACATGATTTAATGCAAATATGTGCAAAAAAAAATTTACGAGTACTTTGTGTACATTAAAAATATAACAACAAATGAGAATCCTGAGGTTGTATCTTGGATATTTAAATTGCCCCAAGCTGCTCATAAACATTAAGAAGTTTCCATATCAATTATTAATCAAATCATGTTCATAATATTTAAACAGGGGACAACATTTTCAATTTATCGGTTTTTCTTTATTGACGAATTTAAATAAAATATGAGAAATGAATTCATTAATTTTTAATTTATATCGTTGATGGTGTAATTTTTATCGACACTTATGTATGTGTTTGAGGAATTTTAGAATTTATGTTTTGTTGATTGTAAAAATTCGTGTAATTTAATTGTATTTTTGTATTGATGAACGATTATGAATATTTTTACCACAGGATGGGGTTCGTATGGTACTTGGATGGCTATCAAACAGAAGCAGGTGTGGTTGTCAAGGTTTAATAAAGCGTTTTACTTGAGCACTCTATCTGCTGTCATGTCTTTTAAGCAGAGACTTACGTTAGTATATTGGCTTGTGCCTATAAAAATTTAAGAAAAGCCAACGATATTTTTGTTCCGTTTGGACCAAGTCAAAATTAGTTGAAGCTGCCAACGCGCCAAACTGGGTACTCGCAATCGAATCATCCTTCTGTGTGTAATGAAAAGCCGGGCATTTTGGCCAGACAGGGCTCTGGTATTGTTTTTATCTGTCTGGAACTGGCTAATGAGGCGTTCACTAGTATGTTGAAATGGGCTCTAGACGGCCGGACTCGAACGAAATTGCACGGGACACTAGAGGTCCACACCTAGAGAACTTCAAGCGATTTCTTATTGGAGCGTCTCGATTTAACTTTGAAGATTTGATAGTCAGAAGATAGACTATGCCCATTTCACGGATCGTGAAGATTTCTCAGGGGATTTCTTTTGAACTGACTTAATGCTATTGCTACTTGGATACCAGATCAGTCAAGCATATTTAAGGTTCGGTGGGCTAGTGTACAGAACAGGGGTTTTGTAACCCAAACAAAGAATTCTTTAGCTCCTCTCTTTATAAAGACTACAAGCTTGTTCGCTCTGGCAGTAATATTATCATAGTCCAAGTTAAAATTTAACTTTTTGTCTAAGGCAACACTTAAATGAATAATTTGATCAAAGTGGTACAATACCTTTTCGTTGAGAAAATTCTTCGCAGGGTACCTGGCGTAACCAAAATCATCAAGATCTCATGATTACAGTGGATAGGACATGCAATAAGAATGGCTGAAAAAGCGCCCGCAAAAATCCTGTTCTTCCAAACGCCCGAGGTAAGAAGGCCACAAGGAAGACATAGGGACAGATATAAAGACGACACGAACTTAATTTCTTCACTTATATTATCTTACACTGGCATTATCAACTGGAAGAGTAAGAAACAAGACCGAGAACGATAGAAAATGATTCTTGAGGAGGCCAAGGCTCACGGAGGGCTGTAGCGCCAATGAAGATGATGAGATAATGCTGAAGTCTACGTAATTCCATGATATTCACTGGTGTTACTTTTACTTTACATTGCAATTTATTATAGGTGGTGCAGAGGTCTTGTATTGCAAATAAATATCGATTGAAAAAAGGATATATCAGTTTGGTACCTTATGACACTATAAATTTTGTGATCGTCTGCATAAAAAAATTGTGTAATATTTTTTAGTTTTTGAGACAGATAGGAAATAGATCTAGAACACAGGGCAGTATTGATACCGAAAGTTACTTTTCTTTTCTCGATTTATTTGGGAGAAAATCCTTCGTATCTTTCAACCTGTTTTCTTGTTAAAATATGACGACCCATCCAGGACAAAATCTAATATTTCAAATTTGAACTTATTTTGCAGTAAAACTCTGTGATCAACAAAATTTTAATGCCCGTATAAACAGCATAAATAGTAATAGAGAACGGCCATTAAGGTATCCATATCACATAATTGCTAAGAGAGAAATCGACCCAACATCTAACAAACAAGAGCACGGATTCAGAAAAGGGTGTTCGACCACTTCAAACCTCATTATTCTAAGGTTGAAATTGATCGAATGACCTTTTCTAAATCAATGTTGTTGTTCGTTAAGTAAGGATTGGGTTTGATTAGAGGGATAATCTTGCTGTAAACAAGATTTTCTGAGAGTTTTGAGATTGATGAGAAGATGGTAATATTTCTGTAATTGTCCATCGAATGGTTATCACATTATGCATGGATTGGTGTGAGATAGGGTTTCTCCCACTTCGTATTCAATTTTCCTAAAGATAATTATTTATTAAAAATATGATGAAGATATGATTTGGTGGAAGACCTCACTGAACCTCAGAAAATTTGTTTCAGATATAGTGGAGGGAAGCATTAGTAGTGTGTGCTACCATTTATCATTGTAGTCAGATAACTGGAGCTCTTTCGTTTAGTATTAACCACATGGCAACAATGCTTCCCGTATTTATGTAAATCCTTAAGATAAAACCGAGATTACTTTAATGGAAATACTGCAACTTAAAGTCAGGTTATGGAGAAAGGTTATGTTAATACACATATATAATGAATTTTGATTTAATAAGATTTTTATGAAACGGAAGAGATTTAATAATCTAAATTCAATGAAAAAAGTCGCTCCGGTAGTAAAATACATTTCTTATTTTTATTAATTAACAAGAATATACCCTTTAATTCCCTTTTACAAATACTAACAAAGTAAAGGAAAATATCCTTGAAATATAATTGTTTACTTTAGAGCTTAAGACTAGCTTGTTGATTTATACGAAAACCATAGTAAAGGCAAAAGGCAAGTTGGGGTAGCTGCTTTTGCTTACTGTGGACATTACCAAATCCATGTCCTTTAAAGTCCATAGAAGACAAAATCATCCCTTATTTATAGCGACTTATGTGCCACAATATCCCCTTGTTATACAAAATGCCCATAACAAGAACTTTTGATCTTTCTGGCTACCCACAAATATTAAACTCTCTTTCAGTTTCAGCCTGCCCCACATAGCCTATCCCTTCACCAATATCTTTGCTATATGGCAAAAAGCTTGCGGAAGACATACAGTACACATGGTCACTTTTGTACAGAGAATACTACAAAAATTTATCTATTTAAATATTAATCTTACCTCGTCCAAGAATTGGATTTTTGTTGCCCTCATTCCTTTCCTTATAAACTTCAAGGATTTATAAAATGGCCAGTAAGACTGGCGATTTTCTCGCTTCTTCTCCTGCAAGAATTGTGAACGTAAATTGTGGAGCTTCCGTTTTATTTCATCTTCGGTCGTTTGAAAGGTGTTCGCGAGGATTCGTAAGATTTTTACTTTTTTCTTTTGATTTCTGTAGAAGTGATGATGGATATTCCACAGTTCGGGATAGTTTTTATATTTTTCTATTAAATGAAAGGTTTCTTTTTTGTCCCAAGCTTTAATGCTCATTTTTACTAATTTTTTTTTAATATTAACACACAGAAACTGAACTTCGGATCGATAACTCACGTGGCGTCCTTTCTGGCTGATACCCCGTGAGTAAACTCGCCGACGTCAACTCACCAGCTACAAATCGCCACTATATTCTCCCTTGGAATTCGTTCGGTGGAGGGTTTGCGAGAGAGGCACAGACTTGCGTTTGCAAGATTTTTGAAAGCTTAGGCAAAAAGCTCTTTGTTTCTCGCGTAGATTTTTTTTGCGAGTTTATAATTGAGTGGATATGAAAGGTGTGATACGTAAAATTCATTAGATTCAATAAATAAGAATTTCACACCTTGCGATAAATTTTTGTAAAGTCGAAGGAATTGGAATTGCGGAGAGACGGAAACGGTTAAATCATGCATGCATTCATTGTACAAATGAGGGAAGTTTGTTTAGTCTTGCTTTTTTTTATTGGATATGCGAAAATCTGGACCATGACATACATTAATAGATATTATATCGGTTTCTTTGTAGGGCTAACAGAGAAACAATCAAAATTTTCAGGCCGATCTGAACTCCGCTGGAATTGATTCCGCTGGAATGTTCATACATTGGTATCATATGATTGTAAAAAAATTCCAGAATAGGCCTGGTTATCTTTTATGCTAACAAGTAGTCCTAATGATGCATCTCGTGTGCTTAATCGGTTAATTATAGGGTAGGAAAGTTCCGCTTATCTCGAGTGTTCGCCTAGCGGACGGTACATCTTCTTGTTCATCTAGTAGTCTTGTAGCGGAGTAATACCAATCCCACAAGGCTGTTTCCCTCTAATCTCGACGTTTTTCGTTTCTGCCTCAGCCGGCTGTTATTGAAGATGTCGGCTTTGTGCAAATTTCTTATCTATTTCTAGGAGTTCAAACCCAAGGTCTATCCTTCAGCACACTCCGGACTCCTATTAACCGATTCTGTCCTCTATTCCTTCCTTTGAATCAAGCTTATTACTAGACATTGCACCATGACGAGTACGACATAACGCTTGTCCTTATAGCAGAACTATAGGTTTTTTACTGCAAGCCAAATACGTAGGGTGACACTCTAGTGTTCTAATAATCCCCTGACACCCTAGTGTTCTTCTAAACTAGATGTGCGATGGTCGTATTGGGACTATTCTACAGATGGATGGCGTCGAATTTAAACTCCACACCATTTCGTCCGGTGTTCCCCAGGGTTCAATTCCACCACCCGCTCTTTTCCTTATCTTTGTAAGCTTAGCTGGTCACGGTACTCTGCGGTTTTGTGATGAGTAGGATAAATGTAGGGCTACCTCCAGTGCAAAGGGAGGCCCAATTGGCGCTTTGGTGTGCTGTTTTGATGTCACAAACTATTGTATTTCTAGATAGATCCCTATGATATTTTGAAGCCATCGGTGGCAGATCAAACTTCTTCCTGAATCTAGGAGAAGGTAGTCTGTGCTTGTGGCGAGCATACCACAGATTTTCTCAGTCTAAGTGCACTACACGACGATAGGTGTTTGATGTTAAGGGAGAAAGAGAGCAGGTTCAAGAGAATATCAAGGGCGTTCGTTAGGCATGTTCATTCTATTGTGGCCGTGCTCTGGACCCTTCCTAACTGTATGATATTATACGTTTTGCTCAGCCCTGACAACCACACCAACGAGCCGTATCTAAGGATTGGACGTACCAAAGCACCATATTTGGCTTGAGACCCTATTTCTCGCCGTAGGTATTTTTACAGGAGCAGATTGCTATGCAGGCTTTTTACCCTTTCCTCGATGTTCCAATTACAGTTGAATTTTGGTTCCAGGATTAGATTCAGAAATTTCACCGTGGAGGAGGCGGGAATTTTCATTTTACCAGTGCCTAGTATCAGTTTTGCCCGGGTTGGCTCTAGCCCTGGGAAGCTGCTAACTCTGTTAGGACATCGTGGAAGGATCACTGATCACGGTTGGAAATATTTCTGACAACATTATCACTGACATCATTATGTCGGCTGCGTGTGTTACTAATTTAGCTGCACTTCTACATATCTTTTGTAGTATGCTGTTTGTTGCTGTTAACCACAATAATGGGGAGATCACTCACTCTTCCGGTGCACCTCTTGGTTACAATCTTAGTTCGCAAAGGCGCTTGGATTACTCTTGAGCTCAAGGCATGAGTAGGTAATGCGGTCCTTGTGCATGGGAAACCGGTTTGCGGCGATTGAAACCAAGGTAATTAATAGGTGTTAATTGTCCATGTACAAGTAATAAAAGTCATTAAGTAAGCAATTAACACACCTTTAAAGGATCTTAACGACTTTGGTCTCAATCGCCGCAAACTGGTTTATTTTCCCACGCCTAAGTGCTGCATTACCTACTGGCATGCTTTTACGTTTAAGGCTATGCCGCCGGGTTTTCATTAGTAAAATTAGTGGTAGAGGATGCTGGGCGAGTACCTACTGACTATTTTGTGAACTCGCTTAACCTCGCCATCCACAGTTGGTGTACGAAAGGGGAATGATGTCGTACCGTATGTCTGTGAAGATTTCAAAGTTTAAGTGGCCATTGAAGATAGGATGTTCTTGATTTTCCATAAAGTAACATAAGGATAGGGTCGAAATGTACACGGATGGCAAAGGTAGACGTGACTGCCGGCAATCTCAGGTGAATGCACTAGGTTCAGTAGAGCGATCAGCTTGGGGAGTCCAGCTATTGTCATTCAAGCATATGTGTACGTTTTATTACACATGCGTCTACGTTAACTGGAGAAGCGCTTATGCTAGGTTAGGTTAGGTGTGGGGCTGTCTCTATTGAAACCCCGGAAGCCCAATTCTAGCTTGGAACGTCGTTTTGTTGCGACAACCTCGTGTCTCTAACGTTCGGTGGTTGTTTGGTCGGCTGTGGTGGCTGTTTTAAGTCATACTGTAGAGTTTAGGAAACGTATCAGTGATTTAACCTCCAGGTTGAAGATCTCTTTTAATTCTTCCAGAACGTAACCGCCTAGTGTACCATGCCTGGCTTTGGCTAAAGTCGGGCATTCACATAGGAAGTGAACAAGTGTTACGAGGAGTGAACAAGTGTTTTCCTTCGTGTTCCCGCTCCTACGGTAACAGACGTTGTGTGGTATGCCCAGTGTGGTATCCTATGGGTCAATGTCCTGTGATGATTGCCGTGATTCTGGCAATATTTCGTGGGGTTCCTTTTAGGATGCCCATTGCTTTTTCTTTGTTGTTAGTTGGCTAAATCGACTACATAGTGTAGATCTCCAGTGCTCTGCACTTTTGGCTGGCTAGCAACAGCAGATAGTCAAAAATTGTGTTCTGCTTGGTAGTCAGCTGTCTCGTTCCCATCTATGTTCCTATGCTCGACGAAAGTCACGTTGTGCTTTCTACCGAGCCGATCCAGCTCAGCTACGCATTGTTCCACTAGCATGGAGTGCATCATTACTTAATCTAGAGTTTTTAAAAAGGTTTGGCTATCTATGAAGCTACCAATGCTTCATCTTTGTGTAGGTTTGAACTTCATTGTCTGACAGACCTTCAGGATAGCCAGCACTTCCAGTTGAAAGATGCTAACTGGCAGCGGAAGGTGCAGGGCAGTGAGTTTTTAGTGGTTGCAATATAAACCCCTTCCCAGACGCCCTCTGACGTCTTGGAGCCGTCGATGTATATTCGTATATCGAACTTACTCAGGAACCTATGCTAACAAGCTGATTTTTCGCTTTTCTAATAACCAAGTGGCAGCCAGAACGATAAGGTCCTTTAAGACCAAGGTCAAACTACTCTTTGGCTAATTTCCCCTTGTGAGCTGGACATTCTCAATGGAGTTGCGCTTGTTTGGGTTCCGGGCCTTCGGGGCTTTGAAGGTCGAATCCTTGTCTAGTCTTCGTATGCATCCCTCCAGGAACAACCCACTAACTTAGTAAGTATGGCTCATACAGAACGAACTCTGATGAAATATTCCAAAAATTGAAGGTTGCGTCTGACTTGGTCTATTCCGAAACTATGTCTGGACAGTTGATGACTTGACAATGGCTCTTACATTACCAAAAATTTCTCAAGAATAACAAAACGACTACTCCAAAAACTTCTAATAAAATTCCCATTTGTTTTGTTCCTAATAAATCATCCTTTATAATAATTAAAAGCTCTTCAGTCTATAAAACCTTTAAAATTAATTATGTCTAGTCGTAAAAGGAAATCACAAGGATGAAAGGAAATTAATAAACAACATTACCTTTTATATATTATGTATATACAATGTTTAATGTAGCTTACAATTAATTAATAAATAACATTATTAGGGTTAGATTTTCACATTTAAAATTTAACACTTAATTATAATTACAAAACACCTCGGTGTGGTGGTCTCATATCTGAACTCCTTAAGTCTACCCGCCGATAATATCCTTTTTGTGTTAACTGCTTCTCTCCATATTACTTGGAGAAACTGAATGTAATACGCTCACTAGACGAGGGTAAGCGTTTTAAGTGCTTACTCCCCCTGTTTTTTAATTTTTTTTTAAATTTTTTGTTTATTATTTTTTCTTTAAATTCACAATGAGTTCATTATTACACTGAATAAATTATTATTAATAAATGACGATGTTTTTTTTTTATTTTTTTTTGTTTATAGATGGGTGTGTGTATTACAATTATATGTTATTTATTTTTTCATTTTCTTTATTTTATTTTTTTAGTATTACGACATTTAAGTAAATTTTCTTTTAACATTTTTTTTTTGGTTTTTTTTCTCTATAATTTTTATTATTTATTTTTTTTTTATAATACTTTTGTTCATTTTCGACATTTATTTTTAACATTTATTAATATATTTTTTATTTTTTGCATTTTTTTTTGATAATTCCATTTTTTTTGTTATAAATACTAATTTTTTTCTATCACAATAATTTTTTCCCATTCTCATTCTGAAATATTAGAAAAACATTCTTTTATGTAATTTTATTTTTTGTTATTTTATATTCTTATAAATTGTTTTTTTGGTTGCTTTTCATTCTCAGGTATTTAATGGTTTCTAAGGTATATTCCAAATTGACTATAATTTAGCTACTTTTTGAAAATATTAAAAAAGTGGGTTTGGAATGAATATAGTTTTTTTGGCAGTCTTTTTGCAAATAAATTAAGTACATTATGCAGATTTGGTACATACTTTTAATATATTAGTAAAAATGAACAAGCTTGCAATGTCTTAATATACGAAATACAAATATTTTAAAAGTTTTAATTTCCTAAGGAAATAAAAGAAAATAAAAAAGAATTTTGTTATTCAAAATTTAAGGTATATTCTCTAGTTCGGTACAGTATTGCTTCAAAAGACTTCAATAAGCTTGTTTTTTAGTTCTTGCTAACTCGTCATTTTTTTCATTCATTTCATCAATATGGCCCCTGTGCTGAAACTCGAGACGTCACGACACGACAAGTCGTTTAAGTTAAATAAAGTGATGTTTCAGTCGAATCACGACTTTCAGTACAGGGGTCTAAACTCAGCTTGGCATTTCTACTCTAGATTTCTGTGCTGAAAGTCGTAATACGACTGAAACGCCACTTTCTTTAACTCAAACGACTTGTCACGAAACACGACTCGACTTTCAGCACAGGAGCCTCAATCGCATGTCATCGGGAAATTTTACATTGATAACCCCGAGGAGGAAAACTAATGCAGTACGTGGGAGCAGCGGCGTATTTTAAGATTTGGCGCTGGGCCTATAAGATTTGCCGCCCCATAAATTAGGATATACAAAAGAATAATCACCATTTATTAAATGCTGAGTTTGTAAATGTCAAATGCTCTTCGCATGCTCTTATTCTTTTTAATACGGAAAACGAAGTTTCTACACTAGGGTGACAAGAAATTTTCCCAGGCTCAAGTTACCCAATACCTACTGAAATGCTATTTCTGTATATGGAACATCAAACTTGCTAATAACTTCAAAAGTAAAAGCCGTAGGATTAAAATTGTCCCGACATTATTCATAGGAAATTGTCCAAGCTTTCCAATTTTGCATAAAAAATATTAATTAACAAGGTCTTTATTGGAGAAAAAGGTGGTTTTAGTTGAAATTTTAGTTACAAAAACCGAACTTTTGGCTTTGATGACGCATTATTGATAGGGTAGAGCCTTGACTTTTACTGTTTTACATAGGTCGGAGTATTCTGCGTTTACTGATACGTTATTCATGAAAATAGCTCTTAGGGTTAGAAAAATACAGGGTGATATGTAAACCTCTACCAAAAATACTTCAAAGCGCCCTAGCTGCTAAACCGTTACGATTTACCCCCCCCCCCCTTCCATACGATTTTTTGTTCGCCTATCCAAAACCTATCCACAGCCGGCCGGTTTGTAAGCTTAAAGGTATACACCCTCTATAGGCTTTCTAGTATCCAAATTTTATATTTTAATGCATGCTTAAACCATTGTGGCGCTAAAATCGCTTCAAAAAGGAGCGCCAGCTGCAAATCTTCCAGAAGTGTGAAAGATTGATTTTTGGGCGATTTATATTTTCTTTATAATTATTTTGAGACATACTGCACCGAACTCATGCCTTATATTTGATATTAATAAGAATAATAAGAATCAAAATAAAAGTTACAAAAAAATTAACCAAAAAAATAATTGTTTTAGAGCAACATAAACTCAAAGCTCGAACATAAGCGCCGAAAATAAAAACATTTTACTTCTATTTTATTTTGTTTTTAATTTTTTTTTTGTATTTATATTTTTTTTAGTATAAAGTTTTTTTTATAAAGTCTCAAAGTCGAGAACATTTTTTTCTTTAAATATTGCATATACATGTAATTGTTTGTTGTTTTGGTTGTATTCAATGATTATACGCATATACGAATTATGTTCGTATATATTTAACATATACACATACATATTTTAGTGTGTGTGTGCATATCTCAATATGCCTATATAGCGACTTTTATCTAATTTATTTAGAAATTATTACACATTTACCATGAAATCGTACATAAAAAATATTTTTATTCATTTTTGTTTTTTTTTTCAAATTTATTTATTAATTTGTTTACAAAATTAATAATACTGTTTTTTTTCTTTTGTTAGATATTTTGAATTTATTTATTTATTTATTTACTTGTATAACTATACACAACAATCGATAGAAGTGCTTTTTATTCGGTATTTTTATTTTTTTTTACATTTTTATTTTGTTTTTTGGGTTTTTTTGTATGTTATAAAAGGTTCATTTTTATAAATTTACAATAATTTTAAAAATATTCTGTTATTTTTGTGTTTTTGAAAAATTTGCACATTCAAGTATTTTTTTTATTATAATTTTTTTTATATATATTTTTGATAATACTTTTTTTTATATATATTTCATCCATAATAATATTATGGATATTCTTTTTTTAATCATTAAATGAATGTGTCTTGATTGACGCTGTAAATTTGTCTTGACTTTTTTTTTAAAAACCTTTTTTTTTATATTATGTTAGTTGGTTATACACGTATGCTTTTTTATATAAATATTTTTTTAAATATAATTAGTTACACTTATAGTCAGAGCATTTTTTTTTAATTTTTTTTGTCTAGTATTTTTTTTTCTTTTTCTAACGTTTATTGTCTGAAAAATGTATGTATGAATATTTAAAAAATGCAGATTCTCAACAATTTTTCTAAATTTATATACAAAAATAATAAATTATGAAAGTTGGTCAAAAATTAGATGGTATCATTAAATTTATTTCGTTACATTTGGTTTTTTAGTAATATTTTCGGGGTTTTTTTGTGTTGTTGGTAGACCTGTGATGTGAAAATGTTAAACCTGGAACTGAGTGAAACCCAAGTCTTAACTGATCTAGATTTAAATCGATTTCAAATGACAGGATATAGATTAGTGCACAACTTCTCCGTCCAAACCAGATTAGCCATTTATATTAGCAGTCACGTGGGGTTTCCGAGAGTGTAAAATGCTCAGGCTTCAATTACCTCTGGATTAAACTAATTCTTCATAGCCACGTCATATTCGTTTGTTTTCTTTACAAAAGTCCTAATATTAGTAATGAAGCATCAATAGCCTTTGCTCATGCTATTTTCGAAAGGATTTCCGTATTTTTATCTTCCCTCATCATTGAAATCATTGTTGTCGGTATTTTCAACGTTCACAATGTAAATTAGCTAAATCACTCAAATTGCACGCCGAGCTCTTTGTAAACTTCAATAATTAACGTCAAATTCTAAATTATTCTCCGAGAATCCCTGACATTGCAGGCCAAGGAGTCTATCTCCTTGATCTATTTCTTACTTAACATCCGATACGGTACTCCGTCGAAGTAGACCCTACCCTTGGCAACTCGGACCACTGCCACTAGTCCACTAGTCAGCGCTAATTTCCCATGTTCATCTTCTTCCCAAAAGAACTGTCTGGAACTATAGGAAAACCAACTGGTTTGGGCTTATTTGCTCCTTCCAAGCCACTGACTGGGATTTGTGCTTCCGCAGTGTCGATGCCAAATCTGTCACTCTCTGTGTCACCAAAATCATATGGGCGGGATTGCGTTTGTTCGTTCCTCATATTTCCAAATCGTGCCTAGGCAGAATAGATGGAATGTAATGGAATGCGATGAAAGAGAAAAATCCGTCCTAAAAACCGGTTTTTTTAGTGTTGACTCCTAATCTATCCTATTCTCTTCTATCTTCCACGTCTTCGCATGGGAAATGAGATTTTGGGTGTCTCATGAATGCTTGTTGTTGTTGGCTGGTTCCCAGGCCAAAGTGCCCCATTACCTACTCTTATGTTTTTTTTTGCAAGGACTGTTAATAAAATTTTTGTATTAAAGTCTCTAAAAATCCTATAGTAATCGTGCGGACTTCGGGCAGTCAGTGTCATCGAACCCTACTTTTTTTGAAAACTTGACCGACACCGTTACAGTGACCAGACGTCGCCGCTATCGAACGAAATCGATTGTTTTTTTTGGCCTGATAAAGATGACCTGGACGATGTCCATTTTTAGTAGAATCAGATCATGTACCACACAAGTAACGAAACGATTGAATTATTGAGTAAAGCGTTTCGTTGTGGCATGTTTTCTACTAGATTGTGCGATTCAACACTAGTAGACTTTTTCCTTTGTGGCTACGTTAAAAATTAAGTTTATATAAACGCACAGCTCACGATTGACGCACTTACAATTTAATGAAAAATTCAATTTAAAGGGTGGTGATCGTATGCAGAGCAGTCTAGGAGGCTGCTCGTTTTTTTTGTCATCTGCGGGCACCGCGATCTAGTTGATTTGGTCTATTGTGCCAACACCGTAATTAAAAACCTTTCAGGTTAAGGCTTTTGATATAGCCTAAAATTGATTTAAGATTCATATCCTAAATCTCCCTGGAAGCAATGGGCCTGATCATGGTCGGCGCTACGACTGTAAAATGGAATCATAGTGGAATTCACGCGTATCACAGTTAGCGTTTTAAGGAGACAAAATGCGTTTTTGACGACTGTCAAGTGACTATTTCAGCCGCTTGGTTTTGGTATGTGACAACGCCAGCGACAATCGAGCCTGAGAAAACTTTCAAGTGACAACCATTATAAAGTTTTGTCGAAAACTGTCGTGTCGCTGCATTCACCAAATATAATACGAAAAATGAAGTGAAATGATAATGACAAACGGAGCTGTCATTTTTTCGACTTGCCACCCATAATCAGATCCAATGATGGAGGAGATCAGGAGATGGAATGTACATCAGCGTTGCATTGTTTTTCCTGCGGAGAAGTTTCAGAGATAGGAGGCAATCCATGACAGTCCTCGATGAGTGGTGGTGGTGTCAAGGGCCACGGATAATTTGTACCTTGGGCCAGACGTCCACCCCTACTCTATTACCGGTTTTAGAACGATCTGTTAAAGTTTAAATTTAAAATGACATCTCTTACCGAAAAACCCTATACTAATCCTTAAACACTTCTGTGTAACATGAAAAGAATATATCTTCACTTCTATCTCAACATAGTTTATGTACTTGACCATTGACAGGCGTACCAACATCCACAAAAAAAAACTCCAATTCGTTTTCTTAACGCATCACTTTGATCCCAAACAAAAAAAAATATAAATTTCTCACAAAGTCTTGATCCAAAATTTCATAATAAACTCTCAAAGAAAATCTTATCTTCATTATGATATGACAAGGAAAAAATAAGGAAAACTAAAAAAAAAATATGAAAAAAAATAATTTTCTCCTCCTCTTCTCTGTATTGAGCTCAAATAGATTTAAGTAATTTTTCTTCACGTTTTCAAAGAAATAAAAAAAAACTTCCCGAAGGACAAGAAGAATGCAAAAATAAAATAAATAAAAAAGAATCCTTAAGTAAACTCCCAGCAAAAAAAAAAACACGAAGGAAACTTTAAAACACTTTTCATAAAACTTTTAATTTTATTTCGCAAGAATTTTCATATTTCTGATGAATATTTTTGTATGGTTTTTTTGTTGGTTTTTCTCATGAAGAAGGATTGCAGCATCCCCTCAGGGTGGCGGTGGATAGGAGATAAGTATATTATGCTCGAGGGATGATAGTACTTTCCAGGACTTAAGGGGATGTGTACACACACAGTATGTTGCGATGAATTCTAAATTTGGATTTGGGGGCTTTACATTTGAACAAGCTTAAGTTCCTTTTTTGTGTCATTTGATTAAAAGCTGGGAACGATATAAATAGACTTAAATTAAGCAAACACATTTCTTGCGCGATAGAAATAGATCAGATCGTTTTTTTTACTGTTATAAAAGAAGGCGATTTTCCGAAGGGTGGTGTGATAGCTACAAAAAAATCAATGAAATTAACTCCTAATGTATTTAGTGAACTCGAAATAAATTGACATTTATAAAAAACTTTTTTTCCACTGATTAAAGCTTGACAAACATTTCCAGGAAAAAATTGTATTCTAAAAAACAAAAAAAAACATCCTTTTTGCTTGCATGCTATCCTCAAAGATAAACTGGCATCTGGTACATTTTTCATTGGTTATTGAGGACGTGACTGAGCAAACTGCAGGTAATACTTGGATTAAGGATCCACTTTTATTATGTTCTTTCTTCTGCATGCAGCTTACATGTGAATTGGTAGAGGATCTTAGAGAGATATAAGAGGTCTATAGTAACTAGGAAAAGTTTGCAGGATTTTGCTCGTGAGTAAACGTTTCAAGAGAAGTTGAAATTATATGACGCTGTGAATATTAAGAAAGATTATTTGTAAAAGTTCTTAAATAAATGGAAAAACTTATTGATACTGGAATTGATGAATCTTAAAATTATCGAAAAAAGTTGCATTTTTTTAAGTAGTTTACAAAATTTTTTACTTATCATCACAATCTGCAAAAACGATTTCAACAATAGCACTATTTGTCACGGAAACTATGCATATATAATTTTTTATTTAAATGCAAAATAGCTGAAATTAATTACTTTAAAGCAAAAGGGCCTACGACAAAAATATCTTGGGTTTTTCTTTGAGAATGTAAAAATATTTATAGAACAAACCAAATGTTTATGGACCTTTTCACCTTTTGGGCATGATAAGGGTGCGAACGTATCGAGGTGTCACCTTCAAGTCAAATCACTATCCTGTTGTTATGGTGCTACCCTACGCAACGAAGCAGCCAGAAATATCCATGTATTTGCGTTAAAAGTCGCTGTCAGTGAGGGAAAATTAATATCTGGAGACGAAATGGTGAGTGTTGACGAGATTTGGACACATCATAAAAATAGAGTGGGCTCGAAAACGTCAAATTGCGGTAATATTACCCAGGATTTAGTTAGGGTCCATGGAAATGGGGGTTGGGTCAAGTTTCGTTAAATCCAAGAAAACTCGACGAAACCAGTCCGGTTAAGTCGGGTTTGCGTTTCCTTGTTTGTGGGTGTTTGAGTATTCTTTACTGCGCATTATATCAACGGCGAAACAATGTAAAATTAATTATCTATCACTTTAACCCAGAACCGTCATGGAAACAGCATCGAGTTAACTTGAGAGAAAAAGCTTTCTGTTTATTCAACAAAAACTTCTTCCCGGCTCATAGAAACATAGTAAAAGGAACCCCGTTTATGACTAGGTTCAACCCAGATTCAATCTAGGTTCAACCCACTCATAGAGACAGGGGTCGAGTTGAAAGTGGGTCCACTCAACTTAATTCAGCTCCCTACCTGGGTCGTGTTGAAATTTTGCCTCATATACGCGGGTTGAGTTCTAATTGGGTTGAAGTGACATTTTTTTTGTTTGTTCAGCATCCGTGAAGTTCATTTTGATGGAAAACTCTATAGGAATACAGAAATATTGAAAAATATGGAAAAAGAATTAACAAAAAGAGGTTATGTTTTGATGTCAGTTCAACTCTTATTTCAAGCCAAAGTTAACTCAACTCGACATCATTCATATACGGTGGTCGAAATTTCAACTCAACCTCGACTCAACTTTTCAACCTAATCATAAACGGGCTAAGGGTTGTAGAAAGCTCTGCAGCTCAGCAGGTTTAGAGTTCGGAAATGCAATATAAACGTAGCCCTGCAGCAAAGTTGTGCAAATATAGTGCAGTTTACAAAATGCCACTACTTTGCTTTTGTTAATTGTCAAAATGGATCATCAAGTGGACGTTTCAGAATAAGTTTTATTTAAGTAAATTCTGAAGTTTTATTATAATACGAATATTTTTCGTTATAGAAACCAAAAGAAGCCCTGGTTTGAGTCAAAAATAAAATAATTAATTAGTACTCGAGCAAAACTTCAAATCGAGTTTAATAGCAGAAAGAGGAAAAAACCGTGCAATGGGGAGTTACTTGAAGAGAAATAAAGAATATTAAGTGAAATTTTTAAATGAATGCTGCTTTCCGTATACAATTACGAGTCCGGAAACGGCACGTAAAACTTGAAGATGCTTTGACGCTGCATTTTCATGACTGGGACTGTTTTTCCGAATTCACTGCAACCTCATTTATAGTGTTACCGCATAGCTGCTGCAGTTTTTGAAGTTTCCGAAGTTACACATATACTGAGTTTCCATGAGAGTTCAAACAGAGTTGAACCCGAGTTATACGTCACGGAAACAAACACAGTTAAGAGTTTTCGTTAAAGATTTTCAACTCTGCTCAACTCAACGAGAATAGGTAGGTTGAGCTGAGTTCACGCAAACAACTAAAAACGGCACACTGGCAAAGGCATAAAAAGTTAAAATGTCGCGCCTCATTTGGACGTCAGAAGAGACTTTATATTTAACAAATAATTTTATTGATGGAAAAAGATGGAAGAAGGCAGAAATGGAAACGCATAGAGTTAACTCGTTGAGTTGAAGTATCATTTAAACTCAACACAACTCAACTCGACTCCTATGGAAACTCGGTAATATTGTCTTTAATACTACTGACTCGATCTTAGGCAGAAGTCGTAGAGATTGATGAATACATGTTGGCAATTGAATGTAAGAATGTTTCTGCATTTGTCATAAAGCATGCAAAGGACATAAAAAGCTCAGAAGAGAAGAAAAAAGAGTTTACAGTCAGAAAAAGGACCTTGGGTTGAAGTCTCTTATGTGAATTGCGGCAGTAGTGAAGGAAGACCACAAAGTGGCTGGACGCCTTTTATAGAATCCGCAAGATGAAACCCAGTTATCTTATTGCCTATCCCAAAGGCAGCTTGGATCGATGTGTATAGCACTCTCATGAATTGTTAAATGGTGAACTGGTTGAGAAATTGGAAGCTCCAACATTATCTCATGATTATTCTGCCCAGCCGCCACCGGGTATTGAATAAGTTAGCAAAGACAGATGTCATTAAAATACTGAATATACCGGTATTCGATCATGTTTTCATTGGGCCAGCGAAAATGGCGACAATTACGGACATTGAAGGTGCGTTCAATAAGATACAGTTCAGTAAAATGAATGGGGGCGAAATATTATTTACAGGGTGTTGGGAGCTTGGTTGTGCTATGTCCGATCGAGACCGGAAAACGGAATAATCACGTAGCCTTCGTACAAAGTCCAACAGTACATGGCCCTTGAAAATGGTGTAGGAGGTTTTAGATTAGACGATTGTAGGCCTTCAGCGAGGAGGGTATTGAGTTTCCTCCAGAAGATTTCCGCAAAAAGTGGTTCCTTTCGGCATTTGTCGAACACTCTATATTCTCCTCTAATACTAAACTTGGTGGTCAGTCATCAGCAAGACGGGGGGCGACATGTAGTGTATGCAAATACGCCCGTGCCGTATTTCGAACTTGCGGAGGTGCGATCATAACCTTCTAATGGTGGCCAATGGAAGCTGGAAGCAAACCAAGTCGTGTCGAAGGCTTGGCAGTAGATTCTGGAAGTACCAGAAAATTGGTAGTACCAGCTCCCATATAATCCCGGGGGAATAGCCCTATGCCGGGCCCGACAGCGGTCAGAGGAATCTCCAGAGGAGCTGGGACATCAGAAGAAAAAAGGGGAACCACAATGGCCTTCCTACCGTGGCAACAAGCAGACCTAGAGAGCCGTTCTGCTTAAGTTTCTGGACCCACCAAACAACATCCCACGGAGTACACTTGAACCCTTATATTTTTCTTCAAAAATGAAATTGATTAATTTATCGTTTGTGAGGAAAATATTGGTAGAGACGAATGGAAACTATGTATTTATCAATAAAACTTTATGGTCTTGTATTCAAGTTTTTTAATCGGGAATGAGTTAATAAAGTCATCCAATCAATACCACTTTTACCACTTTTTATCATCATGCAATTTGCGAAACGTTTGCATATCACTTTCCTAATTTCCTAGTATTAGTTGATTGGGTGGATTAATTTTATTGACGTTTTCGCTCTAAAACAATCTCTAGGGTATTGCTTCATTTTTTTTGCAATACCATTTTATTTTGAAAACCACAATTTTCTGCACGCAATTTCATGCTTTTCCTTTTTCCCTTGATGCATGCAAATACAATTTCCAATAACTCACTCCTTTTGTTTTTGATTAACTTTTTACTTGAGTGAAGAAATTACTTAAATCAGATTTTATTAAAGAAAAATAAATTAAGTTACTTTCCTTCAAGCTTTTTTTCTTTTACAAAACATACACGAAAAGAGCATTTTCAACTTCAAGTTTCATTACTCAAATTTAAAATCCACTTAGAGTGAGCTCAAAACAGAGATTTAAAAAATTAATGATTTAAGGAAAAAATAAGATTTTAATCATTAAAAATTTTGTTCACATCCTTCTTAGTACAAGGATTGTGCCTGTGCGTTTTATTCTATACTTTTTTTTATATTGTTGCATTTTTATCCTTATCTTTTTCTTTTCTAAATATATTTTTGTTTACTTTGCATTTATGTATATGTATAATATTCATTATGGTGTTCATAAATAGAGATAAAATTATTATTAACAATTTTTTTTTTGTTTTATTTTTAAAAAATAAAAATGAACTAAGCAAATTATATTTATATTATATATGTGTATGTATATAAGTACACACAAAATTATACTCACATGGCTGGAGCACCTTTATTCTGTTTTAATTCTTTTGGGTATAAAAATAAAACACATATAAACAGCATCAAAGTGCTCCACCACACAAATGTTTCACCGAAGTGGAAAAATTGCTCAAAACCGGAGCCCTTTAAAGGGGGGATGGCTTTTCAATAGTGTAGAAAAGGGGTTTTTAGCATTGGTCTTTTCTGTTGGAAAATTGCTTGCACAACCTTTTAACCAAAAAAAAAAATATTTTGTTTCCTTTTTTTTTTAAAGTAAACACAAAAATTTAATTCATATACGCACACACAAAAACAATTATAAGGAACAGAAAAAAAAAATTAAGGACAATATTACTTGCCAGAAATAAACAAAAATTATTGTTTTTAATTAAAAGAGATTTTTTTTTGTATAAAAAATTACGTACTGGGGAGGAACCCCAACAATTTTTTTTTTAATTTGTTTTTAAATTTAATTTTCATTTTTTTTTCTTTCATTTTTTTTTAAAGCACAAAAAACAAAAAAAACATTCTCAATGGAGCTTTTTGCTTTTAAGGGCGCGGTACTGGTAGAACGCAACGGTTACCCGCAAAAGCAATTCGTATGTAAAATTTACGCTGGTGGTGGTGTGGTGGTGGTTAAATTAATGTAGGCCCTTTTTGGGCGGGGGTTGCAGCGAAAGACGAATAAAAAAACAGGGTTTTGGTTGAGGGGGATGTAAAGCAATATGGTATGTGGTATGTAAAATGAGGAATTTTAATGATATGCCAGCCTGTCTGTCATGTGTTTAGTCTGTCACTCAGCCTTCAGCTACTTTTATAATATTGTGTGTAGAAAGGGAAGGGTCACAATACACAACAAGGCCCTTGCGAAAATACGCTAATTTCACCTGTTGTTTTAAAAACCCCGCCATAGGTGAGAGAAGAGGAATTCTCTTCTTGCAGCACATGAATTATTTAAACTCATTTAATAAGTGTTTATGTTTACATGACGTGTTCGAATACCATTAGTCAATTTTAATCGAGAAAAGATATTGTTTTTTTCATAGTAAAAGGAAAGATAAAAAAGAAGGGTTTGAAGGGTTCTTACTTTGTTGGGTAAGGGTTATCGATTTGGATATGTGAAGTTGTTTACTTCTGTGTGAATGGTATGAAATATTTTGCTTTTATATAGGGGTGGATAAGAAGAATGAAGTATAGATGTTTTCAAACTCCGTGACACAAAAAATTTGAACAGTTCTGCGCACCTCGTTGCCAAATTTTATAAATTTTGTTCTATCATTTCCCCTCTTTTCATTTAAAAAGGCAACAAACCCAGAAAAAACTCAACAAAATTATTTGGGAAGGGATGCGCGCATGCCGAATGAATAAAGTTAAGTTATCTTTATATGTATTGAGCAGAGCTTTTAAATACATGTAAAAACCCTGCTCAACCAAGTAAATCTATCCATCATAATAAGCATAATTTTATTATAATTATGAGAAATATTTCTCATCCCTAAATTTATAATAATTAAAAAAAATGCTGAAAAATCCTTTTTTAAATTCATGAGCATTTTCATTCATAAATTGTGAACTCTCCGCAGCCGCAAGCAACGTAACCTCCCCTGGCAGAAGCGCCCATGCGACTGGCCGAAAACGTCAACAATCCTAGTATCAAAGTATTAAAACCCCAAATTGCGTATTTTTTAATAGAAATTGCTACAAATTATTTCTGTAGCAAATATGTATGTAAAATACAAAAACCTGAAAATTAAAAAATATATAAAAAAGGACGCTTTTCATTCATAATTTGTAAAATTAGCAATACGCAGTCGCGATTGATTAAATGACAGCAAGTGATTTCATAAGGAAGAGGAGGAGTCAATTCTCGCTCACTTTTTACAATATACAATGGTTCACAAAATTATAAGAAAAATAAAAATTCAATTTTAATTAGAAAAGTGTTTCCTTTTGAATAAATTATGTTTAAAATAGTTTCTTCGCATTTTTATTTTACTTACGGTTAAGAAATATTTATCTTCGATCTTCAAATTTCTATCAATTATTCAAATTGGAAAATATAAATTTCGTTTTTCTTTTGAGATTTTTTAAGCCACTGTGGTATATACAGAAGCTCTAATAAAAAGACAGAGTCGTCGTAATATTTGCAACAAGTTGTCAGAAAGTATATGGGAATTGCTGACAATTCTTTTGCGTACGCCTTTGGCTTCCTATTTTGGAGCTTAATTTCTCAATAGAGAGGAAGAAAAATTATCTCCAGCTTTTAAACATTTTTAAGAGCTTTTTACCCCAACATGCGTCAAATGTCACGGCATTTGAAAACATCTATACTCTTATCAACTTGGAAGGGGGGGAAAGAAATTGAATCAGAATATTTGAATATGGGTAGGGGAGGATGTGTATGTAGAATGTAAAGAAGTTGAACGGAAACATTCAGAGTTTATATTCTGGAATCGTATACAATTTGCTGCTATTTTTTGATTTTTATGATTATGGATTGTAAATATATCAGTAACACTTTTACATGTCAGAATCCGGATAACATTTGATCTTTGCAACGACAGAAACAATCTAGTGACGATTGTAACTGCATTGGAGTGTAGTTTTGCGTAATAATCAATTATATTAAGTTTACATGACTACTTGAAGTACTTATACTTGAACTAGCTTTGAAGCAACCAAATACGCATATAAACTTGTCCTGACTTCAAGAGTACTTGAGAGTCAAGTAACTCACAACAACTTGTCTGATTGATTTGAAAACGCTCATGTGAAGGCTACTTAAATACTTAAAAGTCTAAATGTGTATATTTTACTTGGAATAAGAAGAATGTAAATATAAGAATTAATATAGTGACTGTAAATTTTCGCTATAGTATTTTTAAACTAATTTATATTATGATATGAATGTGGAAAAATTGTATATTCAATTAAAATTCAAGACATTTTGAAGTTAAGTAAGTTAGCCAAAAACGCAAGTTGAATTTCAAGTCATAGGAATAATTAGCCCGTTTACATACTTACTTGAAGACTACTTGACGTAGTTTTCAATTACTCAAGAACGCATGTAAACGCATCCTGATTTTAAGTAGGCTCGACTATCGATTATGCACAAGTCAACGTCAAACGTCAGTTCAACTTCAAATGTCAGTTGAAATTAAATGTTACTTAAAATCCAGCTCCAGTTTCAAGTCAAGAACTCAACCCGTTCATGTAAACGTAATGGGCCAATCTATACTAGTATTCCTTCAGTATCAGCAGAACCGGTTTTACAAGTTTATCTAGGTCTACACTGGTATTCTTTCATCGCGAGTTATTTTCTTGCTTTACACGGAGATATCTGAGGGCGTGTCGCTAATTTAGATTATTGTTTCTCAACCCAGGGGTGACCTTTAGATATTAGGGGGTCGCAATCGGTCCGAAAATAATATTTACATATACAGAGTGTATGTGGTAAGCTTACAAAGCGGGCGGCTTCTGATAGGTTTTGGTTAGACGAATAAAAAATTGTATCGGTTAAAAAAGCACAGGGTGATATGTAAAACTCTAAGGCTGGTCTCACACTGCAGCAGATTTTTACGGCCGTATTCAACCGAATTTCAACTTTAAATTCGGTCGAACTTTAAGGGTTTGTTTTCATTTTAAATGCTAATTGTTTCATCTGAAATGGTCACACTTATAAATATATACTAAATAAAATAAAAGGAAGATTAATAAACATTTTTATGGGAATGCATTTCCATTATCAACTTTTCGGTATCCATTTCGGCCCAATAAAAAACAAACAAATCTGATCGGATTAAACCTACGGACGTCAAGGGCCGAAAACAACGGGTGTGATGTGCGAATGAGAATAGCAAAATAATTGTTTGAAAAATTCGGCCGAATCGGTTGCAGTGTGAGACCTAACAAAAAAATTTCAACGGGCCCTGCCGGCTAAACCGTTACGTCTTACCCGCGCCTCCACCCATACGATTTTTTGTACGTTTATGCCGGATTCATCGTTGCGGATGAGTTTTCCGCACTTGTGCGCGCGCATACTTTTTGTATGAAAAATTGAGCATTTCTCATTTTTGGGATCTTTTTTCCTCTCTGGAAAAAAGTTGAATCAACTTCAACTTTTGTGCGGCGGATTTTTTAAATTGTCATTTTTGTTGTATGATATATGAAAATACTTTAGCCTGTAGTCTCAAAACAAGATATTTCAAGATTTTAAAAATTTTTTACTTACTAATTTTTTAGGTTTTTACCAACAAAACTTTGACAAATTATCCAAATATGTCAAATTATACAAAATCTGCGGCACACATCCACAACAATGAATCGTAGTTCAGCTGATTCTCTTTTTGGGAAATTTGTGCGGCGCGACTCATCCGCAACGATGAATCCGGCAATAATCAAAACCTATCAACCGCCGGCCGCTTTGTAAACTTAGCAATACACCCTGTATAACCATGTAATAACAACCGTACACAATCGAAAAATTTAGCCGATAAAGGTCAATCCCGCACGTATCCGTGACCTGACGGCGACTTCAGTGCAGTACCGGCGAATCAGTGAAAAAAAATATCGGCACCATGTAATTTCATGGAAGCAAATTGGGGGCGGCATGTTCCCGTGGGGCACCGACGCCTTCAGGCGTCCGTAGAAAGAAATGTAAAGATTGATTTGATGTAAGGTTGCTTAAATGTCCAAATGTATTTCATCCTCGTGGATTATGACATTTTAGGTCCAATTTCTCTTCGTAGAATTATAATCCCTGAGAAAAAATAGGATTTGCCATTTGAAATTTTAGATTCACCCCCACCCTGTACGGGTGAGTTTTGTGTGCAAACGATTCCACCCTGCAAGTTGAGCAATTTTTGCTCGAAACTATTTTCACGAAAACCTAACCTTCAGGAAATATCGAACCGTTGCCGGACCTTTGCCGCGCCCTGTATACCCCTGATAACGGAAAAACGAAGTGCCAGCCACCTATACCACACTGCATAACTTTTTCGATTGAAAGGAAAGTGTAAATGTAAGATTGAAGCCCGAAAATTCGAACTCTACTTCACTACAATACAAGTAATTATTGTAATTTAAGTTATTCAAGTAAGATAGATTCTTTAGTCTTTTCCCTTAATTTAGAGCGATTGTCGTAAAAATCTTGAGTCAGTGCTTCCTCAAGTTCATCCTGCAATTTCAATTCCTCCAGTCTTCTCCCTTGAACAGCAATCCCCCACCACTATTTAAACCATTTTGTAGGTTGTTGGGCAAGCATCTTTGCAACTAGCGAGATAATTACCATATTCAATCTCTCGAGTTGGCCATTGCCACGGGGTAGATGGTCCAATTACGGAGGAAAAATCTTTCGCCCTTAACAGAAAAAACTTTTTCCTGTGGTTTGGAAGTCGAAAGAAAAATCATTTTAAAGAAATTTACAAAAAAATTCAGAAAGTTCCAGATTTAGCGAATATTGTGGTTGTGGTATTGCATCTACTACTGTAATGGTTTCTAGGAATTTATAAAATTTTTTATGTAGTCTTGTGTTATCACAGTGAATCCCTATGTATTTTCTTTTTAACAATTCACCCGTACACTGTCGGATAGAACCATTTAATTTGATCATTTTATAGCAGTGCACTTGCAAATTTATCTATGAAATCGTTCACTTGGTCATAAATGTTCGTAGACGACAGATTCAATCTTGTAGAAATCATTCGGTAATTTTTTTCGATCAATTTCTTTATTGCATTATTGTATGCATACTGCTTTTCCAAATACAGGACGAACTTTTGCAAACGGGTTTTTCCACTTTTGTCACTTGTTTAAACATCATCCTAATAACCCGGCTTCACCGGCCGAACTGCGGAAGTTCGAACAGATTGGCGAACTAACTTAAAATAACCTCAGTTCGCATAAAATTTCCACATATTAAACTGAGGATAAAACAAACCTCAGTTCGCCTAACTGGACTTGAACTGAAGTTGAACGCAAATGTAGAATCAAACTTCGGGATATTTTTAACTTTCCAGCAACTGAGCACATTATGGAAAAACTACATTCCACAGAACTTTACATATACTTTCAAAAGTCTAACAGAAGCTCGACATTTCTAATTATAAGCAGACAGCGTAGTTTGTTTTTCGATTATTCCAAACTATAGTGTCGTTTTACCAAGCGGTCCCCCAATTATATACAAACCACCTCCAATGCTGCTTGACCTACGCAATCGAAAGAGAATCGGTCTACTGAGTATGCGCTAATGGTACCCTTTATGGTCACAAAAAAAATGCCAGGTTTCATCGTCCTATACAATTTTATAAAGACACAATTTTGCTCTAAAAACGTTTGATGACCGTACCATGCTTCGTTTGGACTATTCTCTGCGTCTTTTATTGATACGTGCCTGTAGCAAATTCCATTTGGAAAAGTAGAATCTTTACTCAGGCGTACCGTGCCTGTTACATGCTAAGTGCGGGCGAGTCATATTTCTACTCAGGTGTATTGTGCCTGTTTCGTGTGCCGTTTTGACGCTGTCTGTGCCTGTTGCAGGCTAAGAACGGGCGAGTCGAGACAGTTCAATAAGAGCAAGAAAAACTATTTGATCAATGAATAATTTGCTCTAACTGGATGAAATATCTGATTTCATCAATTTGATACATTTTTGATCAAATTCAAAGAGAACAAATCCCAAAGCAGATTTTTTTGACCCCTACACAGTGACTTATCACTTTCAATAAATTTCACTTTATTCGCAACATCTTGGTTAACACAAATTTCCTATAAAAATTGTATATTTCTGTTACATTAATCCTTATACCACTTATAATGCTATAAAACATTGTAAAAGATTCCAATTTTGGGGCATTTTCATTAATGCCATTATAAGCTATCAATTCATTATTCAAATCTTCCGAACAGAACAAATTCACTGGAGAGTAATTGATCAACAGCACAGAAACTTTGCCCTTTTGCTGGAATAACTTTGCCGGCTTGTTCTCTCCCTCTGTGTAATTATTTATAAAACGGAAAAAGGATGTTAATATTTCTGAAAATAAAAAAAAAAGTGGAAGAAAGTATGTTTCGATTTTCAACTAAGAGAAAGTCTATGGGAGTAAAACTCCAGATATATTCTAAAAAAAATAGAAAACTCCAAATCCCAAGAATTTGCGGAGCAGATCCAGGCAAAGTTTTGTTTGTTCACATTTTGTTATATACCTATACAACTACATAATGTTTTTTAAGCAATAAGAAGAAAGTTTGCCGCCACTTAGAATTTGTATCATTAGTAAAAGGATTCAAAAGCAAATCTGCCTCGATGCCTAGACAAATACTTGTTGACAAACTAACTCAACGCTCCAATTAACTTTTCGTTTTACGTACAGCCCCCAAAAACCCCCTTAAGAGCTGTCCCAAAAGTGCTGACATAGCTCTCTCTGGCATTTTCCCAAAAAAATAAATCTTTTCCTCTTCGTTTTTCTATCTGTTCCTCCACTTAAAGGATACCCACCAATACATGCATATGTTAAATATCAAAAAGGAGACTCTATACCAGTAGTTAACTTTCACCAAATTATTTCACTTATAGCATAGACAAACAGATTAATGGAAATTTCATTTCTAGACTCTTCTTGTTTTTTTATGTGTACAAAATACATATAGTGAGGGGTAAGTGATGGTGGGGGCAAGGACGAACAACAAGAAGGATGCGAATGGCATTACAAACAGCAGGAAATGGGATTTTTATGTTCGAAACTGATTCTTAACTTGTTGAAGTTTTTCCTGTCATAAATCTTTTGAATTTTTTAAGCAATTTCAAACAAAAACAAAACTTTAAATAATGGCAACATGCCAACAGGAAAAAGGATACTTCAGGATGGATGTCAGTCCTTAAAATAATGGTGTTTTTTAATTAATTAGCCATATTCATGTCCATGCAATATTTGAGACTTTTGTAATTTATGTAGGTGTGCAAAAGGTAAACCGAACTTTTGTATTTACTTAGGAGTCCTTAAGGATTATGTTTGCGCATCGTTATCATAAATTTGAGGATATACACAAATATATACACATTACAACAAGTGGACAACACCTTTAACTGCTACGAGACCATACCATAGGATTTATCTTGGGAATATTAGGACCTTGTGGGTGCAAACAGTTTTTCACCTGAGATAGTTGTTGATTTAATTGTGGAACAGAAGCTAGTTCAGTACGTGAAGCACTATGTTTGTAAACAGTATGTCGTTGTTTCAATTTTAGGTAGTATATTGTCACAAACTTTTAACTTGCCCCTAGTTTGTAGTCGGTAGCTGGACTCTGTGAGCCCAAATGTTACTAGCCGGTGACACTCTGGTGCATATTTTCAAATATCAACAAAAGTAGTTTATCACTAGTCACGAAATTCAATTATTCAAACGATATTATTTTATGATCATAGTTCAGATAAATCGGTAATCTGCAAAGTATAGAAAGTTGTTTTGGGAAAGTAATCACATTATTTTCTCACACGAAGCTTATGTGGAAAAAAGGTGATTCCAATAGCGCCACCAACTACCGCCTAATAGCAATCATTTTTATTCTCTCCAAAATCATCATGCTAGCAAACAAGAAAAACCTTATGGAATTTTCAGAATCTAATCAAACGAGCGACAAGCATTGTGTCTAATAGCTGAACCAAAGTATTCATAGCGTTGGTGGGTCTACTATCCTGGTTGCTCTAGATATCTCAAAGAATTTGAGTAAAAATCTCTTTTTTGGACCTCAATCGTGGTTAGTAATTTATACAACACATCCCCTCCGGTGTCCCTCACAACTCAATTCTATCCTTGTCAACTTTGCTATTTTTGTTAGCTATCTCCTGTCTCCAACCCAGTAAACACGTCCAACCTCCAACCCAGTAAACACGTTGGCTTACTATGGTACTCTTTGTGACTTCTACACTTCCGATAATACAACGCAAGCAAGTGCCAGACTTTGCCAATTCATTTCAGCCTCTATCAGCTGAAAAATTTAACTCATTCTTGATTGCAGCAATCGTGTAGAATTCAACGCCTTCAAAACCAAGTACTACCTTCCAATTAAAAACTGCAGCAATTTTCCTTTCGTTTTTGTGGTGTAGAACCAAAAGCCTGATACATCTCTTAATATCCTAGGGGTAATATTAGCCGACGACCTGCTATGGTTTGACCACGTACTCCAAATTGCTAAACTAGTATTCCAGTACCTAGAGTGTGGGGGGGGGCTGGAGTTATTCCTCGGAATTATCCTCCAATTATGCTTCTGCTTGCCTAACTTCGCCAGTATTTCCCAACCAGGACTTCTGGCAATCTTTCAAGAGAAGCGGGCCTAGAAATACAGTCATACCCAGGAACCAGAAAAATCACGTTAGCAGATAGTCGAGCGGGTCCAAGCTGATCGAAAACTGCTAAAATGAGCTCTCTTTCTTGGCCGGTAGGTTCAGGGTCACTGTAGAGTGGATACCGGGTCACAGGAATATCGTGCGAAGGTGAGACAACCGAACACTATTTCTGAGGCTGTCAAAGCTCAAAATAGGAAATTTGATCCAGTACCAAAAATATGACTGGTTGGGTCCAAACTCTTTCCTAGCTCTCTGGCTTCCTTTCGCAAAAGTTTTTCACGATTACTGCTGCAAAACGGAGTATCTCGGCGTCCAGTTGTGTACCAGCCCTCGGTTTGGATGGAACTGCCGCTCCTACCTACCTACCTACAATTCTAGGGCCTGCGATCCAGAATTCTTAAATACGTAGATCGACTTTTCAAAAAAATTAATTAATCTGGGTCGCAGCTTCGAAATTAGCCTTAGGATGTCTGGAAAATGAGCAAAACTGTCCCATCAAACTCATTTGTGATGGCGCGATTTGCTCTTTCACAGACATTTTGAACTAACGTATTATCGTAGCAGCATTGGTAAAATTGAATCGAAATTAGCAGAATGATTGCGCAACTTAAATAAAAGTTCCTTTTCTCCAAGGTGATATTTTCCCGGTAACATAATAGTAGACCATTCGACTTATTCCCAAACCCTGCAGCCATACTTTTTGCGCACACTACGATCTGAAATTTCATTTATAAACATTACAATTCGACTGTGGACCGAACTTTTACAGTAAGTATTTCCGGATTGGTACAGCAACCAAAAATTCAAACGTAAAGTTCAACGCTTCCTCCTCCAGCACCTCCTAGACTCCTCCTAGCCAATCTTATTCTGTATAGTTCCTCAATCTTTACGACATCAGAGACTAGTAATTTAGTAAGGGTGTTTCCTAAGCTTATAGTCCGGGGAAATTAGCAAAAAAACGCACGAAAGGAGAAAATTCCAAAATGGCTGATAACACAGGCCTACAAATTTTTAACCCAGAGACTAGACCTATCGTACCCGAAGGATTTTGATGCGCTGAATCCGAATCCGTGTTCAGAATGGCTCCTACACGTCTGGTTTTCGAGATATCCTAACCTAAAAGTGCAAAAAACGCGTTTTTTACGTGACGTAAGGAAAAAAATTATAATCAAAAAATGTTGAATGGTAATTGAAAGTACCATCATGTCCCTTTTAAACCTATTTGGATTTTTTGAAATATCTTTTTTTTTTCACCAAAATATCGCTATTTTAAATTTTACACTTTAGCGTATTAACCCAACTACAAAAAAAAATCGAAAAAATTCTTCCCAGACCATGTTGATCTTGTGTTTTTGGGGTCGCTGATTCTGAATCCGAGGTCTAATTCACCCCATAAGGTCAGAATTTTTCGTAAGCTCAAAAAACAACCCCTAAAAACCACCCCTATCAAACCATAACCACCTGACCTTGGGAACAGGGAGTTAAGTAGATTATTTCTTTTGAAATAAGTCCTATTTTTATTCAAATTGGATCCCACAATACTAGCGAGCTTACTTACCCACCCCCAACCCCCCTAATACCTACCTACCTATTTTTTCGATTTTTTTTGTAGTTGGGTTAATACGCTAAAGTGTAAAATTTAAAATAGCGACATTTTGGTGAAAAAAAAAGATATTTCAAAAAATCCAAATAGGTTTAAAAGGGACATGATGGTACTTTCAATTACCATTCAACATTTTTTGATTATAATTTTTTTCCTTACGTCACGTAACCTCAAAAACTGCAAAAAACGCGTTTTTTGCACTTTTAGGTTAGGATATCTCGAAAACCAGACGTGTAGGAGCCATTCTGAACACGGATTCGGATTCAGCGCATCAAAATCCTTCGGGTATGTAAGGTCTGGTCTCTGGGTCTGGACTTTTGTTAAATTATGTCGGCCTGTGTAATTGGACCACAGCTTCCTTGGGACTTTTTAAGAAAACAATTTCGGAATCACAAAAAAAACATGGCCGCCGGAGATATCACTTTTTGGCAAAAAAATCACTCAAAAACTGGCTTTTTCGAAAAAATTTATTTGATCAAACAATACGAAACTTTATTACTTACAAAATAACCCTCTTGGAATTTTTTCGAAAACCTTAACCTTCCCGAATTATTTAAAGTATTTTTTGGCCGAAAAGTGATTTTTGGAAACTTTGACCTTGAATAACTTCGAAAGGGTTAGATTTTCGAAAAAATGACAAGCAGGCTTTTTTGTAAGCAATAACGTTTCGTATTGATTGATAAAAAAAAAATTTCGAAAAAACCAGTTTTTGAGTGCCTTTTTTGCCAAAAAGTGTGTTTTTTTAATATGTTCGAGCACAGAACAGAACAGCTTCCATACAAAAGTCTTGTCCCCGATAATTATCAAGAACACTATCCAGCACAAAGGGGAATTTAAATTTCCCTTTTCTCACATACGTTTTTTAACTTGACAGTTGACAAATAAAGTAAAATGTTTTGTTTACTGAATGAAAAAAGAGAAAAATTAATGGAGAGATAAATAAGATCGATCTTTATGCAATATTAGAAGAAATTAAAATGCCCAAAGCCGTAATTTTTGTAAATAAAAATGAAAATTTCCCTTGCCGTTTTTTTAATGTTCCAGGACAGAACAGAATAGAACAGATTAAAAAAACACGGAAAAAAAGTGATATTTCCGGCGGCCATGTTTTTTTTTGTGATTCCGAAATTGTATTCTTAATGCCGGATCCACACGTTTGTCAAGGCTTGGCAAGCATTCGCAAATTCAAACGTGTGGATAAGGCGTTTGGCTTGGCTTGTGTAAGCTTGCCGACGCTTGTGGCCGATCCGGTCGAGTGTGGATTCTCGGCAAACCAAAGCAAACGTGCGAACGCTTGCAAAGGAAGTTTGCGGCAAGCGTTTGTGATGCGTCCACACATTTGTTTTAAAAAAGCTTTTCCAATTTGCGAACGCTTGCCAAACCTTGACAAACGTGTGGATCCGGCATAAAATGTCCCAAGGAAGCTGTGGTCCAATTTTCAGCTATTTTGGGATGTTGTCTCCTTAAAATGCTAATTTCCCTGGACTATATTACTTCTTTATGGGTTAGAGCAATTGAGCTAGTAGAACTAATATCCTTCCTAAGCACTATCTTATAAAAACATCTGCTGGAGCGAGAATACACTTATCAAGAAGAAGTTGGAGATTATGTCCTCAAGATTGAAAACGCAGCTGTATTTACAGATAAAAAGAAAATGTAGGATTTTATTGAGTGCAAAGAGGGTGGGATGTAGATGGTGGTACACTGTAATACGTTACAACGTTGTTAGGAAATCCCCGTAGTAAATTGGACTATAGGTGCGCATCTAGAAACACCTGTTTTGATGTTGAATGTATGAAAGGCATGTGTAAAAAACAAAATATGTAAGCCAATGCATGTAAAGTACGTGGAAATTGCAATTTTTCGGGGAAATCAGTGTTATTAAGGATATTATGTATATTTTTGTTTTATATTTTTTTTATAATTTCCATCAGTTTCCATCAACCAAATGGAGATTCTGTTTTCCATAATTTATTTCTACCTCAAAAAAAATATAAAGATAAAATTTCAACCAGCCCAGCAGAAAAGCTCCATTGAATGGATTAACATATTAGTTATTGACAACACTTAACAGCTTTTGTTTGTTTTTTTTTATTTTATGTTAAACATTCTGCGTAAAAAACTACGCACAAAAAATTCTTTCGAAGAACAGCATCGCATGATGAATTTTTTTATATTTTTTTTATTCTTAATTAAAGGCTTGGAACGACAAACAATTTCATTTTTTTAGGTTATCTTACGTTTTAAAATTTAACCTATGACCTTAAGTGTAAAGCTTCTCTACGTAGCGCACTCGATCTTTGAGTTTAAACAACAACATTCAACAGTTTCTTTTTTTTTGTATTTTTGTTTTTAAGTTATCCTTTGGACTAACAACTAATTAGCGGTTGATGATGATATAATGTACAGGTCACACCCATTTTTTTTAGTATTGCAGTTATAGGTTTAAAGTTTTTGAAAAATTACACTCTGTACAAACATTTAGATTTTTTCGATTTTTTTCTTTTTTTTTTTACAAAAAAAATAATAATAACAATAATATTTTTTTTTATATTTTAACTTACAAATTTGATGTGTTTTTTGGTGATGATCATCACTGATGACTGTTGTAGCACAGTAGTTTAAAGCGATGCTATTTTTTTAATATAGACGTTGTTGATTTAGACTATGATCGGAGTACGTATGTCTAGAGTTTTGCTGTTGGGACTTGGTATGGATAGGGATGATAGGTCGTAATTTAAGTCGGTTGTTAAGGATGATGATCTTGTTGTTGAAGCCTCGGTTATATTATGAATGGTAGACATTGAATATTGTATTCCTAAACTTGATAATATTGAGCAATCTTTTCCACTTCGTTGACCATGTCAGACTCGTTCAGTACCATTGCTTTGTGGCGTTGGTATACTTGTTCCTGGGTATCTAAAGAAATGAGAAAAAGAAAAATTGTACAATAGTATTTTCTAAAAAAAAAGAAGAAAGTTTTTTGTTTGGTAAGATCAATGCAAAAAATAATTCAGTAATAATCGAGAAATTGGATAGAAATTAATCATTTCCTATTGCCGATCGAGTTCGATTAGTCGAATTTTCAGGATCACTTTTGAGGAGGAACCTTATCTTCGAAATAACAAGAGTTTTGTTGATTTCCAAAACATCGATCTTATATAACATTTAAGCTGTTCGAACCCTGTCAAAAGGAGCTGTTTCCTTGGCTGGGAGGTACAAGATCACTTTTCAGTGGATACCAGCTCACAAAACATCAACGTCAAAAATCTTGTAAATACACCAATGGAGAATGTACGGAAATATTGTGCGAAGAGAGCCTAGTCGGAATAAACTGACTCCTTAGAAAATATAAATAATTTTAGCACTAATGAGAAATTGACTAGTTCCAGTACTGGTGCCAAAGCAATCCTGAGAGGTACTAGTTCAAATCACGATATCATTGGTAAGCCCAAAAGATTTTTCGAAAGAATTTATTTTTTAGTTAGTAGTTTTGTTAGCTCAAAATGAATTAGTTCTCCAAGAACTCCAAAATGAATTACTTCTCCAAGTACTTCAAAATGAATTAGTTCTCCAGTTAGTTCAATATGAATTAGTTCTCCAGTTAATTCAAAATGAAATAGTTCTCCAGTTAGTTCAAAATGAAATAGTTCTCCAGTTAGTTCAAAATGAATTAGTTCTGCAGTTAGTTCAAAATAAATTAGTTCTCCAGTTAGTTCAAAATGAATTAGTTCTCCAGTTAGCTCAAAATGAATTAGTTCTCCAGTTAGTTCAAAATGAATTAGTTCTCCAGTTAGTTCAAAATGAAATAGTTCTCCAGTTAGTTCAAAATGAATTAGTTCTCCAGTTAGTTCAAAATGAGTTAGTTCTCCAGTTAATTCAAAATGAAATAGTTCTCCAGTTAGTTCAAAATGACTTAGTTCTTCAGTTAGTTTAATATGAATTAGTTCTCCAGTTGTTCAAAATGAATTAGTTCTCCAGTTAATTCAAAATAAAATAGTTCTCCAGTTAATTCAAAATAAAATAGTTCTCCAGTTATTTCAAAATGAATTAGTTCTCCAGTTAGTTCAAAATGAAATAGTTCTCCAGTTAGTTCAAAATGAATTAGTTCTCCAGTTAGTTCAAAATGAATTAGTTCTCCAGTTATTTCAAAATGAATTAGTTCTCCAGTTAGTTCAAAATGAATTTGTTCTCCAGTTATTTCAAAATGAATTAGTTCTCCAGCTAGTTCAAAATGAATTAGTTCTCCAGATAGTTCAAAATGAATTAGTTCTCCAGTTAGTTCAAAATGAATTAGTTCTCCAGTTAATTCAAAATGAATTAGTTCTCCAGTTATTTCAAAATGAATTAGTTCTCCAATTAGTTCAAAATGAATTAGTTCTCCAGTTAGTTCAAAATGAATTAGTTATCCAGTTATATCGCAATATCGCCTTTCCTTTAAATGAGGTCGCCATTTAGACCTATTGCAGTCTTGACCGCGCCAAATAATGAATGAAAGATCGCTTGGTCAAGGCTGCAGGTCAAGGCTATGATCAGGTATGAACTTCTAGCGTTAGGTATATTCCATCAGAGTCGGACCGCCTAGTATGATCTTCACCAAACTGAGCCTGTATCGAACCCATTAATACAGTGCCGGAGCGCTGTCTGACAGCGCGTTCGCCTATTCATTGCCTTCGAAGTTCTGAAAGGATCATACTATTGAGTATCCCGCTCATCAAGCGTGCCTTGAAAGAAGGAAAGAATAAAATTCATTTACATCTGCTTGAAAGACAGTAGCTAAGGTACCCAAGGTTGAGCCCCTTGCATAATTTCCAATTCTATCCATTGTTTTCAAGGCACAGAAGATGAGCTTATTGACCTAAAGGACCTAAAGGATTTAGGTGTAATCAAAGCGTCATGGCTTGAATATGAACGTAACTTTGACATTCATGGTGGTTTCATTTTACGAACTGTTCTTATATTACAAAAACTTTTATCCTCGTTCTTTGATCCACTAAACCTACAAATATCCTTTTTCACCATATCTTTTCTTAATTATAACATTAAAATAATCCTAATTGATAAATCATTACTAAAAATCTGAAAATCCTTCGACATCGATAAGCATATTCCGTAAAGATTTAATGAAATCTCGGTAAGCCAAAAAGTTCCCAAGAGATCAACGAAATAAACACCTGAAAGTAATTAGCCAAATTGAGGGCTTGCAGGCAGCAGACGAGGCAGACGACGAACTTGTGCAAGAGATAAACAATATCACCAGAAACGAATCCGGGGAATATGAAGTCATCTCGTCTCCCAATCAGTATAAGCTGTTTGCATTGGATTATCTCCAATCGCCGTTAAGTAAGCCCATTAACGTAATTATAATGAACTTCAGATATACGTGTTTACACGGCAAGGACATTAACAATTCTCGTTTTGGGGAAGCCAACCAGGCACATTATCACTTTCTGCTGGAATATGCTTTTTCCGTTTATAGCATAGATATCGAGGCGGGTATGGTGGTAGTTGGGGATGATGGCCGTCACGGATATCGTGTGCTCACCTCATGGACAAATTAAAAGAAATTGTTACTTTCGTGATATCGTAAAATTGATATTATTACGCTAGTTTTTTTCGTTGTTAATTGTTTACTAATCATTTATGGTCGTTGGGAAGGTTTTTGTCGATAAAAGTTAATTTTCGATTTGTATTGAAGTAAATTGTTGGAAGGTTTCTGCTGGTTGAGGGCATTTATGGAAAATGAAGGTGAACAGATGAAATGTGTTAATTAGAAAACATTTTTTTATGGGTGTTTGGAGCTTGTAGATGGGTTTTATGAATGTGACCTTATGTTTAGTCATGGTGGCCATATGGAGGTTTGTAATTCAGCTACAAGGAAAATGTATTCTTGTGGATTGAGTTATGGATTTTAAGTGAAAAAATTGGTTATCTCCTTCCACAACTTTTATAACTCTACAATGATACAAAAGAATGAGCCTTGAATTAGAATTTATCAATATTAGCGCAATAGTTTATTTTCACCGAGGCAATTTTATGATCTCAAAAAAATTCTCTCCAAAAATTGATTAAATTTTTTTCACTGACTATTGCAATTTTGGCCTGGCGTGCTGTTTTTCAGTAATGATAAATACGACGCCAACGCACTGCCATGTAAGAATCGAAAGTTGAAACTACATAAAATTTTGTTAAAAAAAATAAGAAATAAAATTTTCCCTTTTAGAATGCTTTTTTTCACCAATTACAAATGTTTATGTTTAAAAATGCAAGGTTTTCTACCCCTGTTTCAACACATCCCGGGGTTTACGGGGGAAAGAGAAAGATATAAAAAGTCACTATACCAATCTATTTTTTGTAAATTTCTTTCAAATAAAAACAAATGTGGATTACGCACCTTGTACTCTACCTCAAAGATGGCGTTAAAAGAAATACACGATTCATGAGAAACATAGAATTTAAAACTCTGTAAATCAAAATATCTCAAAAACGGTTACTCTTACAAGAAAAATTTATAAAATATTTTTTTGTAGGAAATTACCTAAGCTACAACTTTTATTCACATAAAATCTGTAAAAGTGAGCATTACTGAGATATTTGCGAAACATCGCTTTTGCTGAACTTTGACCCGGCGTAAAATTGTGTCCGGTTCTCAAATCGATTGGGACTTTTGACATTTTCTTTAGAACAATAATATCAATGTCCATACCAAAATTTCCCGGAATTTTTCCGAAGTAAAATGTCTAACTTCCCTGGACTACAAAAGTTTTTTACATTTAGTAAGTGGCTACAGCAATAAAAACTTTACATTTAAAATTATTTTTTACTTTTTGTTTCATTTTGAAATAAAAGCGTATTTTTTAGTTTTTTTTAAACTAATTATTTTTATTTTCTACTTTTTAGTTCATATGTCTTCCGCCGTTTTGTGATGGTCGCCATATTAGATTTAAAATGACGTTGACAGCGTACTGTATTCTACCTGTTATACTCTTTCATTTGATACCCATATCATGGGGTCAGTGGAACACAATTGCAAAAATTGGCCGCCATCTTGGAACCGCTATCTTGATTTTTTTGCAAAATGGTTAGATTGCATTGCTACGCGAACTGTACATTCATAATATATGTGCAAAATTTGAAGTTGATCGGTTATATGAAAGTATGTAGGTCAAAATTCAAGTTGCAAAATTTGAACTAAACAAACTAACAAGAATTGCAAGTTAAGTAAAAGCTTATAAAAAAATCAGCTGCAATCTTGGAACCGCTATCTCATGGTCAGATTGCATTGTCACGCGAACTACGCATGTGTGCGGAATGTTTTTTTAAATATTTTTATAAATTACTCGAGAATGTTTTGTCTCAAATGAATAATGACGATATATCTTTCTAACGATAGTTGACGCGAAATCGGCGTTGCGTGTCTGTTTACTATAAATTATCAAAGATTGTTGGTCATTTGGCATATTTAGTTTAATTTTTCAGAATTTTGAATTGCGTCGTTATTCTCGCAAACCAGCGATATATCTTCCGCCATTTTCAATTTGGAATGACGCCCCACAGCTAATGGTATTCTACTTATCATGACCTTTCATTTAATATCCCTGTTGGGGGTCGGGGAACACAATTGCAGAAATCGGCCGCCATCTTGATTTTCTTTGAAAATGGTCAGATTGCATTGTCACGTGAACCATACATATGTGTAAAATTTGAAGTTGATTCGCCAACGCCAGACATAAGCTTTTGGGTAAGCAAGCACCGCGAATAACGAGCGGAGAGAGTCACTATTCGATTCCTTTGGTATTTAAGAGACATATTGTCTCTTAAGCTGGAAATAGACACAAGCGTGTGAACGGTTCCAAAGTATGTGACGAGTTTTGATGTTAAATGCGGCAATGCAGAAAAAGTTGAAAGTAGACCGAATTTTGCGTTTCGAACGTTCGGTTCACGCACTGCATTTGATTACATACACGTCTATACTGTCTGACACCGCACGCAACGCTCGCACTCATGAATCTGTTTTCAGCTTTAGTCCGACCAGCGGAGTAGACCAACTTTTGCGTTTCGTACGTTCGGTTCATGCACTGCATTTGATTACACACACGTCTATACTATCTGACACCGCACGCACCGCTCGCACTCATGAATCTGTTTTCAGCTTTAGTCCGACTAGTCCGTTGGTGTACTGGGGTGTAATGATACTGCATTGAGTATCTGATATTGATGCTTTACTTATTCTTGGGATCTCTTCTCCTTTCTTTCATTTCGGTGAGTTCTGCCGAATCTGCTTTCAGTGGTTTCCGAGTCTCTGGCGTACTCTCACGTTTTTGCACCATCTTTGTGGCGGTTTCGGTTTCTTTAGCTAAACTAGTTCTGGCATTGTTCGCGTGGCTGCTTTCGCCTGGACACATGCCTTTCGTCCTCTCCTTGCCTTCTCGCGCACTACGAGTTATGATGCTAGCTGATTCCACCCTTGAACTTCGTTGGCTTGGTATACATTATGTACGAATCTCACACACTGATTGTGCCGCTTGTGTTGTCACTATCGGATCAGATTTTAAATAAGCGTAGATTTTGTAGAAATTTGAACACATTTTTTTGTGCCTACAATTGAAATCCTTTTTTTTGTGGTTGGCATATTTAATAGAAACTAGACAAAATCTTTATGGTAGATCAGAGGATATTTGAATCTTTCTTTGCATTAAATATTTAAAAGTTTCTTACGAGTTTTTACTTAGTAATTTTATTAAGAAGACTTTAATGTAATCTTTAACGGATCTCAACCCTTGAATTGTAGTGCAGCTTTCTTAAAAAAAACAAAACTAAAAAAAATACTATGTAAAAGGATTAAATTGTAGTTTTTGTGTCCTAAATTCAAAGAAAAGTAGAACGAACGAAGTTCTTCTTAGAAAATTTCTGAACTTGGATTTCGTTCTTGGACAGAATTTGGTTTTACAAAACTTGAAGAAAGTTGTACAAAAGTTTTCCTTTTATCTCTTTACAACTGCTTCTTAAACTTTCCCTCCATTTACCTAATCCAACTTTTCCCACTTAAATGTAAGTAGAACTTCCTCTTAACCATGTCCTTCCTACTCACCCAATTGAGTTAGCTCCTAAACTATTCGATCCACTATGTCCATCGTCGCTGATGCAACTATTTGGCTGCGATGTCTTATTTGATGTCTGAGTCTGTGCAGTTACTGCCTTGCCGCCAAATGGGCTCTGGAACGATGTTGATGTAATTGTAAAGTATCCACCTGGCTTCGGTTTCAGGTGGCGATTGTTCATTTGCATGTGCACAGTCTTCATGAACTCGATTTGATGGGCCAATTTTTGGATTTCCTCCTTATCGCAAAAGAAAAAAGTAAAAAAAAAAACAAGAAAATATATTCAAGATTAACATATTCCTCGGCAAAGGACTATAATATTATGTAACTAACCTTAAGCTCCTCGTTCTCCTGATATAGATCAGGTGAGTCTTCCGGCACTAATCCAACGCCGTTAAGGGAAAAGGAAGCGGTAATGCTGCGTACACGTGCCTTATTGTCCCATTGATCACCTTGGCCACGTAAGACCCGGAGCACTTTCGGTCCAAAAACCAAAGCGATTGTAACTGATGTTGACAGTTGTGTCCTGATGAATCCTAGCAGATATTTTATGTCAGGACCAGCTTGTGGGAAGATGAATAAACTAAGGCGGAAAAGAAAAAAAATGTATTTTTTTTGTGTGTGGTTGTTGAAAATTGCTTGAATGAAAAAGAAAAAAAAATTAATCGATGATATTTTTATGAAGCTGCTCCTTGCAAAGGAGAACGGAAGAGTATACTTGTGAAAATCGATGAGGACAGAAGTGCTATTATCAAATACCATAAAGTTTTTAAGCAGATTATGTTTGAATATTAAAAAGGAGTTATGAATTTTTTATGAAAAGGAATCGATAGTGGCGGATGGTAGTGAAGAAGTTTATTAAGTAGAAAAGGATATTAAAATGATGTACACAAAAATATTGTAGCGGAATGATTGCACGAGCTGAATTGCTCAATGCCTGAGGGATGTTTAAGAATTAATTATTATTGATAGACAGACTTTAGCAGTAGTATGCACAATTTTTAATCTCGTATAATACATATTAGTATTTTGCTGTGTTTTCTGGTCTGTATCTCGATCTCCAGACGCAAATCTACATCTAACCTAAGCTATTCATTAATAAAGGTCTCTAAAAGTTTATCATGTTACATTTCCGGACAATGGTAGACATCTTTCTCCAAAGATCGGGAAGGATATCGAATTCCCTTCTACATTACCAAGAAACTTTGGCTTATCTTCCACACCAATTTGAAAATCTCAAAAAATGAGAATCCCAATAGTGAGGGCAACGGCAGTTGGATCACTCCCGCATTTTCAAAATTTGTTGCTTCAATGTGGAAAAATCCTTACATATTTATTCTTCAAAATATTGTCCATCGCTATCCACAACTTTTTCTCATCTTTCTGGCAGTATATGGACTCCGCGTCCAAAAAACGGCTCTTCTTTCGAAGCTATCCACAATTTGACTCAATTTTTGGTCTCTCCTTGAGAACGGAAATGCTGCTTAGACAAGCCATGTGTTGTCAATCGGAACAGCTGGTATTCGGAAGGGGCGATCGTCCCAATTCACTGTTTCCAGGTAGGTTTTAACGACATTGACCTGATTTACACGACACGTTTTTTAATCTGTCTTGTAAAGAATTATCTTTTGTGCTACGTGCGTGTCTACCGCTGTAGGTTTATACGATAAAGTTCTTAACGTGCGTCAAAACTGATACATTTTTGTGGTTACCACATTTTTTAACAGCGTGATGTTTGTGTGTCTGTGTGTTTGTGTGTTTGTATGACAGAAAAGAAAACCAAGAAAACGTCTGCTGTGAGTGGTCAACCCGTAATGGCAATCCCTCTCGGTCCCTCAGCTTCCCTCTCCCAAAAACTCGTGCTTTATGCATAAAAAAACATGTCGTGTAAATCAGGTCATTAGCAACAAGCGGCAGAGCATTGTCTTGCTTTGTCATATCGTTGCTCGAATTGCGGCTGTTTTTCTTTCAATGCTCGACTCAAACGCAATAGTTGTGTTCGGTAGCGAGCTCCTGTGATGGTTTCACCCGGCTGCAGGAGGTCATAATATACCACGCCGAGCTGGTCCCAGCAAATATACAGTATATGCTTAGAGCCGTGCTTGCTTGGCTTGTCCGGGGCGACTCGAAAAATATTTTCGTTTTGAATTATTATCGTAACGGATTCACTTTTCATTGCCAGCCACAATACGACGCAGAAAACTCTTCCTTTTTTAACCTCGAAGCAACTTTTTGCATTTGGTTGAGCCAAATTACACGGCTTAACACTTTGCCTCTTAACAAACCGGTTTGTGCATGTTATACGAATTACACGATAAACTGACTGTTCTGCATTTTTTCGTGTACCGATTCTATTATCTATGTAGCTGTGTACAAAACAACAAAAAATCTCATGCTTTTCGCAACTACCGAGAACGAAGTTATACTTGTGTGGTGTGCTGCTTGGTGCAGTCGACAATTTTTTGGGATGCACAAGTGAGCGACTTCCCTGCGACCGCTTGCCTATAAAATCGGTTTATTGGTATTATTGGAAGTGTTGATGGAAGAGGTGATGGGCCGTGTAATTTGGCTCAATAAACAACGTTTGACGTCTTTGGGCTTCAAGTCATATGATACCCAATTTCATTCTTGTGGGCCATTCGCAAGGCTTACAAACGATGGGAAAGGGCTTCTTAAGTCTCGCCCAATAAATCTGCTAGTTCTTGTTGCGTTTGACATGGATCTTCATCCAGTAATGCCTCCAAATCTGCGTCTTGTCAAACATTTTCACTTGTCCGGAAAGCTCCTTATCTTCCACGAAAAAATCACTGCTTTTGTAGCTTCTTTGAAACCATTCGCGACACGTTCTTTCACTAATAGAAGTCTCACCATAAGTTTCTACAATCATTCGACACGCCTCAGCCGCAGTTTTTTAAGTGAAACTTCCTTGCTCTCCTTCCGGGGATTTTGAAGTGAAAGTTCCTTTCTCCCGTTCTGGCGATTCGAGCAGGTACTAGTGAATTCAGACTTGCAAACGAAAACAAGGATAGTTGTATGAAACGGAAGTTGCCTTCTCACTCGCTTACAGCTGTCACTTTAATATGAAAGTTTTGTAACACTTATTTCAATGAATGCACAAGTATTCTAACAATTTAGTTTCCACTTTATTTCGTTTAACATTTTGGATTTTAACAACTTAAGCTGATGAATTTCGCGAAGATCATCGACAAAAGAGTAATTTTCAACACTGCTTCAGCAAAGTAGCTGACAGCGACAGCCATGATAGCAATTAAGTGATGCCATATAAATAAAATCTACCAAACCAGCAGGAAAATATTTGCAATTTATTTAAATTTGTTCATAGATGGCGCAGGCATCAGTAAAGTTTAAATGAGGTGTCGGTTATTTAAAAAATTAAGCTTAATATTATATTGACGTCAAGTTTTATGTTCTTTATTATTGTATGCAAAATTTCACTTCTGGCTTGTGTTCTTTAATACATAATTATATTATTTTTTTTTTGAATTAAAGGCATAAGCAAAATTTCGCGCAAATGATGGTTATTTGGGTCAAAGTTCGACATTTTCATGTACAAAAAAAATTAAAAACGCCGATACAAATGCACAAATATAACGATAAATGGTTGTTGACAGATGCCTAGCTTATCATTTGACGTATCTGATCTAACGTTCTCTTCCAGTAATTTACTGCTGGCGCCATCTATTAGAAAGCGGCGGTTGATTAGTTTTATAAGTGTCAAAATGACATTTTGTCGAAATTCTACCCGCAATGTTCTATATGTTACAAATTCAGTACCTTTTACACGTTTAGGACAAGTATAATAGTAAAAAAACTGAATGGTAAAAGTTTTTTAGTATATCGCTGGTGGTTGTACCTGGTATCCATAAAAATAACTCGTATCACTAAGATTGAATCAAGAACCTCCTGTTTTTTAATGTGTACTTTATTGTTTATCCTCTGTTTTCCGAGGATAAAATCAACAAAAGCGCTTTTAAAACTTGTAACAAGAAAATGTGGTTACCGTATAACAGAATGACAGGATTATAGGAGCACTATCTATCCAACCAAGAACAACATTGAGGTACAGGACACCCCCACCCACTGTAATGAAAAAGTTCCCAGACAACATTTGCTGGAAAAAGAGGAAAACTATGTCTTCTGAATCGTTTAAGTGTTCTTGTGAAACTTTTCTTATAAATTTTGTCTTTTCCTATAACTTAAAATTATCAAAGACATAAAATGTAACTGCTTTTCACATTAAAAAAAAAGTATTAAAAACCACTTCTGTGTGCTAATATTAAATTTAACCAGGAAAGAAACGAAATCACAGAATCCTGTATGTATAGTCTCCTTTTAGACTAGATAACATTGATTTCATCCCAATAATAATTTGCATAAACTTTTTTCATACAAATCCTTTCAAATTATCCGAAATTCTTTTTCCATTCTACGAAAGGATATTTTCCTTACAAATTTCTGCGATTGTGTCCCAAAAAATTCTAGGATATTTTCCATGTATACCAGTATAAACCACGTGTTTTATGATTATTATATTGAAATGAACCTTGGAGTTTTCTCTACAAAAATTATTATCAAGGACAAAACCTCAATTCAATTAAAGTAAACGAGAGAAATGTTTAAGACTTATTTTTATTTATTTTTTTTCCTTCTTATTCTCTATCCCGTAAAAAGGAGGCGCCCCCATCCTTTCAAATTCAAACGAAGGCACATTCCTCTCGCATCGCTATTTTTTCCATTTTCCTTTAACATAACTTACATAATTCTTGCCATTTTCTTAGCAAGTCATTTAATGCCCGCCAGAGATAAACTCGAGGGACGCAATGGTGTAGGAATTTTGCCACGATAAAAATGCTTTAGATGAGAAAAACTTTTCCTTTCCATTTCTTTCATTCTTGTTTCACATACACTTTTATAAATTCGAAAATAAATTTGTTTTCCTTAAAGAATAAAAGTATTTTTTTTTTCATTTTTTTTATATTTTGGACCAAGTTTAGTTGATGAATGACTTATTTTTTCCCTGATTTTTAACACCACAATTTTGCACCTAATGTAAATAGGATAAGTTTTTTGTAAGAATAAAAAAAAATTGATTTGTTTTTATCTCTTGTCTTCGACTGAGAGGGGAAAATTCTTTTAAAATTATGTTCAAATTTTAATTTAAAAAATAACTTTTGTAAACATAACAAGCCGCCCCGAGGGTGTCATTCCAGAAGTTAGAAAAATCCTTAGAACACCAAACAGAAAAAAAAGGATAGGATTAGGCTTCTGAGAAGTACGTATCACAAGAAATGTTTTCAGGCTACAAATCTCTGGGTGCCCTCAAGGTTTCTTAACTTAATAACTGTTAAATGATGTTAGTCTGAACTATTTTTTGAGGTCATACTATCTAACTGACTAACCGCAATATTAAATTAGTCCCATTTTTGGTACATCCACTGTAGATCACGCGAGCGTCATAATTAGATAAATCGGAAGCGGCATAAGTGGATCATCCATCTAAACTGAATCATCTACATATGCAGATCACACGTGTGTCATAAGTAGATCACCTGTCAATCAAAAGTGACAGAAATATGTCACCTATCAATCAAAAGTGACCTATGTAGGTCCCCGCTGGTTCCCAGGCTCAATCGTCCCAGCACCTACTCGAATGTAAGAAAATATTTCAAGTGATAACTCCCATCTAAGGACTTCGAAATGCTTGTTTAGCAAATCTTGACTTTTTAACACAAATTTTCACTTTTTTTATAATATATGTGGTTTCAACGAAGTCCAAAGTGTTACAATCGTCATATCTTTTCTGTAGTATAACTAGGAGCCCATGCATCGAGGATATAAATATCTCAGAATCGTTCTTCCTGGTAGAGTCGCCAACCTCTTCTCGGGAAACATTTCTTATTACGGATTTCCCGTGATTCCAAAATAACGTTCAAAATCGTCTAGGAGCTACGGTTTCCGAGATATGGGCATATCCGGTGATTCCAAAATAACGCCCAAAATCGTCTAGGAGCTACGGTTTCCGAGATATAAGCATTTTTGTGTGCTTATCCGGTGATTTCAAAATAACGCCCAAAATCGCTTAGGAATAATGGTTTCCGAACATAAGCATACCCGGTGTTTCCAAAATAACGCCCAAAATCGTCTAGGAGCTACGGTTTCCGAGATATAAGCATTTTTGTGTTTTTAGCTGGTTATCCCAAAATAATGCCCAAAATGGTCTAGGAGCTATGGTTTTCGAACATAAGCATACCCGGTGTTTCCAAAATAATGCCCAAAATCGTCTAGGAGCTACGGTTTCCGAGATATAAGCATTTTTGTGTTTTTAGCCGGTGATGCCAAAATAACGCCCAACGACATATAAGAATTTTTGAGTTTTTAGCCGGTGATTCCAAAATAACGCCCAAAATCGTCTAGGAGCTACGGTTTCTGAGATATAAGCATTTTTGTGTTTAAAGCCCAAAATCGTCTAGGAGCTACAATTTCCGAGATATAAACATGTACATGGAAGGTCACCCAATTCATCACAAGGCGTTTTCAAGTTTTCATTAACAGATGCGTACATCTCTATCTTAAAAATCTGCTGGCAAGATAGAATTAGAAATGAAGAACTATGGCGCCGCACCGGCCACAAAAATATAGACGACGAAATCAGGCGAAGCAAATTGAATTGGATTGGTAACACCTTGCGCCGCGAGAACGAAAATTTAGTCAAATAGGCCCTGCCCTAGAGTTCGCAAGGTACCCGTGGAGTTGAAAAACCTGAAACAACGTGGGGAGAACCTTATTAGCAGAGGCCACAACTATAGGAGATCCTGGACAGAACTGAGACCTGGCGCACAAAAAAGAGTCTGGGGAGAAACTGTTTCCGCTCTATGTCCCACGAAGGATTAAAGGAAACAACCTTGCGCCAGGCTACAACAGCATTGTCATAGCAAAACTCTACAATCATAAGACTCCAAGTCCAGATGGTATACCCATAGAAACCTTAAAATATGGAGGAGAGAAACTACGCCATGCTTTTAACATAGTCTCGTTTGCAAACTAAACTGCTCCTATTACCCTCCAGGTACGCTTCTGAGGCTTACCCCACTATTTTAAAATTGCGACCAGTCATAAGTCACAAGCTTTGGAGATTTGCGCTTTCTTCTTATAAATTTCTTAATTTAGTTTTTCTGTCAATGTTGACCGAAGTTACGTCTACTTTACTTCTACTTCGCTTCTACGTTATTTTTAATTTAGTATAGGCCTTCAAGCTGAGACTCACCACACACTTGTGATTGCGTTGTGACTTGTGACAGATTTTAGAATATGGGCATTAGAATACTATTCTGTGACTCGGGGTTCTTCTAAAATATGTCCCTTTTCAAATATGTTTCTTCTTATTTATATTAAATGTATTCCAGGATAATAGAGGCAAATTTTAGTCCATCGAACTTCTGTTAAAACCCGCACCACCTTGCACATGAATGGGCATAATCTAAACGAATTAAATTTAATATTCCAAAGTATACAAACCCCCAAACATCAATAAAATTCTCATTAAAAAACATTATTTAGCTTTTTCGTCACCAGAAAAAATTACAATGATTATCAAATATTATCGCTTGCTGTCCCAAAAAAAAATATTCCATTCCCTCCTCAAAACTGCCAACATAGACCATTCAAGACTTCACTCCAAAAAAAAGGAGAAGAATTTATTAACCCTTAGTTAAACAGCCCCTTGAGACTGGAGAGGATAGGGTGGAGATCGTGAAGCAGCATGGAACAACTTTTTTCGTATGCTTTTTGCTCTCTTTTCCATGTATCTCTCCTCTTCATCAGGGCGATTATTTGGAACGAAAATAACGACCAATCATTTCCCATCTTTATATAAAAACCCCATCATTGTTATTCAGATGGCAATAAATGATGGAGAAATGCGTCCCAAGAATGGTCCACGGAGAGAGCGAGGAAAATAAAGAAGAACATTTTTATGTCTGATGTTAAATAACTCCGCCATTATAGCATCATCATCATCGAGAAATGGTGGTTGGTTTCTCGGTCCAGCAATTTTGGGACGTTCCTCCGTAGAAGATTGCTGCTGAATAAATCCGACAGATATAAGATATCATGAGACACACGATAATCGAATGTCTGTAATCTATTAAGAAGGTGACGAAAGAAAACACCACCCAGCATCCCGGCAACATCCTGCCCCTGTAAAAGGACCTCAGGGAATTTTTTGGGGGGTGCAACTTTAAATGCTGGGTCGATTTAGGGGATGAAAAGCGCAGACGGGATTTAGTTGGCTGTGCTTGAAATTGTTCGTCATTTTTTTGTACTTACTGAAAGGCGACCATCGTGATGTTGACTACAGCAATGTTGTATATGGCATACGATATCAGTCGGGCCTCGTTGTAAAGGGACTCAGCATTCCGTACGTTGTAGCAGACTCGTATGCCCCAGGCAAGGAAGAGCACTTCGCCAATTGCTAAGCTGTGGTCCCACCAATTGTAAGAGCACTGCTTGAATTTCAAGCCATCCTGGTCTCGTATCTGTAAAGGAAGATAAGAAAAAAAGATAAGAAGGATATTCAAGGATTTGTTGCTATCAAAAAAAATTTGTGCTTAAATATTAAAAATTCTTTTAGATCTTTCCGATTTGATAATTTTTGCTGGCGGACTTCATTCCATTTTGAGAGTGCTTTGTAGCTGGGTGAGGATTTGGAAACGACAAATGCAATGTGGATGCATTATGGCGGTATGCCAACCACTTTGGCAGATACAGCTGAAATTGCATATCCAAATTGTCCATAGCAGAAATTAGTTGAAAGAAATTGAAGGTGACAGCAATTCGTGGATTATTTTTCTTGAAAATCTGCTTCCCATTAGAAATATTGACATTTTCCTGGCGATGTTGGCAATGATAAATTCATCATTGTTGGAGTATAAAGAATTATTTTTTACTGTGGTCAATCGGAAAAATTTAGAGTAATTGGCTATTTATCAAACGGACATTTGGACTGGATGGAAATAAATAATATTTGCAGAGATAAGCTTTAGCTTTGAATTATTTAAAAAAAAACCGCCATTTTGAATTTTCAAATTTTGACCACAGATTCACCATTTGTGACCTTAAAAACCTTCCGATACTGATTTTCAATGGATTCAGAATACATTTGAATTTTCAAATTTTGACCACAGATTCGCCATTTGTGACCTTAAAAACCCCCCGATGCTGTTTTTCAAAGGATTCAGAATACATTTGCAAAATTCATCCGCCATATTGGCACCGCCATTTTGAATTTTCAAATTTGGACAATACAATCGTCATTTGTGGCCTTTAAAACCCCCCGATACCGGTTTTCAATGGATTCAGAACACATTTGCCAAAATAATCCGCCATATTGGCGCCGCCATTTTGAATTTTCAAATTTTGACCACAGATTCGTCATTCACGCTCATAAAAACCTCTCGATACCGATTTTCAATATAATCGGAACACAATTGCAAAATTCGTCCGCCATCTTGATTTTTTTTACAAAGTTGTCGGATTGCATTGTCATAGGAACTCAATGTGTGTGCAAAGTTTCATAAAAATCGGTTTAGTAGAAGTAGTTAAAAAAGCTGTCGCAAGTTTTGAACCAAAGAAATAAACAAACAAACAAATATACGAGGTCAAGCTAAATAAAACCATTAAAAAATACATAATAATCCATAATACATAATCATACATAAGAATATATAATACATAATAATATAGTATAATAATACATAACACTTAATACAAACTAAAACCCCCAAAGGCAAATTTTTTCTCACATGGTACGGTTGCGTGATGGAATTAATATGAAACAATGTTCAGTAGATGGTTCCATCACCGACCAACACCGTACCGTGGCATGACCGGACCGTCATCAAATCTGCGACTAGAATATTTTGCTGGTGGTGATACGCTCTGATACTGATACGAATGACATATCCGGTACTGCATGGTATTGAATGGATTCCGAATGGCTTACGTGGCAGTGGATATAGTAGTGCGTGTCGTGCTTTTTTCCGTGCCTGGTACGTGCATAGCACGGTCATGGTATGCTTCGGTTATGTGGGCAGACTCCTTAAAGGTCATCGACATCGTCTCGAACACTCCTAAGGCCCGTTCTAAACACTCCGAGTCTGTTCTAGCCTTTAAATTAAGCTTGGTACTTAGACATTGCAACATGACCTGAAAGATACTACAAACTGGTAGTATAAAAGGTTATCCCTAAGCTTGGTTTTCCACATAAATTAAGAATAAGAACCCGCTGGTTTTATCAAGATTGTGTAGAGAAGATAAAAATAACGTCGCAAGATCCAAACGCTTTTACAAAAACCAGAACTGGAAGAGTACAAAAGAGCAGGAAGAGTCATCATCATCAAACTGCTTATTTTCCTTGGCTGCCAGCAACATCCTCCTCCAGACATGACGGACTGGTACGACATGACGGACTGGTAGAACAAATGGTGACTCCTAAGCTTGGTTGTTTTCACATAAAAAAAACTGTCGGTCCTGTACTTGAATTCTCCAATTTCTTTTACCTAGGATTCGTAGATGTTCTTCAACGCCATGTTTATATCTTTTTTGGGGGACCTGTGCTGCCATCATTGCTACGTTGAACACGGTTCCTCTGGTTCCTCTTCGAACCAAAGGGTTTTGTGCCTGGAGGCTCTTGCCTTTGCATGCGTCGCTGAACTTAAGTTGGAAACAGATACATGCGTGCGTGCGATGCGTGATGCGATGCGTTCCGTCTCTTCTTTCACACATAACTAAGAAATCCAAGTTACCTATTTTTGGTTTATTTTTTCGAAATAATATATATTATACAAAAGAATTTAACCTGACATTGATATGATTCATTAATAAAGAGTCAACCGTTACAACGCTTTTCTTAAAGGAATCTCTGCAACACTTTCCTATTATTACTCCACTTCGGTGATAACTAAGGTAAAATACACTTATTTTTTGTAATTTTCCCAACCAAACTACACATAATAGCCTGAAGCAATTATTTATTTAGCACGTCATGAACTACGAAACCAGCAATATACAGTATGATAGGAGTCAGGGAAACTTTTATCCGAGATTTATATACAAGTACTAAAAAACTTTATGCTTTTACTTTTACATAGCTCTTAAACTAGAAGACCTATCAAAAAATTACGTTGACAATTTAAGGACGATATTTTTTTTATATTTTTCGTGATTTACCATATGCTATAAGTTCCAATAAAAAAAATACTAATGCTATTTGAAAAGTGAGAACCGTACTTCATTTAAACATAAGTTACACGTTAAGTTAGTTACGTTAACAACACCAATTCCCCATGGGTGCTATTTTATACAATAAAAACTCTCTCTCTCTGTAAAATCGCACAGTAAAAGAACTTTTATTAAAACGAAAATGTTATTATTAAAGTGCAACTCTGCAATGCACGAAGTTACGAAACATAAGACCGCGCAAGAGAAACTTTACAACTTTCTTTTTTTTTTCTTAAATTGAAACTTCATTTCTTTTTCATAAACTTAAACGTTTCTTAAGTCGGAAATGAATACTTCCATAAATTATGAATTTATTATTCGCAACTAACTTGGACTTTAAAACTAGTTTTAGTGGCAACAAATTTACAAGTATTAATTTTTCATCGCGGAATGTCAAGGGTTATAAAGAAATGTGAAGATTTTCTTTCTCATGCATTTTTTAGAATGTTGTTGCAGAAGGAATGAATAATTTGTAAGAAAAAAAGTATGAATTAAAATATTTATTGTCAAAGAAAATATAGAAATTGTGAGCTGAAGACATCACCGCCCAATTTCATGACCTAGTTCCCAGTCTGAACCATCCCATTACCTACTTTTTTCGATTAACTGTCGTAATAGAAAGAGTTCAAAAGAAAAAATATTTGCACGAGATTTCGAAAGCTTTTGCTTAACTATGGCATCACGGACTGATCTACAAGCTTTATCAATTATTACCAAAACCAAATGTAAAAATACAGACTTTCTACTTTTCAATACCAACACTTGCCTAAAACTGCTAATTTACGAGGCAAATCAACTACCATTTCTCAGCCCTCTTTATGCTTCTGCTTTTGACATGCACGATTCACGGTAGGTCTTCTGCAACATTTTCAACGATTCGACACAAAAACATTTTGTTTCAAACACGTAAACACACTAAGTGACAGCTCTGGACCAAATTCCGCGTTGTAACGAAGGGAAGGTAGTCTGTGGTTGTAGCGACCATACAAGTTCAAAATTTTGCTATGACTGTAAGATTTTGAGGTCCAGGTCCTGAAATCTCTTAGTCTAAGGACACTGCACGAGGCAAAGTGTTTGATTTGAAGGTCGTGAGGGAACAAGTACAAGAGAATATCAAGGGCGTTCGTGTGACATGTTCTTATGGTACCTTTTGCCCCTTTTTTGCCTTCCTCTTGATCTTTCCCAACTTCATGATATTTAAGGTCCTGCTTAGCGCTGGCCTACATACTAGCGAACCGTACTGGAGAATTGGACGTATCACAGCTGTGTACATCAACGGACCATCTTTGGCTTAAGACCCCATCTCTTGCCGACGGTCTTTTTACCGACGTAGAAGGCCATGTAGGCTTTCTTTACGCTTTCCTCGATGTTCGACTTTCAGTTATGTTTTGGGACCAACACAAGACACAGGAAATTCACCCTGGAGGATAGAGTGAGGGTGTGCCCGCCAACCTCGGGAGGTTGAAGGTGGGAATTTTTGTTTTACCCGTGAATAGCCTTAGTTTTCCATTATTCCAGTGTACTCCATTTTAAAGTAGAGAAATCCGCTAAAAGTGCTTCATTGGCGCTTTGGTACAATAGACACTTCGGCGTTGGTATTCAGCGTGAACTTTCTAAAATGTTCCGCGTTATGGAATCGATGCTAACAGATCTCCAAGGACCTAAGGCTTCCTTCCGTGAACATACAAGAGACCAAGTGGTAATAGCTCCAGAGTAAGTAGAGCATCCAGATTGAGCACCCTAACTGCTACATTTTAGGCAGCAGTGTACGCTATTCTGGCATGTACCTATGAAAAATTAAGGAGGGCCTAATCTACTATAATAAGCAGTTATATATCCTATCTGGCAGCCATCTTTATTCTGTTTGGATAAAGCCCCCTAGGACCAAGGCCCCCTAGGTCATCAAGGCTTCGAACCCAAAAACTGTCCGGAATTAGCCATTGAAGCGGTCAGTTTAGTGAAGAGGGCCCTAGGATATACGAATCTGATGAAATAAGCCAAACACACCTGATCTTTTGAGCTGCACGCGCCCATAGAATTATTGTACGGCAGTAAAAAGAATGTCACTAGTTGACTTGGTTATGCACTGACGGCAAATGCGTAGGACCCATCTGCATGTTCAACGTGGAGGAGGCCAAGTCCGCCCCTTACGTTCTCACTATCTGCAATACAAAGGACCAAAGTTAAGAGCGCAGTAGGCAGTGGCGTATTTACCGTAGCGCCACAGGGACCATGGCCCGGAGCGGCAGCTTGCGAGGGCGGCTTGCGTGTTTAGCTTTAATACACTATTACTTAATACACTATAAGAAAATTTACTTTTTGGGGTTGCTGCAAAATTTATACGTCTTTTTTCAGCATGAACGTCCGTAAAAAATCCGAAAATTATCGAAAATTGGTCCACAGCTTCCTTGGCACTTTCGGAAACACAAAAAACAAACATGAGCGCCGGAGATATCAGTTTTTGGCCAAAAAATCACTCAAAAACTGGTTTTTTCGAAATTTTTTTTGATCAGTCGATACGAAACGTTATTGCCTACAAAAAAGCCCCGTTGTAATTTTTTTTGAAAACCTTGACCTTTCCGAATTATTAAAGGTATTTTTTGGCCGAAAAGTGATTTTTTGGAAACTTTGACCTTGAATAACTTCGAAAGAGTTAGGTTTTCGAAAAAATTACAAGAGGGCTTTTTTATAGGCAATTACGTTTCGTATTGACTGATCAAAAATTTTTTTTCGAAAAAACCAGTTTTCGAGTGATTTTTTTTGCCAAAAAGTGATATCTCCGGCGGCCATGTTTTTTTTGTGATTCCGAAATTATTTTCTTAAAAACTCCCAAGGAAGCTGTGGACCAATTTTCAACTATATTTTGGAATGTTGTCTCCTTAAAATGCTAATTTCGCCGGAATAATAATACGTATCTTAGTAGGTATTGGGTTACTTGAGCCTGGGACAATTTCTTGTCGCCGCAGTGTAGAACTTTCGTTTTCTGTACTAAAATGAATAAAACATAATCTACGTTCCCGGATAAGCGAAGAACATTTGACTTTTAAAAACTAAGTATTTTTAATAAATGGTGATTATTCTTTTGTAATAATTTATGGGGCGGTAAATCTTATAGGCTCAGGGCGTCAAATCTTAAAATACGCCACTGGCAGTGTTGGGTAAAATTTAATTGTTGGACAATTAAAAATTAACAATTAATTAATTGTTAATCACATCTATTGCAATTAACAATTAATTAATTGTAATTGTAAAACTCGCAATTAACAATTAATTAATTGTTAGTCGTGAGTTTCCACAATTATTAACAATTAATCAATTGCCAATTTTTTTAATGGATTTTATTAAAAACTAACAATTAAAACTTATTATTGTATGAAAAGCGTAGTGTCGCACCAGTGATCGCAGAGCTTCGAAATTTTGCACGAAGGTCCGTGGGGGTCTCCCATGATGCACCTCGAAGCCCGATTTTCGAAATTCAAAATGGCCGCCACAAAATGACCGAAATTCAAAATGGCCACCCAAATTTGCCAATTGTGTTCCGATTTCCATGAAAATCGGTATCTGGGGGTTTTTAAGGTAGAAAATAACGAATTTATGATCAGAACTTATAAATTCAAAATGGCCGCGCCATTATGACCGACGAATTTGCCAATTGTCTTCCGATTCCAATGAGAATCGGTATCTGGGGTTTTTTAAGATAGCAAATAACGAATTTATGATCAGAACTAATGAATTCAAAATGGCCGCGCCAATATGGCCGACGAATTTGCCAATTGTGTTCCGATTCCAATGAAAATCGGTATCTGAGGTTTTTAAGATAGCAAATAACGAATTTATGATCAGAACTTATAAATTCAAAAGGGCCGCGCCAATATGGCGGACAAATTTTTCCAATTGTATTCCGATTCCAATGAATTTGGATATCTAGGGGTTTTTAAGGTTGCAAATAACGAATTTATGGTCAAAACCAATAAATTCAAAATGGCCGCAATGAAAATTGGTATCGGGGGGATTTTTAGGTAAAAAATAAAGAATTTATGAGTAAAACTTATAAATTTTAAATTTCGGGGCCAATCTGGGGACGAATTTTGCCAAATAAGTGCATTTCCCGGTCAGCTGTATGTAGGTTGTTCAAGAGTTGGGAAATCGAAAAATCTTCACATCCCAACTCCAAATGGAAGATCATTGACCATAGTTTATGCTGGTCATTTCCACTATTGTTGTGAAGTTTGCCCCATTCTTAAATGTAGGAAATTTCTTAAATACCAGTATAGAAACAGTAAAAACGTTAGAAGCAGTAGAAATACGTTTTCAAATTAATATGAAGAACATCTTTATATAATTCAATAAAAAAAACGCTGTACAGGACAGATATTCACAGTTCAACCGGTCAGACGCGGGCAAAGATGATTTTTGGGAAACAGATTACGCTGCCAAGTGATTATATGGTATCCAAAATCATTTTTTCCAGATTTTTTGTTGTTTTCATTATACTTTTTTCCTACCGCGGACAGTGCACACATAAACTTTTTTTATTTAAAGGCGTTGCAACGCACGCGGGTTTTATGCTAGTATGTAATGTATGTATGGATGTATGTATGTATGCGTGTATTCGTCATTTGGAACCCTTAGGCACTACTCACACGGGGATACGCCAATCTCGGAGCGACTGCGATACTCGGCGACTAAGAGACCCGCCATATGTAATCAGACGGCGGCACTCATACGGGGATACTCCAATCGCGGATACTCGGCAACTAAGCAACCAGTTTCTAGGAGACTTGACATGCTAGTCTCCCAGTCGCTTAGTTGCTCAGTTGCTTGGTTTTTTTCAACTAAAAACGAAATGACTAATATAAGCGAGGTATGTTGATAGGAAACTGGCAATTTCAGTTGCGGCCGTGTGAGGATGACGAGCAACTACAGTCTCGAGTCTCCAAGTATCCGTATCCTAGTCGCCGAGTATCCGAGATTTGCGTATCCGCGTGTGAGTAGTGCCTTAAAGCCCCCAGATACTGATTTTCAGTACAATCGGAACACAATTACAAAAATTAGTCCGGCATTTTGAATTTCCAAATTTTAACCACAAATTCGTCATTTGAAACCCTTAAATCAAGTTCACATAAAATTGAAGAGGATTAATTGTTAGTTTTAATTGTCTTTAATTAATTGACTAAAAGATTATTTGCGATTAATTTAATTGCAGTTAAAATTAATTGCAATTGATTTAGTTGCTATATACAATTAACACGGATTAATCCAAATAAATTAATTGTGGGGTGCAATTAATAGTTCAATTGCAATTAATTTTAACTACAATTAAATTAATCGTAATTAATTTTTTAGTCAATTAATTAATTGATTGAAAATTTAATTGATTAATGCCCAACACTGGCCACTGGCAACATGTCCAAGTTGCAGCCGCGTTACTCCTTTGACTTTATTCCTCGAAAAAGAAAGAAAAAAACGAAAGATGACATTATTAGTAGAAAATGGAATTGGAATGGTCACGTTCACGTGGATTAGAATTCCCAAGGAAATCAACCAAAATGCCATCCACGTAATACGTAGAGACACACTTCCTTTAACAATTAAGCAAAATAAAAAAAAACTTTATCTGAAACTGAGCAAATAGCCAGAAACAGTGTCCGACTTGTTGTTTTGTTGTAAGAACTTCATCGAGTTAAGTGGAACATATCCTAACAAATTTTGAGGACAGATTATGTTACATGAAATGACATATGGAAATTATAATACTCCAAGGATTATTTTACCTTTACCAGGATTTCATTAAATTAATTCGTTCAGTGGTTAGACAACCCATTTTCATATGTGTGTACAACAGTCAAACAAAATCATGTCAGATTAAAATCTATGCATGCATAATATTCTCATTTCACTCGCTTTCATAATCATTGATAAATATTAAATCTAATAATTTCGAAATTTATGCACAAAGTCCAGGTTGACCAGCTTATATGCAGGGAACAGAATAAGCCACAAACAAGCCAATTAGCTCTGAACATTGCATATACTCACAATTTCCCCGTTTGGTGGAGCTGATAACGTCCATGTCCCAAGGTAGATGAGCATCACAAGTAGAATCGGTACCATCCACTGGAGGAGCTGCTTGTCTGTTAGCTTAACCTTGTGGGCAGACTTAACCCGGTACGTTAGTGATACCCTAGTGAATGAACGGGACAAGGTTTTAGCTATTAAAAAGAGATCCTTAATCTTCTTCCCGCATCTTACCTCCAGGTCTTCATTAGCAGCGATGTGTATGTGATGCAGAAGCCCATATGTCTGGTCCACTTTGTAGCTATGCACCATCCTGTGTCGAGTATTGGAAAGATAGCTGCCATCTGTAATGGTAAAAAGGAAGTGTAATCAGAAATTATTCGTATCTCATCAAGGATAATAAAGGAGTGCAAGTTATGAAATTCGGTAGACAATCGTAAGACTCTCGCCTTTATCCATGTTTATGTTCCATGAAGGAGCTGAAAGGTTCCACCTACATAATCCTATGGATATTAATCTGTGGGGGAACGGAGAGAGACTGATTAAAATTTATTTCCTGGACGTTAGCCAGATTGTGGCTCTCCCTTATTTTGGGGATTTAAGTTAAGGGTAAAAAATTAATGCACTAAAGGTCCTTTTTGGGGGTTTTTATGGGTGTACGAGATTTAGACAATTCTCCTCTCTAAGTCAGGGTATCTGATAAGTTGATGAGCTGATTACGGTTTTCATTTTAAGGGAAAACTAATTTTTGATGGAGGGTAAGAAAACTGCAGATTATTGGTTTAAGTAGGGTTAAAATGGCCGCGGGGAATGGAATTGTGAAAATTGTAATAAGAAGATCGTAAATTTTTGAGCGTTAATTAAGTAATTTTTTTGCGGTGGTAAGATTTACAAGTATTAAAGGTTGTAATTTGTTCTTATTTAATTTGTAAGATTAAAGAATCTTATTACAAAAAAAATAAAATAAAATTTAAACACAACAAAATTATGCTAAAATAAAACTGTTGCATTTTTTTTTGTTATGGTATTGTAAATAAGGGTAAACTGATGAATTTATAAAGGAACAAGGATATAAACAAAAAATATACATATATAAAGAGAAGAAGAAAGTCCACCCTTAAAAAGAAAATTTAGTATCTTTTAAAAGGGTTCGTTTTATGGGGTTTGAAAACCATTCGTAAGTGTATAAAAGTGTTTCTATCAACAGAGGCTTTCTTTTTAAATGGGCTCCTTACAAGGGTATTTACACTTTATACAAAAAAGAAAAAGAAAAAAAACGAAATCTTTAGAAGATGAAGAAGGAAATTTGGTCAAGCTTAAAGGATAGTTAAAAACATGGAATTTAGTCTTCGCGATTCTTGAAAGTTTTTTTGTTTACTATTTTTTAGGGGTTGGAATGGGCAAGAAATTTAATGTTTTGAAAAACTGAAGGGAAATGTTTGAATAAGAAGATTTTTTTTTGTGTATTTGTTGAAGTGGAAAGGGATCTTAAAGGAGCCAAAATTTTACCTGGAATATGTTCAAAGTACAAAATTCTTGTTATATTCGTTTTTCTTTTTGTATGTTTATGTTTTTTATCTGGAGGTATTAGGAATTTAGAATGTTAGAAAATTCTTGAATTAAATTTGGAACAAAATACACATTTTTTTGGTTAAATATACAGACAAACTTTGAATGAATTAAAAAAATGAATGTTTCTATGATATAATCTACGTTGAGCTAGTCAAAATATTACTTACAAGTGTAGGTGCTCAAGAGTTTATGTCAATGGTTTTGAAGACGAGTGTACACTTTTAATATTCTTAATAAAGGGGCTATCAGTACTACTAACCTACGATGGGTTATCGTTCTACGTAGAACTTGAAAACAGAATATTTCAAATGGAAATTCAATCGTAATAAGTGTCTTGTATTTGGCTGGAAAATCGATTACTGGCCTTGGTCGTCCAGGGGTTAAGGCTACCTTTGCAGAGGTCCATGGTTCGAATCCACTCCATGGCATAGTGCTTCCTCTTTCCGTTCTCTCCCACCTAGACGACCTTCCCTCCTTCTCGCGTCTACTCTCTTTAAAAAAAATTCTCTCTGGTGTTTCTCTTGCGAACGCCCTGTCCTCTAAGCGAGAAAGCTATCTCCTATTCGATACCCGAAGTCAGCGTGCTGTCCCGGTGGTATTGGATGGGAGACGGTGGAATTAAACTGCATGTTTGCGTTGCCAGTTCTTTCACTCTTCTCTCTAATACTACCGACAAGAGTTTCCTGTCCGACAATGCACTCAATAAATTTTTTTACGGTGTATACTGAAAAATGAACTTTTCACGGCTCAATAGCGTTCCCTATTTGCGGTGACGATCATTCCTTCTTTATTTACAAAGAAATAAGGACCATTCACCGCTTCTGCCCAAAATGCGCAGAGTTACACTTTAAGAATTGGCTTTTTTTGAATCATTTTCTTTATTATGAAGTCACTGATCGAAAATGCTCCCAGTGGATCTCGCTACGTTTTTTTGAGGTAATTCGATGCTGTAAATGATCGCCTGGCCGAATGTCTGAATCGTGGGTTAGTAAACAACAACAACAGTCAAGAACTGTTTTCTCTCCCTCCAGCGAAATTCTTAAAAGAACGAGATACAGACCGCAGGAAAAATCAAGAAATCTGACACAATGAAATATAGATACATCATTGCGTATAAAAGATGTAACAGACTGAGTTGGCTTAGACATTTAATTCATTTAGGCGAAAATAGAATGCCAAAGAGGATCTTTAAAGGTAATATCCTGTAGGTAAACGCCCGGTGGGACTACCAAAAATACCCTGGTGCTACAACGCTACCTGTCTAGATACTTCCTAGCAAGAAACTGGAGAGAAGTCTTAGGGACCGTGGACGTTGGAAGGGGAAAATTGAGGAGGCTAAGACTCGCTTGGGTTGCAATGCCATATGACGATGACATACCACCTTCCCCTTTGTTTTTGAAACCCAGTCTCAACAAAACTAGTCTTAGCAATTCCTTACCAATGTTTTTCAGCGAAATTTTCACAATTATTTTCTTTGTTAATGCTAATTTAATTTTCTAAGAATCCCTAATAACCTTCAAGCAGTGGTCACACTATCCTAAAAGATACAGTAGGCTACTCTCTAAAAACGAAATAGTAACTATTCATTGTTTCTCTGCTTTAGGCTAGTCGGTGAGGCATTTTCATTGCATTTTTGGCCCATAGACGAGATTATTGTTGGAATCGCTTCGTTTTAGGGTGTAGTTTAACACCCTAAGTTTGCCCACAAATTAGTTGACCGCATAACTTTTTAATTAACTTATTGTGAATAAAATTGGCACTTTTTTATATTTCTTTCAATAGCTCCGTTCCTGCTGATGAGAAGGCTGAAATTTCTTGAAGATGGTGTTAATGTAGTCCCGGCAATGTACAAAAAATTTCAACAAGATCGGTTCATTAGTTTTTGTGTAATTAACGATCTAATTTTTTTTAACCTTACCTAACAATGCTGCCATTCTTTTTAAGATCGGTTTATAATTGGGAAATTCATTTAGAAAACTTACGAAAGAATTGAAAATTAAATCTCGTTGGAATTTTTGAAAAATTTCTATTGTGAACGATTTTATGAGGTTTTTTAAGCACGTATCTTTTTATATGCGATAAATAAACAAATATAAAAAGGTATGTTCTTCTATGTGCAGTTGTTTTCCTGTAAACAAATAGTGAAAATAAAGTTTTTTGAAAATTTTGGAAGCTATTTACAAGATCATCCTTGCGCCTAGCGACCTCCAACAGGGCTTATTTTTTAGGGAATTTCATACCGAAGAGCTTTCCCAGTGCATATGTTATACTAAAAGTTAGCAGGAACGGAGCTATTGAAAGAAATATAAAAAAGTGCCAATTTTATTCACAATAAGTTAATTAAAAAGTTATGCGGTCAACCAATTTGTGGGCAAACTTACGTTGTTAAACTACACCCTAAAACGAGGCGATTCCACCAATAATCTCGCCTATGGGCCAATAAATCATTTTTCATCATTTTTTCCTTCTCGCCGACTAGCCTATTAATCAAACAATGGGAAACAGTGAAATTTTACTGGTTGAACCACTGAAATTCACGTAAAAATGAGAAAAAAAGCTTTTTTCTAAGGCGATTGTCGTTTCCGAAGCGGGCCCCCAACTAACTACTCAAATGCTGCTTGACTTCCGCAATCAAACTAAAACTGGTTCACTGAGTATGCTAAATGGAATTATTTACGGTAATAAATTATAATTCACTGGTTGAGCCAGTAAAATGTTTAATAATTTATTCTTAGAGAGAACCTTATACGGGTTTAATCAGTAAACAGACCCGAAATAACTGATTTTCCAGTGAAATTATTGTTTATTGGATGAACCAGTAACATTTTCACTGGTTCATTTTAAGAGAGCATCTGGAGTAGGTTTTATGGTCAGCAAAAGGATGCAACCTACAGTTCTTGATTTTAAAGCGATGAACGAAGGACTATGAAAGCTTTGCAAAGCAAATTTAAGAACTTTACGAATTTAGTTGTCTTAATTAACGTTTACGCGTCTACAGAAGAGTCCCAAGACGAGGAAAAATTAGAATTTTTCGAAGTACTAAGAGAACTTAATGACTGCTCCAAATATGATGTAAAAATTACCTTGGGTGATCTCTAAAGTAGGTTGGGAGCTGGTATATGGATGGTACGTTGGCATCTAAGCTTTGTATGAAAACACTAATGACAATGGAGAACGAGTCAGCAAATAAGAACTTGATCATTACGAGTACTAGATTCGCGCCTAAGGAGATCCACAAACCCAAGTTGTGTATCCCGTGCGGTTGCTCGCAGCTAAATGGAGGATATGTTGATAGATCGACATCACCTTTGGGGCTTAATGGCGGCTTTAACTTACCAAGGCTGCAACTTCAATTGGCACCACTGTTTTGTTAGTAAGGTGCTCCAACAGTACATTAAGTCGCAAAAAATCTTTGTGTTCGTGAATCAGGCTTGATCCAACACAGTTTTTTCTACAAGCAAAACGGCCAAAAACACCTACAGACATGAGTTAGAACTCTCAGTGATTGAAAAGTAGGCCCTATGACGAAAGAGTTGTACATACTGCGATAGTAAAGATAGTAATTTGATCGCCGATCCCAAACCCAGCAGGAAATGAAGCACTGAAATATTAATGATAGAACATCCCTTCAGAGGCTTGCAGTTACATACTAGTTTTATTTGTTTTTACCATTGCATATCCGCAGATAGGAGTACTCCTTTTAGTACTACTTTATACTCGTTTTGAAGCAGTCACAAAAGTAGAAAAAAGCTTTCTAACCCTCCAATTTATAGCGCCTGTGGATATGTGAATAACAACTGCGGGTCGAAAATCTTTATTTCCTTCCAAACGCATGTGCCGACAGCGGTTTTATCAAACGGTCACCCAACTAAGTACTAACCACGTCCAATGCTGCTTAACTTCCGCAATCGAACGAGAACCTGTTTAATGAGTATGCTAATGGCATCCCAAGATAATTTCCCGTTTTATTTCTCCTATACAAGTTCTTAAAGCTCCAATATTGTACCCTTTGGAGCATTTTGGCAGGGCTTCTGATTCTGACACAATTACGTAGGTACACAATGACCAATGTAAATATGTCCGGGACTCGATCCAAACCGACAGACTTCTTAGCATGCTAGAGAGGAATGTTCTTTGGATGACAACGATGAGCTCTACGAACGATGTAGTAAAATAAGCCCCAGAATGCAGTTTGGTAGGCTCCGATTTGCAGGCCATTTACCGCGTGGGAGTGAAGAGTAACCTACTCGGAAAGAATAATTGATTGGATGCCACAGCGAGGTAGAGCGTAATTCCGTTGGAAGGACGGCGTAGACCAGACCATCCAGAACTTTGGAATGCCGAACTTCGTACTAGGTACGAAAAACGAAGGACATGTTGCGAGAGGTCACAACCCGATCCCGGTTGTAGAGCCGAACGATTATGTAGTATAAAGGATGCCAGAACTGTTGTAGGCTAGATTATTTGACAATGCTGCCTAAATTAAAGCCTATTATACTGGAGGGTGGGAAGGGTAAAGGACTCCACATGCAGGTTTTGTCCCGATATAGAGTCTCGGTGATCTATGTTGAACAGGCAAGTCTGAGCGACACATCACTGGCAAACTTCTGGATCTGTTCAAGTGGCAGGGCCTTCAAAATTATAGAGGCTATAATACAGCTATAATCTCATTTAAAGAAGAATAAAAATTCATATTCTCTCATAAATTTACTAAAGCAACAATCAAGCAATCATCTGCAACAATTCATTAAAATATAAAATCATCACAAAAACAAAAGTAAACAAAGACAAAGATTCAATTACATCCCCCCCCCATAAAACGTTAAACAAAACTTTTCACATAAATCATTTTTATTTAACTGTTCTACACCACCTGAGGACACAAGCCTCAAGGATTTTTTCCGTTTAATCCTTTATTATTATTTTTTATTATTTACCAACCAAAGTGAATTATTCCCCGGCGTCTTTTAAACTTTGGTCGATGGACTCATTTCAAACCACTTTCAGCGCACAACTTTCATTTCAGCAGCAGCAGCTGCGAGGCAATCATTGCCTTTGGGGTAGAACAGTCCTTGCTGCCGCCGCGCCGTCAAGATCCTTGTTTTTAAAAGGAGCACAGAATCTATATTTAGAATGGAAATGTTGTTTCTTAAGGCGCCTCTGTTAGTAGATAACACCATATTAGCGCAGCGCACTGGTGGTGAATTTAAATTTGAAAGATTTTCTCCAGGAGAAATCCTATATATTTCGTGAGTACACAAATACTATAGCAAAAAAGATAAAGGACGCGCTATTAGTGTTTAAATTGTTGAGACGACAATGTTTCAGGGAAGATGAGTTTGTGTCTGGGAAATTTTCGGGCGGTTTATTTCTACACCTATTAACGCGAGTTGAGGTGTTGTTTTGTTGTGGTTTTAATGAAAATATAATTAAATGTTTTAAATTTTCAGTTAATCTTTAATTTAAATAATAATTTTTCACGGTATTGTGTTTGTCGCTGAAAATTAAAATATTTTAAGCTAGATTTATTTATATTGGGGATAAGCGCGGTCTTACGTGAAATGTTTTTGCAGAGTTATGAAGTGTGTTTAATAAAGAAAATTGATAGCAAGTCTTAATATTATTTAATTTAATTTCACACCTTAAAAGCTATGTTAAAAAAAAGGATACTAACCTCCATGTACATAATTGCACATCCAATCAACGTTATTAAAAGGAAAATTGGACTGGCAACTTTAAAGACTTTAACTCTCCTATGATGAAACATGTACACTGCAAGCATTATTGTAGAAATAGCGCAGCACACAGAAATTATAAGCAAGGATATTCTATATTAAAAAAAAAGTAAAGATTAACAAATTTCACGCTAATTGCCAATTATCACTAATTTTTTTTTACCTAAATGGCCAATTATAATTAGCCAAACAGGGCTCCGGTCCCATACAGTGTCCGCAGCCGGGGGCGCATGGTAAGCACTTAAACAAGTCTACATAGAAAAGGCTAATATTGTCCTGATATTCCTGATAAGCCACTTCCATGATAGTTCCATTGAAACCATCTGGATGATGAAGGGAATAGTAGCCCCTCTTGCACAGGCATTGATAAGCACCCCTCGCCCATCCGTTTGTGAATGTTAATACCCTTGTTGTTGGCGGTGGAAATGGTGGACTTCGATAATCGCACTGAAAAAAAATTCACAGAAAAAAAAAACAAAAAAAAATAAAAATATATTCAACCATTAAAGCCAGCTACTAATAAAGAGACAAAAACATCTGGTCGTTCTTACCACCATGCTATCGCGATGGCATTTGTGTGATCCTTGGAAAGCCTCGACATCGTTGCTGGTATCTGTTTCAGAATCCGCCAGGTACAGCCTGTTCATCCGTAAATTGTGATATCCGATGAGTTTACTCAATGGAACCTCACACTGATTCACCCGAAGGTTTGAGATATCAATGTCGACACTCAGGAAACCTCGTAATCCGTAGCGGCCCAGAGGCGGTATTGCGACACTGTACGACAGAATCCACTTTCGTTGGGTGCACGAATAGTATGGGTATGTCCACCAGCCCTTGAACGAGATATTTGGAGGACTTGGAGCAAACTTTGGCGACCTGAGTCCTGGGGATGATGTTTCATCTTCAAACCTTCAAAGGGAAAAACGAAAAAGTTAATTGTTTTTTTTTCCTTTTTGGGTGAGGGACTTTGAATTTTGTTTCACAAAGATAAATTTTTTATTTTTTATTTGATGGGAAAATATAATGAAAATACTTCTTTGTTGGGCTTCAAATTCGATAACCGTGTGAGAGAGATTGCTGAAGTGGGCTGCTGTAATCGCAAAATTGTTTTGTTTGTACTTTGAGACGTTGTTGTTGGTCATTGATGTTCTTGACAAATAGCATACCGACTATACCTGGTGCCCCCTGGATAACCAACAGGTGATCCACGTACCTAGTGCCCGTGAGTATAGCACGGCACGCCTATCCGATGGTGTAAAATTTACAGATCCTGGTAGAGGGGTTGGGCCTTGGGCTAACTACCGGACTCTGTAAAACATATCAGTTAAAAAGCAGAAACTTTGGAAAGGGCAGGAAAAACGGTATCTACTACGACCCCTACAAACCTTGGAAAGACTTTCGGAACATGAAACACGCGAAGTTTGTACAGAACTGCAGCAGTAAAATCACTACCTACTAGATGAAGTGAATAGATACAAAATCAAAATATTCGCGATGCAGCAGATGGATAGGAGATAACCGTTAAATACTAGTGGCAGAATTTTTTGACCATTTGTTGGGGTGTAGTTGGGGTGCAACTTCAGCTATGGGTGGCTTGGGCTTGGGGAGGGTGCAAATGGTCAATAATTTCTGCCACTAGTATTTAACGGTTATTTAGCCCTAATATAACCTACATACGCAGCGACAGAAATTTTTTTCAATTTCAACCCCCTTTTTACCCCCCCCCCCCCAACTCCTCTATCTACAAAAGGACACATTCTCCGAGCTAGCGAGTGTTCATACGTTCTTCACTGCGTATCACACTATGTATATACGAAATATCAGCTTTAAGAAAATGACTTAGGGCCGTGTTACAATTGAGGCTTTGGCTTCGACTTCAACTCCGACTGCAAAGAAAGTCCCCGGAGACTTCGACTTTAAAATTAAATTGTAGCTTTGACTGCAATCAGCTGTTTCCTTTCAAAGCAGAAGCAAAGTAGAAATATCAAAATTTTAAAATGTCTGAAAAGGAATTGGAATTTTTTTTAATGTTGTTCGCAGTCTATAAAAAATACTCGGAATTCAAAACCGTTGCTTTCGCTTTAAAAAAGTTGTTTTCAGTTTTTTCAGATAAAGTGAAGTTGGCTGCAGGCGGACGAAACTTTGAATTTTCTTAAAGCCGGACTGCAGTCGAAATACAGTCGCAGACAAAGTTCAGTCGAAGCTTTTATTTAATCTGCTTTAATGACATTACATGTAATCAAAGCCCGAAGTTAAGTCAAAGTAAAGTCAAAGCCCCAATTGTAACATCGGCCTTAAGGTCTGACGGGCCTGGGCTCTTAAGGCCCGTCCTCACTACGCGGACTTAGAATCCACGCGCTTTTGGTCGTACGGCCAGCCAAAAGCGCGCGTGATCTTTTAATTTTCTGAGTCATGAGTGAGAAAAAATCAATTCTCATTTGAAACGGCGTACGCGCTTTTGAAAAGCTCATAGTGTGTGGACGCACAATGTACCTTTTTAACCACAGCCTTTTGTCCGCGTTGTTTGGCCGCACGGCCTTTACCATGGACAAAGTCGTAAAAAAGTCGTAAAAACGTCATAAAACTCTATATGAAAAAAAAAGGCAAAAGCGCGTACGACCCAAGACCGCGTAGTGTGGCCACACCATTAGTCTATTAAGCTCAAGCTTTAGTTTTACTCATACAAAGCTTTGGTGTTTGTTGTTGCCTTGCCTCATATTTCTGATATGTTTGGGTTCGTGAAAGTTATAATCAATAGGGCAAGTGGCATGTCATGTGATTAGTACTCAGGTGGGGGACCGCTTCGAAAAATAACACTCGCGTTTAAAAAATATAAAGCTTTCGTCACCGCCGGAGCTATTACTCGCATATCCACGCCGAAATTTTCAAATTGTTTAGCCTTTATTTTCCACTCGAAATGGGGCAAGGCCCCTATGCCCCAACAAAAGGTTATGTGAAAAATGGAATATTTAAAGCCAATCTTAACATCAAAATTTGCTAATATCCTCAAAAGTAAAGGCCTTAAATTGTCTGGACATTATGCAAGCTTTCCAATTTGGAAAAAAAAAATTTGGTTAACCACGTATTTTTTGGAGAAAGTTGCAATTTTAGTTAAAAAAAACCGAAATTTTGACTTTAACAACTCATAACTCTGGAAGTTGGTAGGGTGGAACGTTTTAGATGGCTGGGAGTATTCTGCGTACATTGCTACCATATTCATGAAAATAGGTCATAGGGTTACAAAAATACAGGGTGATATGCAAAACACTAAACAAAAACTTCAAAACGCCGTTACGATTTTAAACCCCCATCCCCCTCCCCATACGATATTTTGTTCCTCTTAAAACCTATCAATAGCCGGCCGTTTTATAATAAAGAAGAAAAACAATGAAATGTATAATCTATAAAGAAGAAAAAAAAAATAAAAAAAAAATTTTTAAAAACAAGCTTTTATTAGATAAGCTAACTAACTAAAGTTTTTAAATATGCGTTAATTAGATGAATTTAAAAGTATAAAATAATTTTTTTTTAATTCACCTGTATGTAAATACAAGTAAAAGCTTGGGGGCGCTTTATCAAACTCTATCCTATTTAATTTTTGTATTTAATAGTGAAATCATAATATTTTTTTCATTTTTTGTTATAATATCTGAAACAATTGTTAACCCCAAGCTTTTAGTTGTAGTTACATACAGGTGGATTAAAAAAAATTATTTTATACTTTTTAGTTTATCTTATTAACGCATATTTAAAAACTTTAGTTAGTTAGCTTATCAAATAAAAGCTTGTTTTTTTTTATTTTTTTATTTTCCACTTTTTAGTCTCATGCGATATTTTGTAATGGCCGCCATATTGGATTTAAAATGCCGTCATATGTCGGGGGATTGGAAAGAAAAAGGTAATCCGCCTTTTTGTTGTGGTCGCCATATTGGATTTAAGATGACGTCACATACTTTACTGTATTCTACTCGTCATACTCTTTCATTTGATACCAATGTCGGAGGACTGGAAAGAAAAAGGTAATCCCCCTTTTTGTTGTGGCCGCCATATTGGATTTAAGGTGACGTCACATACTTTACTGTATTCTACTCGTCATACTCTTTCATTTGATACCAATGTCGGGGGATTGGAAAGAAAAAGATAATCCGCCTTTTTGTTGTAGCCGCCATATTGGATTTAAGATGACGTCACATACTTTACTGTATTCTACTCGTCATACTCTTTCATTTGATACCAATGTCGGAGGACTGGAAAGAAAAAGGTAATCCCCCTTTTTGTTGTGGCCGCCATATTGGATTTAAGGTGACGTCACATACTTTACTGTATTCTACTCGTCATACTCTTTCATTTGATACCAATGTCGGGGGATTGGAAAGAAAAAGATAATCCGCCTTTTTGTTGTAGCCGCCATATTGGATTTAAGATGACGTCACATACTTTACTGTATTCTACTCGTCATACTCTTTCATTTGATACCCATGTCGGGGGATTGGAAAGAAAAAGGTAATCCACCTTTTTGTTGTGGCCGCCATATTGGATTTAAGATGACGTCACATAGCTTACTGTATTCTGTCATACTCTTTCATTTGATACCAATGTTGGGAGGGGGGATTTATAAAGAAAACGGTAATCCGCCATTTGTGGCCTCCATATTGGATGTACCATAAAAATGAATATACTATAAAATACTATCTATATATTAATACGCAAGCACTTTTTTTGTACAGCACTTTAACCGACTTCTACTAAACCGATTTTGCTCAAACTCGTTTTATATGGAAGTCGGAGTCGCAAAGGTGTGCACAAAACAAGAATTATTCATATATCTCATTTCTGTCACTCAGAAATGAGTATTGCATTTCCCAATATAAAATGATAAAATGAGTAGAAATTACGGTTAGCATATAAACAGGCGAATATAAAAATTTATTATTAAGGTTTGTGAATCGACTAAGTTTCATGGGCCAGAGCTGAAAACAAAATTTAATGCCAACAGTCACCTGGCGGCAATAACTCAAAACAGCCTATTTTTGAGTTGTGCCACTTTTATTGCCGTAGTGCGATATATGTATGTATGCATGTAAGCGTCATTATGCTTATGTTGAAAAGGTTTTTCTTTCTGCGGAGATTTTTAACGCCACGGCAAATTTTTATTAAAAAAAATAAACAAAAATAATAAAACAAAGTGTAAATTATTATCAAAATATATCACGGTAAGCGATGGTGTTTTTTAAATGAAGAAAGTTTTGTTCAAAGATGCGATTTTAGATGATAATGTAGTTTTTAATTACACTACACAATTTTTTTATTTTTTAGAATTGATAGAGAAATTAAAAAGTGGTAATAGTTCAATTAAATTATTACTGAGTTATGGAAATGCGTAGACGTCAAACTTTAACGGGACGGATTGAGAGAAGACTAGGGAGAGAGGGTCGAATTTCGACCAATGGGCGATACTAGTACTATAAAATCGATTGCAATATTTGTCCCACACAGAAAACCAAGTTAATATAAAGCTTGTAAAAACAATAAATTATATTATCTAAGTGGGAAAAGTAGTAAAATGAAAGACCATGGAGCTGGTTGGAATCGAACTACGGACGTTTGAAATAGTAGTCGGACGTCTTATCCCCTAGGAGGCTACCGATATCCCTTTGTTAAAACCAAGCCTGCCTAGGCTTTTGTTGATGCAAAGATAAAAGTAATATTAATAAGCTAAACATATGTGTGAGAAGTAATATAATGACTTAATCATAACAACATTTCCATTATCAGCACTTCATTTATTTTTATCAAATATTCCTGAATCATATCTCTACAAACAAAAGCCGAATTAAAGGACACCAATTAATCATAATCCATTTTCTTGTATATATGAAATACGAAAAACAAAACAAAAATTCGAATATGAAAGTAGCAAATTACGACGCTAAATATTCTTCCATGATCCTCAGTGTCAAAAGCAGATAATCTCACAAAAATCCACACAAACACACACAGAAAAAATATTTTATTATAATCATCCCTTGGTAATTCTAAACGTTATAATTTATGAGAATCAAAGGTCCGAGAATGAAAAAAAATATATATATACAAAATTCAATTACATCTGGAGCATGAAGGGCAAACAAAGCTTGTTAATGGTGTTGTCCTTCAGTCACACGTCAAAAACAGGAGAGATAAATTTTAGTCCGATAAATCACTGTGAGATTCCAAGAGGATTTACCCATATCTAAAATGATTATACGATGTGTGTGGATGAGTAGATTTCAGGTACATAGAAAGGGGTTGGATCATTTTTTACTATTCGAGATTAATTAACCATTGGAAAAATTTGACTATGCATTTTTTTTGGGGGAATGATATGGTATAAATTTTGTAGCAACTTTTTGAAAGTCCACAATTTACAAATTTTAAACATTTCTGATCTATGACATTTGACAAGCGTTTCTTATGTAAACAGGATGTTCCTCTACTCAATAGGTCTTCAGCTTCTGGTGTCTAGTCGCTTCTGGTAGAGTCTGCAGGCTCTAACAATGATTCCTCCAGGAAATTATTTTGCAGCGTCTCAACTCCTTGTTGTAGGCTGTTAGGATGAACTTCTATTCTTCCCAATGTCCAGCCAGCATATTTTGGTCTATTGAACAATCTTCCAAATTTCCTGCGCATTGCAACCATTTTGTCGTTCCACCAGGTCACTTTATGCGACGACTGGGAGACAGAGACAGTGTTGCTGTCATGGTAGGAGGAGATCAGCACATCAGTGAGCTGTGTGGCGGTAGTTAAACCACTATACTACTTCCAATGCAAAAAACATAACCTAAAAATAAGATTATTTTCTCCATCAGATTTGCCGAATCATTTCGTAAAGATTTTGTTTAACCAGTCTTGACTCATAATTTCCAGACACGATCAATATCATAGCTGACTGTAAAAAGTGTGCCCTTAGAGCTTAAGGTACGTTTCCACTTATACATTTAAGTCTACAAATTTGCGAATGGAAGTGTAAAACGAGTTTACACTTATAAACTTATTCAGTGATTACACTCAGTGTAAAGTGGAAAGTTACACTTTGTTTGCTCCACTTTTTGAAATGCTTACATTCAAGTGAAAATTATGTTTACATTTATACATTTAATGGAAAGTGTAAAGTGAAGTTATACACTTTTTCCGCAGATCTGGAATTCTTAAGGAAAATGTCGTCGTATGGAAAAGTTCTAGCAGTTCTACAACTGCAATGGTAAAAGGACATGCTGGGTTTGTCAATGGATTAATAAATGTAAAAGTCTTGGAATTGCTAAAAATCTTGTGCGAGAGCTCGAATTAGGAGATGAAGCTAGTTATAGAAATTTTCTACGAAAGACGGTTTCGGATTTCTAGTTTTTACTCAATTATGTTAGTCCTCTTACAGGAAAAACACGTTTATGAGGAAAGCTATTCCGGAAAAAGAACGCATGTCTTTAACACCCTCATTCCTGGCAACAAGTGATTATTTGTTACTGCCATTTAAAAAGAACAAAATCAAACAAAGATGTTACACACAGGCTTTCACATAAATGGCTAAACCTATTTGCATTACTCAAAGAAAGAATATAGAAACTTCTGAGGTCCTCTGACCAGGGATGCCAACGGGGGTTATCCCTGCAAATTTTAAGGTGACAAAATGCTGAATGGTTTTTTTAGCGGCTTCAAATTTTGTAGTGGTGATTTTAGGAACATTGTAAGAAGGCCGAGGCTATTCGCACTGCAGAGTAGATAAGAGTAGATAAGAGTAGATGAGAGTAGATGAGAGTAGATGAGAATAGATGAGAGAGTAGATGAGAGTAGACGAGAGTAGACGAGAGTAGATGAGAATAGATGAAAGTAAATGAGAGAGTAGATGAGAGTAGATGAGAGTAGATGAGAGACTAGATGAGAGTAGATGAGAGTAGACGAGAGTAGACGAGAGTAGATGAGAGTAAATGAGAGAGTGGATGAGAGTAGATGAGAGTAGACGAGAGTAGATGAGAGTAAATGAGAGAGTTATTTACTCTCATCTACTCTCATATACTCTCATCTACTCTCTCATTTACTTTAATCTACTCTCATCTACTCTTATGTACTCTCATCTACTCTCATCTACTCTTATTTACTCACCCATATACTCTCATCTACTCTCATCTACTCTTATCTACTCTTATCTACTCTCATCTACTCTCTCAATTACTCTCATCTATTCTCATTTACTCTCGTCTACTCTCATCTACTCTCATCTACTCTCATCTACTCTTATTTACTCTCTCATCTACTCTCATCTACTCTTATCTACTCTTATCTACTCTGCAGTGAGATTAGCCACTCCCTTGTAAGAATGATCCGAAATATTTAAAACAGTTATACAATAATTTAAACCACCAATATCCATTCTAAAAAAATCGATTACTACAAAATAAGAACAAGTGCCATTTAAAAACCTTCATAAACGCATAATCTACACTCGCAAAGTGAACAAAAATGTTTTGTTCGCTAAAAAAAGTGGATACACTTCTAAAGTGGAACTACACTTTTCAATTTAACGCGTTTACACAACTCCACTGATTAGTAAAAATGTAGACTTAAAAGTTTATATACACACACAAGTGTAGCGGGTGGAACTTGTGTTTACACGTATACATTTTACATTTTGCGAGTGGAACTTTACACTTCCACTCAAAAGTGTATAAGTGGAAACGTACCTTTAGTATCCTTTACAAAAAAAACAAAAACAATAAAATCCTATCTACAAAGTATCCTCAAGTTGTATATACAAAAAAATATTTAATTTATTTCAGCATATTTTACCCAAAAACGTAATACTGGAGATACACATGAGATCAATATTTCGTTACTCCCAACTTTTGATTCTTATCCCCTAAAGATTTTTGTTTTTATAATCTGAACTTGTTGCAAACAAAAAAAAATAAATATTGAAAATGTATATTCCAGAAATTGGAAATACACGAATTCAATTCATATTTTAATCAACAATTTGACTGTTAAGGGAATTGGTATACGTTTGTATGCCACGATTTAATTCATTTTAGTCCCAAAGGAGTGGAAATTTTTAAAAAAAACATTTTTTCGTTTTTATTTTTATTTAAGGATAAATCCGACGAAAATATGTTAAATAAAATTTAAAATGTGTAAATCTGATATTTTTGTTTATCCTCACATTTAACAGTGTATGTATTAATAAAATTTTCAAGGAAGGGATTTACAGTGTAATTTTCATATAAAAGCTTCTATTTCAATCACTCTAAAATGGAAGTGTGGTAAATTTATAAATATATTATAGAGCTCATGTCTTGTGATATTATTTGATACGAAACTAAATTTAATGAAAATTTCTTATAGATGCTTATTGAGCTACAAACTTGTTTCTAAATTTGGCATGTACCCAAATAGCAAAAAAAAATCTGCTTTCCTTTGCTGCTCTATAATAATAATAATAATCAAGATAAGATCTATTTTGTAGATTCACAGAATTCACCAAGGACATTTTCTTACTTTATTTTTATTATCCTATTTTGACTATTTTTGTCATATTTTTGCCCTAGACAATCCTTTACTAGATTTATTTCGACAATCTAATTTTTTATATGGACTAGTTGATAAAAAATCATCCATGCACGGTAATACTTATCATATTACGGATATGCAAAAACAAAATCATGAAACGGAAGGAATTTTTTTATGTAATTTTTTTTTTGGTAAATAAAATTTTCATAAAAAAAAAGGTTAATAACACAAAAATAAAACGTTGCAGTCTCGTTGGAAAATATGAAGACCACCACCACACGAGATATTTTCATAACCAGGAAATTCTGAAATTGCTACCCCATAAAACAAAACATATATTCCATTCACCACCACCCATCATTCCCCGGAGGATATTTGCAGAAGCGCACGAATAATCCAACTTTGCTACACGTTTTCATACAAAGCAAAAGGATAATTTTCACGTCCCGGCAAACAAACAATAAAAACCCAAATAACGTGTAGTATACCCCGACATCTACCGGAGGCCAGGGGTAGCTTAACTTCTTCGAATAAATATCAAAAAGTTAATGTTCGGCAAGGGTTTAAGGACTCATTCGTATACTCTACACACAAATATGTATATGTGCATAGATATGGATCGGTTTACTTGTACGAGCACAAACACAGGGTATAGATTACTTGGAAACTCTGCAAGGGAGGGTCGGGGAGTAAACCTACCACAATATATTTATTTTTGCTATATTCTTTTTTCTTCTTCTTATTTTGTTTTTTTTGTTGCTATAATATACACAATAATCCACCATCATATCTCTCTGCTCTGCCTTCAAAATCATCCTTGATACATCCTGCTGGGGCGGGGTCCTTTATGCCGTGGCTTTTCAATATAAAAATTGTTGCCCTACCATATTTCTATACGTTATTACATTATAGTATAGTATCGGGATGGGGATTCAACATTGGAATTGAATGGCGAAAATATGGATAGACGGGGACAAGACGTGTAAGGAATTGTGATAGTCCATTATCGATGAGCCCTATTGGGACGCAACGATGTTGCCCTAACCAAAGGAATTGTAGGGTAAACGGTAACTTGTTGCTTTCTCGCTGGTAAATTTCACTCACTCTATTAGCATGGAATATTTATGTGATTATTTTCCCAATTGGCTCCGATCCTGTATATAGCTAGTCTATCTGCTGTTGCGATTGTGGTGAATGCATAGAGATGGACGCTCAGAAAACCAATCGATCGATATTAAATACAAAGAGGAAAGAAGTGACATCCACAATGTTGCTCACTAATAAGTCCCGTTCATTAAGGATATACACATACATATATATATACAAAGCAAAAGTAGTACTTAGTAAGCAATTGGTTATCTGGGAAAAAGTTTTCGGAAAATTCCCTAATGGCCATTTCAGTGTCACAGGACGAATAACTTATCAATGTGGGGTTAGACATTTCCTGGCTGATCGTTAATGATACAAAAGTAATTTTCTCCTCGTCCTGGAAGGGAACTTAAGGATTAATTTATTTTTGGTGAAACTGATTGACAATGAGGTAATATATTTTTATTATCAACAATAATCAATTTCACAATAATCGATTACAGCAATTCTGACCCATGATATTCGACAGTTATTTCTTATGTCAGGCCGCGCATTTCTGAGATATTGTCTAATAGTCTGGGGAAATTAGCAAAAAAAAACGCACGAAAGGAGACATAATTCAGAAATGGCTGAAAATTGGTCCACGGTTTCCTTGGGACTTTTTAAGAAAACAATTTCGGAATCACAAAAAAAAACATGGCCGTCGGAAATATAGCGGTTTTCCGGTGTTTTCCTTGTATCTCGGTTTCTATAGGTCGTACAACCCCGTACAAATGCCCTAAATGTTGACAATGAAATTCTCTACAACTTTAGTTCTTACAAAAATGTTGACCCGATTAACCCTTTCAAAGTTATTCAAGGTCAAAATTTCAAAAAATCAGCTTTTGGCCAAAACATCACCTAAAAAATTGTTTTTTTTTTGAAATTTTTTTTGATCAGTCAATAAGAAACGTTAATGCCTACAAAAACGCCTTTTGTCATTTTTTCGAAAACTTAACCCTTTCGAAGTTATTCAAGGTCAAAGTTTCAAAAAATCAGTTTTTGGTCAAAAAATGACTCAGAAACTGATTATTGAGAATTTTTTTTTGTTCTATTTATACAAAAGATTATTGTCTACCCTAATGACACCCTTGCAATTTTTTGGAAAACTTTTCGAAAAATTTTGCAAAAATCAATTAGATTTTTTGGTCGAAAATTGATTTTTGGAAACTTTGACCTTGAATAACTTTGAAAGGGTTAAGTTTTCGAAAAAATGACAAAAGGCGTTTTTGTAGGCATTAACGTTTCGTATTGACTGATCAAAAAAAATTTTCGAAAAAAACCAGTTTTTGAGTGATGTTTTGGCCAAAAAGTGATTTTTGGAAACTTTGACCTTGAATAACTTTGAAAGGGTTAAGTTTTCGAAAAAATAACAAAAGGCGTTTTTGTAGGCATTAACGTTTCGTATTGACTGATCAAAATTTTTTTCGAAAAAACCAGTTTTTGAGTGATGTTTTGGCCAAAAAGTGGTTTTTGGAAACTTTGACCTTGAATAACTTTGAAAGGGTTAAGTTTTCGAAAAAATGATGCAAGGCGTTTTTGTAGACATTAACGTTTCGTATTGACTGATCAAAATATTTTTTCGAAAAAACCAGTTTTTGAGTAATGTTTTGGTCAAAAAGTGATTTTTGGAAACTTTGACCTTGAATAACTTCGAAAGCGTTAATCGGGTCAACATCTTTCAGAGAATTTCATTGTCAACATTTAGGGCCTTTGTACGAGGTTGTACGATCTATAGAAACCGAGATACAAGGAAAACACCGGAAAACCGCTATATTTCCGGCGGCCATGTTTTTTTTGTGATTCCGAAATTGTCTTCTTATCAAGTCCCAAGGAAGCCGTGGACCAATTTTCAGCCATTTCTGAATTTTGTCTCCTTTAAATGCTAATTTCCCCGGACTATTTCAGTTTTAAAAAAAAATGTATATCAACTTACCACGGATATCTCAAATCTGGATTCCTTCCAGGCTTAACTCCGTCCTCATCTATTCGTATTGGATCACCAATTCCGACATTATTACCAACTCGATCATTCTTGACCCACCAAACCGACGCACTGATCGCTCCATTACTTGTATTTAAAGCAAGAATTTTCGAGCTGGTAACATAGTCATCAGACAGTAGTCCTTTTGCTAAGGCATCCAAGAGTCCTGGAAAATAAAAATAAAGGAAAAAAATTGTATTTTTGTTGTTTTTGGTGCCAAAGAAATTAAAACTATAAAAAATTATGCAAACTTTTCATCCGTGTATCACTCAATAATTTTGTTTGATTTTCAAAGTCCTTAAATAATTCTCATAAAATATTTTTAAAAGAAAAAATGTCTGTTTAGTATTACCCACACATAAAAAAAGAGGGTGATATCTTCGATATGCCTCTCCTAACCAATCTGTTTTAAAGAAGCACCAGGATAATGTTGTTGCTATATTCTCTGTATACATAAAAAAAATATGTCAAACCCTTGTTGGGGTCCTTTCTCATCCTTGCCGTTCTTGTTTCATCTCATTACAGACTCACTCATGAAATCTTTTTTGTGCACAGCATCAAAGAATATCGATCAGAATTTTCCTACAAATTTTCATCATAATTTATTTAAAAAAAATAATAAAAGGACACGTCGTCTCGTTCCACCGTTCTTTCTTTAAAATAAAACCCCACCATGACAGGAAAGAGGGAGTGGTATGGTGGATGAGGATGAGGATAAAGTGTAAATTGCCGGCTGGGGATATGAAGTTCGATATCCAAAATTAAATTTTCCCTCTATGCAAGAAATGCCGAATTTCAAGGATATACCCATAAGGACGTAGGTGTATAGATTTCACTCATGTTATGACATGCATAAAAATGTCCTTTTTTGAATTCAGAGTTTCTTTCCCTCAAAAAAAACGGCACATGGATTCTGAGAAAAAATATATATTTTCAAAAATAAAAATAAAAAAAAATATTCACAACGAGTAAAAATAAAAATTTCAGGACACTCCGCGTCGTCCTTCTTTTTTTTTTGTGGTATGTTGCTGGGGTAAATATGCTAGTGAGGAAAAACACTTGATGGCAGTTGCTGTATCCCTTTTAGGATATTCCTGGCAGTGAGAACAGAGGGAAAGACTCTTAATCAAAATTTTTATTCAGGAACAGACTCCTTATTTAAATATTTTCTCAGTGGTTTAGTTTGTAACAAATATTCCTACTTCCTTTTTTACTTCCTTTTTTTTCTTCTGTGGGGCTTTAATAAAACGCGCCTACTGTGTTGATAGCGAGGACAAAGAAATTTTAGGTCACTGATAACGCGAATAACAACAACAAAAAAAATATTTTTTATTTTATTTTTCACTTGTGTTTTTGCGTTTTTATTCGCTTTTGTTTTTATCAAGGAAGAGAATGATCACGTTCAGAAGCAAGGCAATTGTTGTGTGTGTGCATGTGAATATTGTTTCACGTTTCAATTTGTTGTTGGCTTCCTTATGATTGGAATTTGAATCAAATGAAAAGAAAATAAAAAAGGTATAAATAACAATGAAGTGGAAAACACGTTGGGAATTTGTTGCTATTTCCTCCTGCGACAATGTTAAATGGCTTGTGATATCATATGGGACACGGTGGGTGTGCAGTATCCTTTTGCCTTATGTTAGATGCAGTTACAGTGCTCTGAAAAATTTTATACTAAGGCTGTGTGCGAAACCGGCTAATTGCTTGCTAAACTTCCAGATTTTTTGGAAACTTCTCAGTCTAATTCCAGTGCTGGCGAAACCAAAACTGGAATTGCTTGCTAAAATTTTACCGGTTGACATGTACTTGACGTTTAATTGTAAAAGTAGTATTTGAAATATTATTTATTTAAGATTTTTTAAAAGGGGGAGCGGTGGACAATGAAATAATGATGAAATTATGGCAGTAATATTTTTTGCAATATTGTTGTTCATGTACGGCAAAATGTTACGTTATTATTAAAACCGTTACCAGTAGCAACCAATGTAAATATTTCAAATATTAAGCAAGAGAAGAAGAAGAATTAGCAAACTCGAAAATTTACTAAATGAAAAAGTACTAGAATTAGCAAGCAATTAGCCGGTTTCGAACACAGCCTAAAATTCAAGTTCCAACTGGGAATAATCAGAGAAATTGCAAAATCAAGAATCTCCTACGCAAACGGATATAGAGGTAAGTTGAACGAGGAATTTTATAAAATGTACACTAGGCAGCTAACCAGGGAAGTTTTCTATATCTGCTATAAAGACAAATCTAGGAAACCCTACAAGGACAGTTTAATAGGTCAATTCTTAGTTGTGACGGGTCATAAGTCATAAGCAAATATGAAAACATTAATCTTGAGACGAAACTTGTGACAAATCAGCTGTTTCCGATTCTCAGTGAAAAATTACAACATTCATCACTAGAATTCTACCACAATTGTGGTGGAAATGTGAAGTGTCAAATGTTGTGAAATTCTTATGTGAAATGTCAAGCCTTAAAATAAAATAAATTAATTTTTTTTGTAAACAGCATGAAATTTTACTGTTTATATTATTTTTAAGTCTTTACAGATGAAAAAAGTCGTACCAGAGAACCTCTCCAGAGGAGCTTGAGCATTTCCTCGAATTTTACCGGAATCATCAAGAAATTCGATAAACTAAAAATGACACCACCAACCCGAAGCTGATACAAATTCTTTGGGCTGATTTGGTTGTAAATTTAAATGCCCTTAAAGAGCCAACCCGGACTCCCAGGTGAAAAAACCATGTTTGTTTAGTTTGCTGTGAAAGTATATTTTATTTTAAATTTAGTACTGTCTTGTCTTGTTAGTTTGCATGTTCTGCAAATAAGGTATTTCTTCGATTATTATTATTTTGTCATCCCTGTGACCAGCTCTATATGTCATCACAAGCCTGTGATTGTCATAACTTAAGACTGGCCCACGAGAATACGAAAAAGTCACAACTGCGACTCACCGCCCCTTTATGACTTTGTTGTGATTTGTGATACTATGTCACTGATGATTTAAGAATTAGCCTATAAGTCTGTACAAGATAGATATTCATTAGAGAAACGCAAAAAACAAAGAGACAAACATGGAGGGACATTGCCAATACATTAAGGGTGTATTGCCTAAAGTTACAAAGCGGCTGGCTGTGGATATGTTTGGGGGGGGGGGAATCGTAACGATTTAGTCGCTAGGGCGTTTTGAAAACTTCTTAGTGTTTTGCATATCACCCTGTTTTATGATACCTATAGAATAAGGTATCAGTGCATGCAGCTGATCTACCATCAACTATCTAAAATTGTAAAAGTGACGGTTCCACGCTACCAACTTTCGGAGTTATGAGTCATCAAAGTCAAAATTATGGTTTTTTTTAAATAAAATTTCACCTTCAACAAACTTTTTCTCCAAAAAATACGTAGTTAACCTATACTTTTTTTTCCAAAATTAGAAAGCTTGGAATATTTCCTATGAATAATGTCCAGACAATTTTTATGCTACGGCCTTTACTTTTGAAGTTATAAGCAATTTTAATGTTAAAATTGGCCTTATTTGGTGCTACTTTTCGACAAATCTTCGGTGAAAAGGTACTAAAAAAGTAGCGGGGCGGGAGGGGGTTCGAACAACGCGTTACGTAACAATGTTTTTTTATTTAAATAAAAAACTAGAGAATTAAAATCTCCGAACTTGGCGAGGAGTTAGAAATCTCTAGTTTTATTTATTATTACTGCAAACGCGATTAAAACAATAGCAAAGGTAATTAAGCGACTTTCTGGTACTGTGCGCAACATAATTGTGTCTTTTAGGTAAAAATTGCCACTTGGGTGTTACGTAACGTGTAGGGCGAGGGAGGGGGGAGAGTACAGAAAAACGTTACGGCGCGTTACATGGGGGAGGGAGGGTCAAAAATCTTCAAAAATTGCGTTGCGTAATACTTGAACGCCCCCGAAGGAGTTTCCCTGAATTGTTATCGTTTGGCAACATTTTGAGACAAAACCAATCATAAAAGTTTATCAGAAAATAAAAATTTAAAATTTATTCTATTATTTTTTTCACAACACTGGAAATTAGATAAAAAAAAAGCCCCAATACTAATGCACCTCTTACAAGAGTTGATTACGCCTACCGAGGACATCACGTAAAAAAACGCACTTTGTACTCTACCTCGAAGGTGGCGTAGAAAGGAGTACATGATTCATGAGAAACATAAAAACTCTGTAAATCAAAATATCTCAAAAACGGTTACTCTTACAAGTAAAAGTTATAAAATATTTTTTGTAGGAAATTACCTAAGTTACAAATTTTATTCACATAATTTCTCTGTAAAAGTGAGCATTATTGAGATATTTGGAAAAAATCGCTTTTGGTGACCCTTGACCCCGCGTAAAATCGTGTCCGAGTCTCAAATCGATGGGGACTTTTGACATTTTCTTTAGAACAATAATATCAATGTCCATACCAAAATTCAGCTTTCCTGGAATTTTTCCGAAGTAAAATGTCTAATTTCCCTGGACTAGACATAAGAATTTTGAAATTAGTCTTCAATTATTACTAATCGATTTTTCCTTAAATTCAATTTTAAGGATAAACGATTTTGACTTTTTAATAAAGAATTTCCAGGATTCTTTTTGTTTCCTTTTCCTTATAGATCGACTTTTTCGCGATTTCCTGCCATCATGAAGAGAATTGTCTCGTTCATTTTCGTTCTTATTTTTTTCGTAGCTCGATATTTAATTACACAGAAGAAAGTTGTGTCGCGTTTTTTCATCTTTAAGAATTTTTGGCTTTAAACGAACGAAAAAATTTACAAAGTTTGCGATAGATTTTTCAATTCAGCCAGAATGTCCTGTAGGTTCCAAACTCAGACAAATCCATACAAAAGAGGAGAGCTTAGGATAACGATTAATATACCAACCAATCCTAAAATCTCTAAACTAGATCACCAATGTTTTTAGAGGAGGTAACTGTTCAAGAACCCGTCCATAGATCATGTACCTGCTCAAATCGGTTTTAGCCCGGACAGAATTCTTGCTGTTGGTTTATTCTTACCAAATTTTGATTTCGAGCAATGTAACGGTAATTTTAATATGGTATTATTTTCTTATAAATTTGTTATTTAATGTACTCTAAAGATCTGTCTTTCTCTAAAGACTAAAGACTACTCTATGTATCTTCAAAAACCATTTGCAGTTTTTTTTTACTCTTTTTAGGTTACATAAATCGTTTATAAACAAACAATTTAAAGGAAAAAAAATCACTTAATAAAATCCATTTAAATTATTTGCAAAAACCCAACCCATAAAAATAATACACAACACCAGACATTATAATCTATTTATCTAATTTTCATGTAACTCGAGACTTTATGGCTATCATTATTTTCCTCAAAGGTAATTCGATATCGAGAGTGATTTTCCTCGGATAAAAGGAAAACATTTTCTGAAGTATTTTTACTAAAAAAAAAATAAGATGAATGAAATAAAAAATAAATAAAAATAGAAGAAGTGAAATAAATGCCAATCACACACAAATGATGATTTTCGATACCACTTTCTTTCTTGTTTTATATATTTGTGTTTTTGTAATAAAATACTCTCAAAATGATTGTTATCTTGTCTCTCGATAGATATCTGGATCGTTAGCAACCATAGTATACTGAAGGCTCTTATCAGAGATACCCTCCTAATCTCTTAATTCCCTCGGAAGGCCTTCGGGTATTGGCTCTGGTAATATTCTGAAATTACTACGTTTCGAGGGAGCATTGCCATTACAAAAATACAAGACATTTACAAATGTACAAATGTAACATCTGTGCAAATTTTTGCTGCTTTTTATTTCTTTTTGTTGTTTTTTGTTTTGTTTCGTTTCGTTATTTTTTTTTTTTTCGTATAATGTTATTCGCCCTCAAGGCACGTACCACGAGTTAATTTCATTTCAAATAAATCTTTATGGCCATGTCCCAACTGTTCCCAGGTACAGCGAGAGTACAACAAACTCTGTACCAGTACAAAAAGTTCCTTCAATCTTCAAGAAATTCTCCTTCTTCTTGGCGTGTAAATTATTCTTTTTTCCTCCATCCGCCCGCCCCCACCCATGACAGTTGCCAATGGTTTAATGGAGAATAAAATTGTTGTGTACTTTTTTTTGTTGTTGTTGTTATTTGTTGTTGTTTTTGTTATTGATGTTATGCACGAACAGCAGGTGGAGTTATGCGACCAAGTTTCAAGTGTGCAGTATTAATTATTTTAAATTATGGGGGAGTGTTGGGGCTTAGGTGTAATATGTTTGTTGCTGTGCTGTTGCTAGATACGGGAGCATTTGTTAATGTCAGTCTATATGTAGAATAATAGAATTTATTTCCGAGGTTGTAAAAAGAGTAAAGTGTTTTGTAAGCACAATATTAGCATATCAGTCCTTGGTATTTGCATTTTAAACAATATAGAGCCATTTTATTAGGTGAACTGCATATACATATGTGCTGGAGAGAGGCTCTCGCTTTCTCGCTCTGACATTACCTTGCATACTGTGTACCGGAAAATGCCATGATATTAATTTGTAAAGCCAAGTGCCCACTACAGAGTTTTTTCGGTAGAGTGTAGAGCGTAGAGTGTAGAGCTCTACCAGTAGTGTGTACACTACAGCTCCTCTCTACCACTCCACCGTAGAGCTGCTCTAGAGAAATTTTGAGGAGAGCTCTACCACGCGCTCTACAGACTGTGTACATTGCAGATGTGTTTTTCTCTACTGTAGAGTCGTACGGTAGAGCGTGCAACTGCGGCCATCAACTTTTGCATGTCATTTCATTTCTCAGTTATTCAGAGATGCGTGCGTACACATATTGTGTAAAAAATTTAAAAGAAATCAATAGAAATAAAAAAATAATAATAAAATGAGTTCTCGCCAAAAACAAGCTGCTCCTCGAAGAAAAGAAAACGAAGAAAAGGAAATGTTGGGAGCGAGATTGGCAAATAGAAAACAAATCTCTGGAATGTATCGAGAATTATTGATAGTCCGGGGAAATTAGTATTTAAAGGAGACAAAATTCGGAAATGGCTGAAAATTGGTCCACAGCTTCCTTGGGATTTTTTAAGAAAACAATTTCGGAATCACAAAAAAAAAACATGGCCGCCGGAAATATAGCGGTTTTCCAGTGTTTTCCTTGTATCTCGGTTTCTATAGGTCGTACAACCCCGTACAAAGGCCAATGTTGACAATGAAATTCTCTACAACTTTAGTTCATACAAAGATGTTGACCCGATTAACCCTTTCAAAGTTATTCAAGGTCAAAGTTTCCAAAAATCACTTTTCGGCCAAAAAATCACTAACTATTGATTTTTGCAAAATTTTTCGAGAAGTTTTCGAAAAAATGGCAAGGGTGTTATTAGGGTAGGCAATAATCTTTTGTATAAATAGAACAAAAAAAATTTCTCAATCAGTTTCTGAGTCATTTTTTGACCAAAAACTGATTTTTTGAAACTTTTACCTTGAATAACTTCGAAAGGGTTAAGTTTTCGAAAAAATGACGAAAGGCTTTTTTGTAGGCAATAACGTTTCGTATTGACTGATCAAATATTTTTTTTGAAAAAACCAGTTTTTGAGTGATCTTTGGCCAAAAAGTGATTTTTGGACACTTTGACCTTGAATAACTTTCAAAGGGTTAATCGGGTCAACATCTTTGTAAGAACTAAAGTTGTAGAGAATTTCATTGTCAACATTCAGGGCCTTTGCACGGGGTTTTACGACCTATAGAAACCGAGATACTGGAAAACCGCTATATTTCCGGCGGCCATGTTTTTTTTGTGATTCCGAAATTGTTTTCTCAAAAAGTCCCAAGGAAGCTGTGGACCAATTTTCAGCCATTTCTGAATTTTGTCTCCTTTCGTGCGTTTTTTTGCTAATTTCGCCGGACTATGAATGAGTTCACGGAAGAAGAGACATCAACATTTTCTGCGTATGTCATATTCGAATTTCGTTGTTATTTAACATGCCGATGTACAACAATTCGAAGCGCAGCCGAAACGCTAATTAGAATGAATACTGTAGAGAGAAAAACTCTATCAAACATGCTTGATAGAGCGTAGAGCAGATGTAGAGCTCTACTAAACACACAAAAATTGCGTATACACTTATAAAGTTTTTTAGTAGAGAAAACTTTCGCGTAGAGTGGGTGCAGAGCGCATGTGTAGAGCTCTAGTGGGTGTATACACTTCTCTACGCGTCTCTACGCGAGAGTTTTCTCTAGCTCTACGCAAAAAACTCTGTTGTGGACACTAGGCTTTAGTCTCTGCCCGACGCCCTCTGGTGGTTTTGAGCCGTCAGATCAATTTTTTCCGGAATTCTCTGATCCTACACTCTCTTCCCGAGGGTATTTTGACGACCAAGAATTTCGAGAACGTCAATGTAAGGCGAAAGTAGTTTCTGGTTGTAGCAACCATTCCCTCGTATAGGAAGTTAAAAATGTTGCTATGACCATAGGTTTTTAAGATCTCCAAGCCGGAAGCCTTCAGTTTAAGGGCACAGGACAAGGCCAGGTGTTTTATGTGAAAGTTGAGAGCGAGAAGATGCAACGGGAGAAATTTATATTTATTTATTTATTGCCAAACAAGGCATACTTAAACCTACTACAAAAATTACAATGCAGAAAATACAATGCAAAATACCATATTATCAGGTAAAGGGTATAGTTAATTATACTTTGTCAGCTTAAGTCTATGGTTATCATGGTGATTGTGATGTCAAGAGGGATACAATTTTTTGTTTAAAGGATGATTTTTTTATGTTGGGTGAGAAGCATACACTGCATAGTACAGTTCTTATTATAAATAATGAAATCACATTATTTAATGACTATTGAAAACTAGTGAAAACTTAAGCTACTATTGTCAGGAAAGGTGGGGTTATGTTAGTAGGGATATAAGTTTTTTCTTATAGGATGCCTTGTTGAGTGAAGGGGAGAAACAGGAGGAATGACTGTTAAATACAATACAACATCTGTTGACGGGCTCGTTCCTAGCGTAATCGGTAGGATGTGTGTATTCTTTAAGTAATTTAGTGTGTCTGGTCTGTCGGACTTCATCATTGAATTTGATTTTGTCCGACAGAAACTGCACATTAAGTTTTCCGCTAAGGACGTCAAAAGCAACGCAAGATATGAGCAATTTTCTCCTGCTTGATAACGGCATAAGGTCAAGCACTCTGAGCCTGTCCAGGTAGTGCGGTAGGGTTTGGTAGTTGCGAGGGTCATGTAGATTTCTTAGGGCGAAAAGGAGAAATCTCTTCTGAACTGATTCAATCCTGCTGCTACTAACTTGGAATATAGGATCCCAGATAGGACACGCATATTCCAGGATAGGGCGGACTAGAGAACAGAAGAGTGTTTTCGTGACCCATACATTGTCGAATTCCTTGGCCCTCCTCTTTATGAAACCTAAAAGCTTGTTGGCTCTGGCAGTAATATTATCGTAGTGCAGATTGAAATTAAGTTTTTTGTCTAGGACTACACCCAGATCTACGATATGATCAACCTGATTCAACATCATGTCGTTGAGATAATAGTACTGCTTATGTGGGTTTCTTCTACGGGAGAAGGTAATTGCATGACATTTGCTGGTGTTAAGTTGCAATTTATTCGTGTTGCACCAGTCTTGTAGGGCATTGAGCTTAGATTGCAAGTAGGAGACATCGGTTTGGGACTGAATGACATTATATATTTTGAGGTCATCCGCATAGAAGAGATGTGGGATATTAACTAATTTTTCTGATAGATCGGAGATGAAGATATTAAAAAGAAGAGGACCGAGATGACTACCCTGAGGAACGCCAGAGGTTACTTCGATTTCATCAGATAGGAATCCTTGGAATCTGATAACCTGTGTTCTTCCGTTCAGATATGATTTTAACCAATCAAGGGCAGAACCTGATATTCCAAATTTTAACAGTTTTCCAATTAGAATGTTATGGTCCACTCGATCAAAGGCCTTGCTGAAGTCAGTGTATACAGCATCGATTTGGTTGCCGCTTTCCATACCACATAGCAGTTCTGAGATTAGGACCATAAGGTTTGAGGTAGTTGAACGCCCTTTTCTGAAACCGTGTTGCTGCTCATTTAGGTATGGGTCGATTAGAGGGGCAATCTTGTCAAAAACAAGTTTTTCAAAAAGCTTAGGGATTGATGATAAAATGGCAATGCCCCTATAGTTCTCTACCGAGTGTTTATCACAGGATTTATAGATTGGCGTAAGGTAGGATTTTTTCCATAGCGTAGGAAACTTTCCTAAGGATAGAGATTTGTTGAAGATAAAATGAAGAGGGAATAAGATATGTTTCAAACAACACTGCAAGAAAATAGGAGGGAGATTGTCAGGACCGTTACCTTTTTTGGTGTCGAGATTATTTAGACCAGTCATTACCTCGTCAACAGACAGGGTTATGTTATTTATAAGAAGGGAGGTGCCATTGTAAGTAACAGTTGGATCCGTGCCTGTTACACTGGATGTGGGGGTATAAATTTCGCCAAACCTATCAGCGAACATATTACAAATTTCTTGGGGGCACGAGGAGTGTACTCTACCGTTCGTCATTGTTGTTGGATAGCCCGAGGTTTTCCGTTTAATGTTGACGAAGTCGAAAAATTTTTTAGGATCTCTTATAATGCTATCTCCTACAAAATTGATGTATGCAGTGTAGGCCCCGCGAGACCTAACATTAAATTCTAAGGCTAGCCTAATGTATTTGGATATCAAACGCTCGTCTACATTTATGTTATTTTTAATCAAATTATATAATTTGTTTCTTTTATTACGTAGGGATCGAGTGTTTTTATCGAGCCAAGGTTCCGATACCTTATCCCTTTTTTTAATCTTGGGTACATATATGTCGATGGTGTTGAAAATGATAGTATATATATGTGATATACATCTTTGTTCCAAATCCCCCTTCGATTATTTTCGATCTCATCATAGCCACCAACCATGCCTAAGGCTTGGTTCTACCTTTAGAACTATGAGAGTTCCTTGAATCGATTTCATTGATGCTGGGCTGGGAAAGTAAAGTCAGATCTATCGATTTGCGAATATTAGAGTCGATAGTCTTTCCAGTGTCTTTGAATGAAGACGATCCGCACCCGCCTCCGATGCATAGGGGCGAGCGTAACTGAGCCACACACAACTCTTGAATATGGCGGCCGCCCTGGTATTACTAAATCGGGTAATTTCTGGAGCATGTCCAGGCCGTCCCGACGGGGTGCTTTCAACGGAGAAAAGATATTAATATCCCAGAGAACCTTCTACTTTGTAATAATATAGTCCTGTTCCATAAAGCATTCTTTTTTATATAGGCTCCATCCATCCCACTCCAACCCAATAGAATTTTGTCACAAAAACCTATGCAGACAGAAGGATGCGAGAATTGTAGATTAGGGAATTTTTTTTATATAAAAATGGTCCTTTATGCTGAGGATATTACGGATAATGGCAAAAGAATAGATAATAATGTCCCTCGGCGACGACGGCTTCCTGAAGGTCAAGTGGAACGCTTCCCTTAATCCTGAATAATTTTCCCCAGATTTACGGGCACGTCTTGGTGATTTCAAAAAAAAAAAACGAAACAATAATTTTTGCAAGATGGCACAAAACAAGAACGCCCCCTTAAAAGGCATCCTTAAGTAGAGGGCGAAATGGACTGTTAGGGAACTCAAGGATATTTGACGGCGGAAGATTCAGCAACAACGACACTCAACAGCAACTAAAGTCCTTAAACAAGGTCGACGACGACTACTTCTTCTGCTCGAAATGGGAGATATTCAAGTGATTTCTGCTTGTGCTATACACGAAGGGGGATGTAAGTTTAATTTGGGAGATTAACTGCCTTAGTTGAATCCTCCCAGCCACAATCTCGAAATTCCTATCAAATTTGGCACTTGCTTTCCGTGTCGGCGGTTTAACAAGAACAATACATACATATGTGTACATGTATATAAAAGCATTTGTAGCTCTCTCTAGTAGATCGCTAGAAGCAGCATGTACCACTTGTACGTGATGGTATTCATGGTGAAAATCGATTTCCAGGATAATTGCCAGTCAGAAGAACAGGATTTCCGATTTACGAACGTTGTAAAGGCCGTAATCTTATTAGAGGTAACATTAGGCTGCATACATGCAGATTGTATATGAGCATACTGCTAATAATTTATAGGTAGAGGGATCGCAGCCCTTTTGTGGCATACCTGTTAATGTGCTTTGTCTATTGTGGTAAGAGTAATATGATTATCATGATTTAATGAAATGATTGTGTTGAGGTATTACTGCGTACATGGAGTGCTTATGCAAAGGTCGTGTGTAATACTAATAGCCTTCAAGTCCCTAAAGTGCTAAATCTGTTCGATTGATGGAGAGTTTAGACATGTGCTATAAATGGTAAATTAATCCTTGGAATGTGGTAATGAGAATGAAAGAATTTGGTATGCATTGATTTACGAGTGATTGAAATATATTCTTCTTCTTCCGGCCCGATTTTTTGTGTTACCGTCTTATTATCCTATTTTTGGAGCGGCTGTATTCCCATCCCCTTCATATCTTTTTATAGTTCTCATCAGATATCCGGGGTTCTGACGCAAGCTCTTTTAAGTTCTTCTTTATGCAATCCTCCAATAATCAGTTCGTAAGATTTCCAGATTCAGAATTGCATAGCAAGGCTAGTCTTGCTGCTCGTCTTCAGTTATACTAGTATAGACCCATCCTACGGTTGGCCAGGGTAGTCTACTACTGATCCCCACACCCCACCCTACATCCCTCAAACGTAAGCATCACATCCTTTAAAAATATCTCTTAAAATTATGCAGAATAAAATATACAAAGAATTTTTGTAAAATAATTTGACCCTAAAAGTATGCAGAACCGACCCACAGAGAAATATTTTACGAAAAAAAAAACCGGCTCACAGAGACGTTACGCACGGTGAGCTTGAAGTAAGTTTTTATGAGCTCGAAAGGTAAGCCGGGTTTTTCTGTTTGACTATGTTCTTTGACCTAAAAGAAGACATTTTGAGTCAAAACGAAAATCGTGTAAGCGCCCCTTTTCGATTTTTGGCCCCCAAAAAACCACCCCCTAAAAAAAGTCCGTTTTTGACTAATACCTCTTAAACAGTAAGTGTTATAATAAAATAGTATTCACAAAGTTTGTAGATTATGCGATTATCTACAAAAAAAGATATTACACATTTTCTCGTACGATTTGCCATTCATGAGATATCGCCGTTTTAAAGATTTAAAATAATCATTCGCGACGAGTATAAGGTCATCAGACGCTCAATAAATCTTTTGTTGGACTACGTGGCTAATATTTTCAGGGGTGATTCCTGGATGTATTTGGAGAAAAAAATTGTTCTAGAGAGGTGGTCTATCCCTACTATCAACTAAAATACAGGGTGTTTACGAAAAAAAATTTAATGTTTTTAATATTTACTTAAACCTGAATTACTCCTAGACTAATTATCGTAAAGCAACAAAATTAGGCTCACCTTTTAGGTAAATGTGTATAATGTGTATTTGATATAAAGATCAAAAAGTTGAGTGACTCCGTTTAGAAGATATGTAGGTTTAAAGTGTGAGCAAAATCCCAATATTCTTCGTTTTTCAGCATTTTGCACCTAACTTTAAACCTACATATTTTCTAAACGGAGTCATTCAACTTTTTGATCTTTATATCATGATTACATGATTTTAGTTTTGACTCAAAATGTCTTCTTTTAGGTCAAATGACATAGTCAAACAGAAAAACCCGGGTTACCTTTCGAGCTCATAAAAACTTACTTCAAGCTCACCGTGTACGTCTTTAATAATATTATTAGAAGAACTTTAAAATATACTTTTGCATCTCAATTAACTCCCGTTGAAGACCTTTATTGTAGCCAGTGTTTAAATGGTTCTCAACGAAATTGTCAGCACAAGCCTCTCTAGTCAGCATTGGACAACATTGGTGGCTTGGTCGACGGCATTATATCGAGGACCTTCTGCCTATCGGTTCTTTGGGTCTCTAACCCGACCTAAAAACTACCACCTTCTTACCTTCCATATTCCCGGCTGACCTTTCGTCACGGAGCTGGTTCAGCTATCTATCTGCTGTTTCTTCTGGCGTTTCTTTGCCTTTCTCTTTTTCTCTCTTGTAAGCCTCGCATTTAGGTCATTTATAAAGATTAGAAAAAGAGCAGGTGGCAGAATTGATCCCTGGAGGAGCCCGGCAGAGACGACATGGATTTGACGCCATCCAGCAGGGAACGGGCGGAAGGGAAACACCCAATCCGTGTAGTTCTGTAGAACTGAGTTAATACCAATAGTTTGGAGTTTAGCTATCAGAGCTGAGTCATATTCTATCAGAGGATTCCAGCTTTGGAAATATCTCGATCAACTAGTTATTCTTAGAAGCTCTTTGTTGATGGAGTCTCCTTTTCTGAGACTCTCGAAAGGATGACAATAGGCTTTGTTTCAGTTTTGCGTACCTCTCTACTCCAGGTGGATTGTTGATGAAGTCACGGATTTCTGGATCTAAATTTGCGACCAAGGTGTAGCATTTGTGATGTCTGCAGTGATGCCGCTTATGATGAATTGGGACTGCATTTGATGAAACCACAAATCCGGGCTTCTTTTCTAAAATTGTGGTATCATTACTGCTACTTAAGCGATTTTGTAAGTAGACTTTGGTTCCAGCTTTATTTGTTGGTCTTCTTGATCAGTGGGCATGTTGATTCTTACCGCTCCTTACTGGTTTTGCTTTCCTGTCTCATCTTCTGCTTCAGAAACCAAATCGAATGGCGGGCACATTAGCACCGTCGAAAAGCTTGAGGAAATGTATGACCCATAGTACATACGAAGCTCGGAAAAGAGAAAACCGCAATAGGCCTCCAAAACCGGACTATAAAGGCCCCCATTCACACACAGGCCGCCGGCAGGCCGTGGCTTGAAGGGTTTTCGCCTTGAGGCAAGTATCGCCACACATTCACCGGCCGCCAGCTGGCCGTGGCCCGCAGTCCAGGAAAACTGACAAAAATCTTTATGTGTGTGGGCATTTATCGTCAGTCCGGGCCTGAAGATCTCAACTTCTATCCAGTTTAAAGTTTTCGTTGAGGCCGGGAACAATTTTGTAGTTGAACTAGCTGAGACCCGGTGCGCCTATGCTGCTCCCAAAAGCCAATAGTAGTAATCAGGTGATATGAATTTTAATATACAGTAGGAGAGTTTGAAAAAGGCAATTTTTTGGTATTTTTGATTCCAAATAACAAAATGTGAAACTATTAGGGATCTGACATTTTGATCGAGACAATAAAAACCATCCATTGACATGGCATTTTTCGAGATATGAATTTTCATACATTTACTACCTTAAAAACTCCCATATACCGATTTTAATTGGTATCGGAATACAATTCGCAAACTCGCCGGCCATATTGGTGCGGCCATTTTGAATTTAAATTTTGATCATAAAGTCGTTATTTGCTACCTTAAAAAACCTCAGATACAGATTTTCATTGGAATCGGAACACAATTAGCAAATTCGTCGGCCATTTTGAATTTATAAGTTTTGACCACAAATTCGTTATTTGCGACCTTAAAAACCCTTAGATACCCACTTTCATTGGAATCGGAATAAAATTGGCAAATTCAACCATATTTCTGCGGCAATTTTGAATTTCGGTCATATTTCGGCGGCCATTTTGAATTTCGAAAATCGGGTTTCGAGGTGTATCATAGGAGACCTCCACGGAACTTCATGCAAAAATTCAAAGCTGTGCGATGATTTTCAACGAAGCTCTCCATGACAGCACCATCTACGAGTGGCTTTAGAAAGTAATAAAATAGCCGATGTTCCAAGTTTGAATGTAAATAGCACATGGTTTAAATTTCATTAAGATCAGTTGCACGGTGTTGCACATTCATTTTTATTAACAACCTGCTACCCTAAACTGCCGTCTTCTCCTGTGTGTGTGTGTGGCAGTTGCCTCAAGTCCTCATCCCACCGTCAGACTGAGTAATGTGTGGCCTTAATCGGGCCGTGCCTGCCGACCTGGCCTGAAGGCCACGGCCTGCCGGCGGCCTTTAAATGATTGGGTGATTTAAGAGATATTTGCAGAATCATGGCAATCATCACCGGACATTGGTTCGTAGGGGACCATGCTATCGCATATGTCTGTCTGTTGGAGTGACTGCGAGGAGACGAACAAGAGAAAAAGAATCGTTCACTTTCTGTGCAAATGCCCTGCCCTAGCTAACCAGGCAGCGCATACAACGCAGCTATGTTCTGAAAGACTTAAAAACGACCTCCAGGCAAGGGCCGACTTACTGATAAGCTTCGTAAACTCCACAGGATGGCATTAAACATGCACCACATTCCGTCAAAATCACCAAAACTAGGTGAGCTATGGCATCAAAACGGCGCTCCAAGCAATAATAGAACTTTCGCTCCCACTTAAGGCAGCCATATTACGTAACTACCTAGAACACCTTTAGACAAAAGTCACATATTAAGGATCACAGACACTTTAAATTATTATTCACGTGTCAAAGGACTTCTTACAAAAAAACAACAAAAGTATTACAAAAACTTATTTCTGACTCTAACCTTCTGTATGCACAACAAATATACCTGTATTTTTACCGAAGCTATCTCTGGGGCACTTTTTAAGGATAAACTGTTTTTTTTTATTAGGTTAGTGGGATGTACTATAGCGAATACGGTGGTGGCTTCAGTCTATTTGTGATGTGCGGCATCAAAGTTTCGTTATTTTTAGTTACACACTTTCTCGCCTTGGAGACGTGGATTGTGGGTACATATGCCGATGGTTTCCGCTCCTTGAAAAGGTGAAAATAAAAAAAACCAAACTATTTTTACACCGTGATAAGAGAATATCCAACGTAAAGTGAGCAAATATAGACATTTGTTGGGGCGGAATGATACCACATAAAGGTTTTTAAGGTTGTGTGAATCTTATACTGTTGCTAGACACGATGTTGGGAAATTGTAGTTTGTAACTAGGATCATTTTTATGTTTGTTTTTTTTTTGGTTGTGTAATTGCTTCTGCTTTTGTGATTTTTATGATGGTTTAGAATGTTGTTTTGTTACAACTACAAAATACAAATTTTTCCCGAATTTCCATCATAACTATTCAAGTTGAATTTTTAAATACCGACCAACGTTTTTCATGATGCAAAGATGTTTGACGGATAACGACTAGGCTTGAATTGATAGATATGATAAAGTAAAGAAATTGCCGTTTTTTTTGTAACAAAGGTAATAAATCAAAAAATAAACGAAGTTTAATTGTCATTTCGTATCGACAATCAAACTAATTGGAAAAAGAGTAGAAGGGAGCTGCATTGATTTTCTGTTTTATCATGTAAGATTACTGAATTTATGTTATAGCAAACTGACAACTAATTAGCTGCAGTTGCAGAAGCAATCATTACAGCGCACAAGGAGCAATCTTGGACATTTTTAATTGGAAGATACTTGAAGCTCTGCGTTATTGGGGAATTACTTCTCGTTATTGCATTGGCACTAGTAATATTTAAACGGACATGCAATAAGTAGAGAAATTAAGTTTAGTTATTTTCGCAATTTCAAGGTAACAAATAATCTTTTTTAGGAGATGGCAAAAAAAATTAATTTTACGAAAAATAAAAGTTTTTCAACTAGAAATGTCATTTTAAATTTCACGCCATTTTGGAACTGTAAAAATGCAAGTGTCATTACGATGACATTTGACAAGTAAAAATTAGGATAGATTAGGTTTTATAAATTAGGTTTTCAGATATGTATCGATATACAGGGTGTATTTGCTAAAGTTACAAAGCCATCGGTTGTGGATAGGTTTTGGATAAGCGAACAAAAAATCGTATGGGAGGGGGGTTTGCATATTACCCTGTATTTTTGTAACCCTATGGCCTATTTTCATGAATAAGGTATCATTGTACGCAGATTATTCTTAGAAAATTAACACATTTGCAAAATTCATCCGCCATATTGGCCCGCCATTTTGAATTTTCAAAATTTGACCACAGAATCGTCATTTGTGGCCCTAAAAACCCCCGATACCGATTTTTAATGGATTCTGAACGCATATCCAAAACTCATCCGCCATATTGGCACCGCCATTTGAATTTCCAAATTTTGACCACAGAATCGTCATTTGTGGCCCTAATAACCCCCGATACCGATTTTAAATGGATTCAGAAAACATTTCCAAAATTCATCCGCTATTTTGAATTTTCAAATTTTGACCACAGAATCGTCATTTGTGGCCCTAAAAACCTCCCGATACCGATTTTCAATGGATTCAGAACACATTTACATAATTCATCCACCATATTGGCCCGCCATTTTGAATTTTTAAAATTTGACCACAGAATCGTCATTTGTGGCCTTAAAAACCCCCGATACCGATTTTTAATGGAATTGGAACACAATTGAAAAATTCGTCCGCCATCTTGATTTTTTTTACAAAATTGTCAGATTGCACTGACACGTTAGCTCAATGTGTGTGCAAAGTTTCATAAGAATCGGTTTAGTAAAAGTAGTTGAAAAAGCTGTCGCAAGATTTGAACCAAACAAATATACGAGGTCAAGCTAAATAAAATCATTAATATCTTGTTCATTGTTTTATTTTCCCAAATAATAACAGTAAATATTTTGTATTATATATTCAAACTAGTTTCTGATTGAATAATTATATTAAGTTTTAACCATTCAAAATCATTAGTAAAACAGTAAATAATTATAGTTGTCATATAGCTTTATTATTATCTTGGTCAGTTTCACACGGGCAGACAAACAACCAAGAAAAATCTTCTGAAAAAGTCGACACGTGTAAAACTGGCCCTAAGGAACTCGCGCTTAGGTGATGAATAGAACACGGATCGGATTTCCCTCCATAGCCTCGCGATAGAACCCCTCACCCAGCAAGTACGAATCTTCTTATACCTACAAAAAGCCCAAACCTTCCCTTGGCTGATGAATCGTACATGAAATTTATTTCCCTCCATAGCCTCAGGATAAAAACCCCCTCACCCATCGACATCGTGAACAGACATCAGCTAAAGAATGGGAGTTGAAATGTTTGCCCTCCATACCCCTTCGCCTATATTCTCCGTCACCGTCTCGCGTCTCTATAAAAATTCACTCTCATAATATTTTCCAAACGCGCCTAAAGAAGTATAACTTCAAAAACTTAAACTAAAGCAGCTCACTCCATATTTTTCTCATGTAGCTCAATTCACCAACGTTTACTTTCAAGGCTTTAATCTAGATATCATTAGACACAAAACGTCAATTCTAGGTTATGTTTTTGAAAACAACAATTTTACCATCTAAATTAAATAGCGTAAATTATTCCATCTCCTTCAAAACCTCACTCTCTCTTGTTAACTTAACAACGTTGCCATGGTATCCTGAACAATAACTTCTTTATCAACATGGTTAACTGCTGCCCAGTAAAAACAATTCTATCATTATCCAGATCATATCGTCCAAATTGCTGTGAATGCAACAAGCAAAATAAAGAGAGGATTATTGAAATGATCATTCTGAAATGCCTTAATTTACTTCCCTTACTTCCTTATCATTATAATTTCCAGGAGTAACGGTGCTTTACAAACCCCAATTAACTTAATTGTAATAAATTTCCTTCTTCTTCTTCTACTGTTTTTTCCCTTAGTCTCTGTACAATTCTAGGAAAGGACAACAGAACAAAATAGGGGCATACCCCCTATTAATAAACGAATAGAACAGTGTTATAGTGAAAATGAGTTGATTATCTCTACCCTTAAGGATAAAGGTATACAATCTGCCGTTAATTAAATCAAGGGTGGCATAAAACAATCAAAAGTTCATCTACAAAAGCAGCAATCGTGTTTTATTAGAATCCAGAAAAGTACTACACTTGCTGGGAAGCATCCCTTACGGAGTAGTTAATTGTATGCTAAATTATAGGGAAGAAGGAACTTGATAACTAAGGAAACCCTGTAGGAGCATCCTTGACTGTCTACTACACTGGCTCAATAGCAGCAACAGGCAGCCTCTGAGCCATATCACATATGTATGTATGAATGGAGCCACCCCCTTTAAAGATGCCATTTCATCCGAATGAAGCGGTACTAAATTGCCGGGTAAAATCCAGACGTGAATTCATTATTCATTGAAGCCGAGGGTGAAAGTAGCCAAACAAACAAACAAAAACCGAAAAACGAAAAAAAAATATATACATATATACAAATCCATTCGGGCTACACTTATCCTGGATTTTTGGACGTCTGCACGTACTGCATACATTTGCCCCAAGGAATAAAACTTGTTTATGATCAAAATTTTAAGTGAAGCGCGTGTGTGTCATACGGGAGGACACCACTTTCTGCAAATAAAATATGAAGTGTTTGTGATATCATTACAAATATATACAGAGGTCCTTTATACGTGAAATCGACTTGATTATCAGGTGATAAGTTCTTCAATTCTTGTTTGGGATAAATTTTAGTGTCGAAGGAGCAACAATAAAGATGGATACGACGAGGATAATTGTGAAGTTGATTTGTGGTTAGTAGAATATATTGAAGGGTGTGGCAATAGAATTGTAATTGTACTTTGTTTTTAAAATTGCGATAAGTTCATCTACAAGTCACTCTTCTTGTTCGATGACTCTACAGCCCAATTCGAGGCTTGACTTTGTTCTAGTAATTTTGATGTGGAAGATAAGTCACACTGTGGCAGGGGCGGTTTCAGAGGGGGGTAATTGGGTAATTACCCCCCTTAGAATTTTCGTTCGCTTATTTATTTTTATTCTTAAAAATTACCAATATTTCAAACAAACAAGTTAAGTTATGGTGAATCTAGCCGGCGATCTATGAATTTTTCCAAAACTGCTGGAAGGGACCGACCCGAGCCGATTTTTGATCCAACACTTTGATAGCTCTTGCATTGTTGTTGTTTTTTTCTGAACTTCCCTTTTGCTCGCAACGAGAATGTCTTAAACAACAATAAAGACAGTATGATTTGTTGCCTGCAAGTTGCTCCCTCATGTAGAAGCTCATACGATTTTTCACCGAAGACAAAAGAGATTTGACGATTGCAGACGACTCTGTCTGTCGTGTGTACGCTCGTGTGGAAATAGCCTATGTAAACAAAATGAAGTTAACTCAAGTTGCTCAAGCGCCGTAAGAGAAGTTATGACTTTCTTCCTTTTAGTAGGAGAGCTGGCACTTGAAAAAATCGTGTCGTCCCAACCACGTTATATAGAAAGGGCTGTTTCACACGAGACGACGGCCAACCAACAAAAATCGTACGATATTCATTTTTTTTAGAGAAGAGGGTGAGAGAGGACGATGGGGAGGGAAGATTTTCCCATCCAGCTTTTTCACACCTCTCAACCTCTTCTCTAAAAAAATGAATATCGTACGATTTCTGTTGGTTGGCCGTCGTCCCGTGTGAAACAGGCCAAACAAGGTAATGTAAAAGACTGTATATCGTAAGACGGCAACGTCACTCGGCGACCTCTTCCCATATAAAATCAAAGTTATTGTTGTTGTTTCTGCATTAGTGCTGACGTCACTGGGAGACCTTTTTATACGATATTCGAAGCTGTCAGTCTCTTTTACATTACCTTGTTTCTGTATACCGTGATCCCAACCTTCTGCCGTTTGGTATATAAGGTTTTCAAGTAATTTCAAGCATTTTTTATAATATGACATTTTTACGGGAAGTGGACCCACCTCGAGTTAGATGGTTGGGGGGGGGGCTTAAAAAAGGGGCTAAAATTTAATAAAAAATTCTGCTGCTGCTTATGTAGGTTCTATTAAGGCTAAATAAACGTTTAATACTACTGGCAGACATTTTTGACCATTGCCGGGGGGGGGGGGGGGGTGAAATGGCAACTTCAGCTCGCGGTGGCTTGGGGAGGGTGCAAATGGAATTTATAGAATAAAAAAAATATTTAAGTTTTTCTTTTTTTAAAATTACCCCCCCCCCGAGCCAGTTGGCTGGAAACGCCCCTGCGCTGTGGTCGTCCAATCCTTGAAAAGCTCATGAAGTTCTTGAAAAATTCCAGCAATAATAGCATTCCACTGCACAGAAAACAAGCAAAAACAAAGCTTGATGTATGGGTTCCTCATGAGTTGAGCGCGAAAAACATGAGAGACCGAATTAACATTCGACTGAATAACTGGACTCCAGATATATAGATCAAAAGAAAGAGTAAGTAGGGTGCGGGTAGATAACCTAAACGTGTGGCCCGACCCACGACCCTGAAACTAGTTTCGTACTAGTGATAGTGATAGCGTTGGCACTGGCGGGAAAGAACATGTGTGATAGGCTATGGACAATGGCTGAGATAGTCCATAAGGTATCCCTGGTGCACGTTTGACCCCACCAAAGAGTGATCTCGCGGTCCCGCCGGGTGGGACGAGGCAATTCCATATTGCACCCGGGAACTTGTTATGTTCTGTGTCGTCCTAAAAGAAAAGAAAGTAAATTAAATGACTTAATGAACGTTATATGTGTCTTACCTTGTTTGTGTCATCTACCTGTTTTCGGACAACGATGCTGCTGATCCATTCTTCTTTCAGGTCCTACCCAATTAGACGACGCCAGAGGTACCCGGGAGAGAATGGATCCTTTGTAAGGACCGTTGGTGATGACCGGTGTCCCCAGTCAGAGGAGAATGTCGGAGTCCCTGGAAGAATAGATAAAATATGAGGAATCGTCAACTAAATTAGATTAAGCCAAAACTTACTTGTTTGCACCCGTTTTAAATTCGCAGATCAATTGTGAACGCGGTGCAAGGCTTCCCAACGATCCTAACCTCCGGGAATTTCAAACACGAATTTTTCCCGGTACTCCAAATTCTGCCTGCAATTCCCACATCTAAAGGACAGACCAGCGGCCAGGGAGGGCTCCAACGAATTTTAAGTTTAATATAATTGTCCACCCCGGGATTTCTACAAATGTGGCCGGGGGCTGTCAAGCCCAACTTTTAAACCCAAAATTAAGGCAAGCCCGGCCTCGAGAATTTTCCCGGGGGTGGAAAAAGGGATGCCCGGGACCCAGTGCGCATTTTGAAACAAAAATATTAATTTTGTAAATAATATTATTTTCCATTTCCAAGCGGGTCAAGCCGATTTGGAAAGCGCACTGGAAGTCCCTAAAATAGTGGGCAATTCCCGATATAATCCGGGCCCCTGGAGCGATCGTCCTCTCAGTTTTTTTAAGAAAGTGGAAGAGTGAAAGTGCAGAGTGAAAGTATTTACGACAAGGAAGGAGGATAGGAGAAGCGTTGCACCGCGGTTTTTCTTTTTTTCAAGATAAGTAGAAAGTTGGTGATTTTAATTTTTCTTTATTATATACATCTATTTGAATTTTTGAGCTATTCGTTTTTTTTGTTGAATGAACATAAAATTGTGTGAATAAAAGTGAAGGAATCGGAATTATTATTAGTTTGTTTTATCTGCGTATTGTTTTTTTTTCTTTTGTGTATTGGTTCGTGGACCTGAATAACCACGTGGCGCCCTTAAAGTCGGACGTGCGCCCACGGCCCCCTCACTGAGCTACCGGCTTAAAGTGGAACGTAACATTTTGGCGCCCAACGTCCGGCATTTCGTTAAAATAAAAATTATTTAGTGAAAATTCGTTCAAAGTAGAAAATTTTCCATATTTTTTTTTCAAATAGGCAGTATTTGTTATTGTTTTTTTAAAAAAAAAAAAGAATTTTTTTTTGAAAATTTGAGAACAAGGAAAGAGCGGACGTTCGTAATTACGCTCTTGCCTTGGAAATATATTCCAAACGTCAAAACAGACGAAAGTCGTCCCTTCCTACCATAATTTTAAAAGAAACTCGAAAGCAATCAAGTTTTTATCCGTAATTTTATTTTTTGTAATTTTGGTCATATTATATTCTTGTCCTGGAAAAAAAAATTTTATAGGGAAATTTATTAAATATTCTGAGGTAATAAGGGAAACAAGAATAAGGCAGACATTTTGGAGAAATATCACCACTCCCATAGTGAATCAAGTTCACTGAGTAAGTGGGCGGTGATCGTGAGGATCAAATAGGGTGAATTCTGAGAGACTGAGAGACTGCATTAGAAAGTGTTGCACCGAGCTAATTGCGGGAGAAACAGCAACAAGTTGCAACACAACCACGTGAAGGTGGATGTTGCGGAGGAATTTTGTTACAGGGCAACAAGTTGCAACATAATCACGTGAAGGTGGATGTTGCGGAGAAATTTGGTTGCAGGGCAACAAGTTGTTGCACAACCGCATGGTCGACGGCAGATAATTGTTTTTTTTGGCACTATTTTTTTTATGATATAAAACTTACCGCAATTTTGGACGAACTATCCCCATTTTTCTTAATTTTGACTTTTTTTTTCTTAAATTTGAACTTTTTTTTCACTTCTAAATATTTTTTTGCATTTTTCGTAATTTTTTTTTTTCATAATTTTTTTTTTAAGTACATTTTTTTTACAGCACTTTTATTTCATATCCACACATACATATACACATTTTATTTTATTTTTTTTTAATATTATTTTTATTTTATTTTTATTTATTATTTTCGGAAACTTAATTTTTTTCTTACACCATAATTTTCATTTTTTAGAAAAACTTCCACTTTCTTTTCCCGCACATTTTTTTTTCTCCCGAAACGAAAAGACTAGCGTAAAAGTCACCACACGCGCACGCGATCGATACTGATCGGATGATAGTATCAGCAACCCGTTCGTTGATAATTTTAAGCCCATTAATGGGAGCGGATGAGAATTCTCAATGAACGAGAATGAATTTGAGGATAAAATTTTTTTTGAAAGGAGATAGACGTATGCGACTATTATAGATCGGTAGCTCGCACCCACCCAGCGTGATTTAATGCAATTTCCAGGCGAAGTGCCATTGAACTCTACGAGGTATTGTAGTCCGTGACCCAATTTTCCAGCCTTAGGGATATTAAATTGGTTTAGGTGCATTGTTAAGAGTAGAAGAGCAAATAAATATTGGAAAGTTGCGTGTTTAGGGTTGGAGATTATAGTGTAAAGGACAATTGAGAGTATTTACGCGTAATTCATTTATTCATTTACTCATTTATTCTTATAAAGTAAGGATAATTATTAAATTTTATAATGGAAATAAACCGACTAAATCAAGAAGAGTTGGTCTATGAGATGGCCATCAGGGGGCTGCCTACTGGAAAGGTGGATGAAATGAGAACGGCCTTAAGGGCAGCGTTGAAGGTCGAAAAGGAATGCGGCCCAACGCTCCTGGATCCTTACCCCTTTTCATATGAGGAGGACTTACAGGCGCTCCGGAAGAAGTTGAGCGAAATAAACCTTCTCTATGAGTCCTTCCAGGGGGATGCGGAGTCAAGTGAATTTAAGAAATTATTCACAAAAATCGAGTGGGCTCTTGGGAGGATGAGTAGAATGGCGGCGGTGGAAGAGGAAGAGAAAAAAGAGAAGACACGTATCAGGGCTGATTTGATTGTACTTCTGGGTTCACTGCAGATAAAAGCGGACGGTGAAGATGTGGAGGATGACTCTTCTGAAGCGGCTGCGGAGTTATCAATACCAGCAGCGGTGATGACGAGCCATAGGGCCCAAGCACAAGTCCATAAATGGGGTATTCGGTTTTCTGGTGAACAAGGACAGTCGGTCAATTCGTTTTTGGAGCGAGTAAACGAGATGGCCGAAGCTAGGGGCGTTACAAAAGGTCAACTATACCGAGCTGCGTTGGATTTGTTTACAGGTCGAGCATTAATATGGTATAGGGCTTATAAAGAGTCCTGCCATTCCTGGAACGATCTGGTCAGGGAGCTGAGAAAGGAATTCCTCCCACCAGACTACGACGATCGGCTCGAGGAAGAAATTCGCAGGAGGACACAGGGGAAGGACGAAGCAATAGGAATTTACGTCGCAACAATGAGAAATATGTTCTCACGGATGAGCGACCCCCTCTCGGAAGCCCAGCAGCTGAAGATCCTTAAAAGGAATATTCACCCCTTCTACCAGACCCAATTGGGGTTGATGGAAGTTGAATCAGTGGGTCAGCTGGTACAATTAGGACGTCAATTGGAAGCCATTCGGGTCTCGGCAGAGGCTTTTGTTCCCCCTCCTTCCAGACGCAACCAAACTCTGTTAGAACCGGACCTCGCCTATGTGTCAGCAGAACCTCATGCAGTCTCGGCCATTCAGGCCAATTCCAGCAATAATAGCCCAGCGACAGGTAGAAGATGTTTCAGGTGCGGCCGTATTGGACACTTTGCGCGACAATGCCAACGGAGGAGGTGCTTCGGATGTGGTACACCCGGCACGATTCGTCCTCAATGTCCACGATGCAACCAAGGAGCGGAGTCGCCAGCGCCAAGGACCGTGGAGCCTACTCAAGAAGCGGGAAACGATCCGGGAGCCCGAGCCTAAACGGCGGGTCGGGTATTCCGGAAAGAGCCGTAGCACGTCCGACCGAAGAAGAACTTTTGCCAGCCGAAGGTGGAGAGGCTCAGCACGTAACCGTGGACTATATCTTTCACAATAGTGAGAACGAAGAGCGTCCCCACCTCGCAGTGGAAGTGTTGGGAGTAGGATTTTGTGTGTTGCTGGACTCCGGGTCAAGTAGGACGGTAATCGGCGGGCCAGGCTGGGAGAAATTAAGCAGGATGAACTTAAAAGTGTGCAAACCGGCTCAGAACCAGGCGCGGTTAGCGGATGGGAATCCCGTAAGTATTATAGGAGTAGTGAACCTCCCCATCACCTTAGAGGGTAAAGTCTTGGTATGCGAAGCTCTAGTAATCCCGGAACTACCGCACCCCATCATACTTGGCATCGACTTTTGGCGGAAGATGGGTATCTTGGCGGATTTCACGGAAAACAGTTGGGAGTTCCGCGGGACGGATACGGAAATTCAGGTGAGTGCCCTGGAAAGTAGATCAAAACTGTCACCTAGTCAACAGCGGGAGTTAGGCCAACTGGTGGACGAAGCGAAGGCAAAAATGGGAACCAAGTTGGGTTGCACCAACAAGGTAGAACACACCATCGAAACGGAATCACCACCCATTAAACAGCGCTACTACCCGGTATCACCAGCGATTCAGAAAATAATCCACGAGCAGCTGGACGAAATGCTGGAAGCAGGAGTTGTAGAACCATCGAACAGTGCCTGGTCGTCACCCGTCGTCTTAGTTAAAAAGAAGGATGGAAAATACCGCTTCTGCGTGGACTTCCGAAAGTTAAATAAAGTAACGAAGAAAGACGCTTACCCATTACCATTCGTATCTGCCACATTGGACAAGTTGCGCGATGCCAAGTATTTGTCCTCCCTCGATATAAAGTCCGCATTCTGGCAGGTTCCGGTGGCAGAAGGGTCTAGGCAGTATACAGCCTTCACTGTTCCAGGCAGAGGATTATTCCAATTTAACAGGATGCCCTTTGGTTTGACAAACTCTCCAGCTACTTGGCAACGTCTAATCGATAGAGTGCTGGCAGGGACCCTGGATGATCGCGTTTTGGTCTACCTCGACGACATAATTATCGTCACCCCGACGTTTGAGGAACACAAGCAGGCATTAAAGGAAGTATTGGACAAGCTGTGGGAAGCAGGCTTGGTAATTAACTTTGATAAGTGTGAGTTTTGCAGGGCAGAGTTAAGGTACCTGGGGTACATAGTCGGCGAAAATGGACTGCAGGTCGACCCTGGGAAGGTGCAAGGCATCCTAGATATACCCGTCCCAAAGTCAGTATCCGAGGTGAGGAAGTTTATAGGCACAGTATCCTGGTACCGACGTTTCATACCCAATTTCGCCACGCTTATAGCCCCGATCACAGAGCTGTTGAAGAAGGGACGCAAGTTCTTGTGGACGCCGCAATGCGAAGAAGCCTTCCGGAGGGCAAAAGATAAGCTGGTGAGTGCACCTATTTTGACTTGTCCCAACTTTGAACTCCCTTTCACTATTCACACCGATGCATCAGGCCATGGTTTAGGTGCGGTCCTCACCCAACAGCAGGAGGGCCAGGACAAGGTCATAGCCTACCTCAGCAGATCATTAAATCGTCCGGAACGGAACTACTCGACCACCGAACGCGAATGTTTAGCAGTACTCTGGGCTATAGAGAAACTACGACCGTATATTGAAGGGACCAAGTTCAGTGTGGTAACCGATCACGCGTCCTTAGTATGGCTGCACAATCTAAAAGACCCCACAGGACGTCTAGCGAGATGGGCGATTCGACTGCAGCAGTACGATTTTGAAATCATTCATAAGAAGGGCAGGGAACACCTACTACCGGATTTGCTGTCAAGATCGGTCCCTACCCTCGATTGTCTCAGCAACGACGCCGCGAAGCCCGACACTTGGTATGAACGCATGACAACACAGGTACGAGGCGATCCAGAGCGTTTTCCGGATTGGCGGTACGAAGACGGTAACCTTTGGAAGCATATACGTCCAAAATACCCCGAGTTGGCTCAGGAAGGTTCCAGCTGGAGGAGGGTGGTAACTAAGTCGGAACGAAAAAAAATCATGTTGGAGGCGCATGACGCCCCAACGGCGGGACACGGTGGCGTTAAGAAGACCTATGACCGGCTTGCCCAGCGATTTTATTGGCCTAAAATGAAAAGCGACGTCGCATCCTACGTTAAACGTTGCGCTGTTTGCCAGTCAACTAAGCCAGAACGTAAAAAGGTCAGTGGGCTAATGGTACCAAGGGTTGTGGGCAACCGACCTTGGGAATGTATTTGCGTCGATCTAATTGGACCATTACCTCGCTCCACCCGGGGGAACAAGTACATTCTGACGGTGGTCGACTATTTTAGTAAATTCCCCTTGTTCTTCCCTTTGCGTTCTGCCACTGCTGCTCCGATATGTCGTGTTCTGGAAGAGCATGTTTTCCTCCTTTTTGGTATACCTCAGTCCCTGATTTGTGACAATGGGCCCCAGTTTAAGTCGGAAGCTTTTAAAAAACTGAACGCCGAATACGAGGTGGCGGTCAAGTACACAGCATTTTACCACCCCCAAGCTAATCCTTCAGAGCGCATGAATCAAAATGTCAAATCTATGTTGCGTGCTTACGTGGCGGACAACCATCGAGTATGGGATACATATTTGGCCAAGATAGGTTGTGCTATTCGTACAAGTACCCATGAAGGGACCAAGCTAACTCCGTATTTTGTTAACTTCGGAAGAGAGATGACTATGCGTGGCGACGTAAAACAAACGTCCACTCAGCACGAGGATGAAGGAGAAGCACGCGCTAAAGCATTACAAGAGGTTTGGAAGGATGTCAAGACCAGGTTGAGCAAGGTAGCGCAAGCCACCAAGCAAGGATATAACCTCCGGAGGAGGGATCAAAGGTTCTACATAAATGATTCAGTTTGGAGGAAAAATTACGTGCTGTCCGACGCTGCTCAATACTTCAGCGCGAAATTGGCCCCGAAGTATGTTGGGCCATATATTATAGCAAAGGTATTGTCGCCATGGACGTACCAGTTAAAAGATCAGGCGGGAAAAGATGCTGGAGTATGGCACGCAAAGGACCTTAAGGTATATGAAAACCCTGTCCCACCCGATTAAAATGAATTTGAAGTTAGGAATAAGGAAGTATCTTAGGAATTTAAGTCGTAATTAGTAAAATATTATATAAATTTGAAGCTAGGCATAAGGAAGTACCTTGGGTGTTCGGGGTGTTGCACTCAGCGAAATATTTTATGAATTTGAAATTAAAAGTAAGGACGTATTTTAGGAACGAAAGTTGGTAAAATATTATAGGAAGTAGGATCAGATTTGAAATTAGTAAAATACATTGGATTCGAAATTAGGATTAGGGCAATAGTAGGTGGATTTGAAGTTAGAATTAGTAGATAGGACTAGCTAGTTAGTACGCACAGTTCCGAAATTAGGTTAGGACAAGATGGATTCCTCAGTTATTAGTCACGTAGCAGTCCGGGAGATATCGATACTTGGGGTACTCAATTGAATTAGGTTAAAGTACGGTTCTCCTAGAGATTTCTATCGAAATCTCTCGGAAGAAGGGGAGGCATGTTATGTTCTGTGTCGTCCTAAAAGAAAAGAAAGTAAATTAAATGACTTAATGAACGTTATATGTGTCTTACCTTGTTTGTGTCATCTACCTGTTTTCGGACAACGATGCTGCTGATCCATTCTTCTTTCAGGTCCTACCCAATTAGACGACGCCAGAGGTACCCGGGAGAGAATGGATCCTTTGTAAGGACCGTTGGTGATGACCGGTGTCCCCAGTCAGAGGAGAATGTCGGAGTCCCTGGAAGAATAGATAAAATATGAGGAATCGTCAACTAAATTAGATTAAGCCAAAACTTACTTGTTTGCACCCGTTTTAAATTCGCAGATCAATTGTGAACGCGGTGCAAGGCTTCCCAACGATCCTAACCTCCGGGAATTTCAAACACGAATTTTTCCCGGTACTCCAAATTCTGCCTGCAATTCCCACATCTAAAGGACAGACCAGCGGCCAGGGAGGGCTCCAACGAATTTTAAGTTTAATATAATTGTCCACCCCGGGATTTCTACAAATGTGGCCGGGGGCTGTCAAGCCCAACTTTTAAACCCAAAATTAAGGCAAGCCCGGCCTCGAGAATTTTCCCGGGGGTGGAAAAAGGGATGCCCGGGACCCAGTGCGCATTTTGAAACAAAAATATTAATTTTGTAAATAATATTATTTTCCATTTCCAAGCGGGTCAAGCCGATTTGGAAAGCGCACTGGAAGTCCCTAAAATAGTGGGCAATTCCCGATATAATCCGGGCCCCTGGAGCGATCGTCCTCTCAGTTTTTTTAAGAAAGTGGAAGAGTGAAAGTGCAGAGTGAAAGTATTTACGACAAGGAAGGAGGATAGGAGAAGCGTTGCACCGCGGTTTTTCTTTTTTTCAAGATAAGTAGAAAGTTGGTGATTTTAATTTTTCTTTATTATATACATCTATTTGAATTTTTGAGCTATTCGTTTTTTTTGTTGAATGAACATAAAATTGTGTGAATAAAAGTGAAGGAATCGGAATTATTATTAGTTTGTTTTATCTGCGTATTGTTTTTTTTTCTTTTGTGTATTGGTTCGTGGACCTGAATAACCACGTGGCGCCCTTAAAGTCGGACGTGCGCCCACGGCCCCCTCACTGAGCTACCGGCTTAAAGTGGAACGTAACAAACTCGAGCGTACCTTTCAGGAAAAACTTGATCGACGGCGGAGATCTACCGAGCCCAAGGGGACAGAAAACTGAAAAAGGAACGCGACTGGTCCGCGTGATTACATCATGAATACTTGGCACCAAAGGACCAAGCGAAACAGCTACGTGTATCACCCGCTAGGGAAGCTACCTAAGCGTACCATTGTTAACCGGCGAAGCCGGCAAGATGCCTTATTTATTATTGCTACTCGGATAATCCGTTAGTAAGACACCTCAGTGTCTAATATCCTTGACGTGGTAAGCCCTTAAAAATTTACCTGATATCTTCTAACTCACAGAGGCTGACACCTATTCGTATCCATATGCAGGCTTTAAAGAATTTGTTTGCCAATTTTGCACTAAAGCAACTCGCGATATTATTCACGGAAAAGGTTTGGCGGAAAACTTCTTGCCCTGCAGAGAGAGCGTGTCTGTTTTACAACGTAAGTTGTAATTCCTCTCATAACTGGTATGAGCTGTAAGTTAAGCTTAATTCGTTCGCGCTATCGAACCATTTCTGAAAAGTCTCATAATCGGTGATTAAAAATTAGTGACGAGTGACAATCGGATGCGTTCAAGACGGGGGGCAAGTAATTATGAGCCATAGCAAGCGTTCTCAAAGTCATGATTGACTTCTTAAAAGGAGATGCTGTGTGTGGTGGGACTGGAAGCAAATCTTCCACTATGGAGTACATCCAGTTGGTCAGACGATTGATTCTTAATTCTATTGTGTGCAACTAGAAAAATTACGCCAGGCAGTTGAACGAGAAGAAAAGGTTTTGTCTTCTATCACTACAACGACCGATCACACACTCCTTTGATGACCCGTCAAAAATTAGGAGAGTTTGGTTGGGAAGTTTTGATGCATCCACTGTATAGTGAAGACATAGCATCTCCTGACTAGCACTGGTTTCGTTCTCTGCAGTACTCTCTCAGTGGAATTAAGTTGGCTTCAAAAGAAACCTGTGAAAACTGAGAAACAGTTTTTCAACCACAAGCCACTACAAAACTTCGGTATTGATGGTTTTAATAAATGAATTTTTCCCAACGCTTTTTGAATTGGCCCTTATCTTCCCATTTAATTATCAAATTCTTCATAGAAGCACTCATCTTGCTCTCTAATTTCAGAACAATTTGTGAAAAGCGAATTCGATAAAAACTCCTTCGAAGTTACTTCTATATTTTTTTCAACAATTATCCATGGACATCCGACATCCCTGGAAACTCTAAGTGCACTCTAAAAATTGTGAAAAGCTTTGTTCATAGTATTGCAGATAGCATTGCAGAATACTGGAAAATCTATTAAATATTTTTAACGAATAGGAATATGAAAATTATGGGGCATAATAGTATATTCTGTAACAAGTTTGGAATGATGCATATTCCGCACAAGTGGAAGTTTGGCGGTGGTGGTCCACGAGTGCGGAATATGCCATTCAAAACGTGTTGCAGACTATACTTTTTCTACGCCTCTAATTAGTTTTTATTAATATTTTGAAAAGAAAAACATACCTTCTGTAAAGCTAATGTCAAAAATATAATGTATAAGGCACAGCAAGATATTTTAACGCTAAATAACATATAAGTAGGGAGTGTTCATTCATAACAATTTTGTAATTTGATAATTTGTTAATAGATGGCCGCCGCAAAATTTATTAAAAAAATGCTATTATTTTCTGCAATTTAATAATTGAATAGTTTATTTAAAGGAAAAATTTTATAGCGGAACATCATTGATTGTTTATTATTGAAAGAATCCTTTTCTTTCTTTAATTAATAAATCTTTTTTTTCTTTAATTAATAAATCATATTCTTGGATTACGACGAACAGATGTCGCCAATAGTAGTCATTCCATAACAAGTGATGGAATGAATATTCCACACCGGTGTGGAATTCTGCTAATTCTGTAACTAAAAGTAATATCAAAATGCCTGTATTCTAACAGAGGCGTAGAAAAAATATTTTAAGAGTGTGCTTGTAAGAACGCAAAGCATTGCACCTACTTCCATCTATTATTCGCTTACGGTTCGAGAAAAATTGTACCGAACAGACGATGATAAAAATAAGAGCATAGATAGTTTCAGAAAACTCCTGTTCCTGAAGTTCGAAGTTTTACTGTGACACACTGTCCTTAAAAAATGAGATTAAAAATAGATGTAGAAGCAGATGTCTTGCTGTAATGAGTGTTTCCATTAGATTGTACAGAAATGATACTACATCTCCTTCTCAGAATCGTTAATATAAATTTGCTGACATCTAATAATAACGTATATCAACCACTATTGAAACACACGACAGGAGATTTGTTGGCAGTAATCGATGAGTACATCTACCCACGATTTCTGTAATAGTTTCACATTTGAAGTTTTTTTGTGGGTGGTTTTCCCTTGAATCATCAGTCTGCCCATTGAGAACTGAAATACCCGAAGATAGCTTTCTTCTAGATATAGAAATAAATCCATGCTTTCCTGTCAAGGACCTGTACTTTTTATATTAGCTAGCACATGTTCCAATCAATACATCACAGTTTTTTTCATAGTACAAGATGATGAAGAGGAACCATTGAACATTGTCCCAATTTTTTTAACAATTTATTTTTATTTCAGAAATTGACATTAGGTCCACATATCATCAAGGTTTTTTATATAAAACGTTTTCACCTTATAAATAATGTGTGTGAGTATCCTCGGAGCATAAATATCTCTTCAGCAGGAAATTTGGTGAAATGTTGGTTCCCAGGAAATGTTGCCCCGAAAATCTGAAAATGATAAGTCGCTTCTAATTTCCTATGCGAAATGAGGCAATTTTTCGCTGTGAGGAAACAGTACGGTATCAGAGGATATTTTTTGTGCAGAGGGCAATAATTTATCAATTTTAAAAAGAAAAATTGGGTTAAAATTATAAATGATAAGAGATTTATAAATTATGGAGTGATGGGTTCGTGTCGGTTATTCGATGTGAAAAATGCAATTTAAGGGTGGAGAATTCACAGGGTAAACTCAGAAAAATGACAACCTCGACTGCGTTCACCCTGCTGCGGTGGGAAATCAGGGTTGGACCAATAGTCCATTCAAAACGCCGGAGAGGGGTGTTCCAACATAACACCGTTAAGAAAATCGAACCCGAATGCATTTTGGGTCGCTGATCACGAAAATCGGCATCCGGCGGTCCTAAAATATAGGCGTCACCCTTAAAATCGCAAAAAACACCCTTTTTTATGGTTTTTCGCGATAATTTCAATAATAATGAATAATATTGCGATAAAATGCACTTTTTTCAATATTTATTTGCGAAGGTTGTTGATTTATACTAAATCAAGCTAAACTTTATGATAAGGGATGATCCTAAAGGGTTAAAACTACCCCTAAATCGACTGAAAATAAACAAAATTTGTAAACAATTTTTTTTTCAAGGTTATGCTTCAAATTCGATTGTATTCGTATTGTCCGGCAAAAATAAATTATTATCTACCCTTAAGGGGTTCAAACTACCCCCACAATTTAAAAATCAACATAAAATAAAAAAAATTTGCAAAACATTTTTTCAGCTTTTTGATTGAAATTGGGTTGCATAGGTTTTATCAGACAAAAATTAAATATTTTCAACCCTTAAGGGGGTAAAACTACCCCTAGATTAAAGTTGAATTTGGAAAAAAATTAAATTTTTTTTTGCAGTGAAATTTTATTTTTGATGAAATATTATTAAAACATTTGGAAAATTTTATTGACCAAACTTACATTTCCCCGATCCACATCCTACATGGAGATTCCGCCCCGTACCTGCAAGCAACTACAGATGAGAGCCTTCCCTCATTCTATCTAAATAATGCAAACAACAACATTAGCGGGTAGCTCGCTGGGTGAACCACTCCTGGTCTTTTAAATGTAGAAAGTATAAAAAACCAAATATAGGCCTATGGAATTTTGTAAAAGGCTACCGTCAAGTTCCTTGGATATTCTGTGAGTTAATAACTAAGCTAGACACCCGTAAGTAAATTAGAATAAAAAAAAACCTAAGCTTTGCCAAAACTTCAAAAGTAAAGGCCGTAGCGTAAAAATTGCCCAGGCATTATTGATAGGAAATAGTCCAAGATTTCCAATTTTGCAAAAAGCAATATTATTTAACTAGGCATTTTTTGGAGAAAAAGGTGGTTTTAGTTGAAATTTTAGTTTAAAAAAAAAGCGAAATTTTGATTTTGAGGACTCATTGCTTTGGTAGTTGGCAAGGTGGAACCTTGATTTTGACAGTTTTAGATAGGTACACTGCGTACACTGATATGTTATTCATGAAAATAGCTCGAAGGGTTACATAAATACAGGGTGATATTTAAACCTCTACCAAAAAAACTTCAAAACGCCCTAGCTGCTAAAACGTTAAGATTTAGCCCCCCCCCCAGAATTTACCCCATCTTTTCCCCCTTCTTCTCTTCCTCTCCCCCTCTCTCCCTTCGTCCCTCCCTCCGTACCTCCTTCCGTCCCTCCCTCCCTCTCACCGTTCCGCCCTACGTCCCTCCCTCTCTCCCTCCGCCCCTCCCTCCGTCCCTACCGCCGTCGCTACCGCCGTCCTTACTGCCGTCCCTACTTCCGTCACTACTGCCGTCCCTACTGCAGTCCCTACTGCCATCCCGACTGTAGCCCCTAATGCCGTCCTTACTGCCGTCCCTACTGCAGTCCCTACTGCCGTACCTACTGCAGTCGCTACTGCAGTCCATACTTCCGTCACTACTGCCGTCCCTACTGTAGTACCTACTGCAGTCCCTACTGCCGCCCCTACTGCCGTCCTTCCCTCCGCATGGCATGTGGCTTTTCTTCTACAAGGTTCACAATGAAAGGAAACGATTGATAATCTATTACGATGCTATAATAATTTCTGTAATTTTTAGGAAACACAAAAAGTTATATGGTTGTAGTGTCCTTGATTGTCAATGTGTGGCATTTCTTTAATTTCGTTTTTTATACACATATGCATAGGAAACTTACTTACAGTGATAAATTGCCCTACAAAAAAAAACTCATTTGAAGTCAGGACACACTCCCTTAAGACAATATTCTGCAGAGCAATGAAAAACGTAATCATAAAATCTATAAAAGTTTCAAGTTTTGAAAGTGAACTACTCCTTACCAAGGAGAGCCTCTGCTGTTGTCCGTTTTCTTCATTTAAAAAGAAATTTTTTCAAACCTAAATGCTTTTAGTGTAATTGCATTCTGAAGGTTGTGTTTGCTCACATAATTGCTAATTAAAAGCATAATTGTTAATTAAAAGTAAACATTTTCCGAATGATATGTTTTTTTCTTTAACATCCAACACTTTCCTTCCCATTCTTATTCTCCTCTCTTAATGACAACTGTACTTGTTTCTAGCACAATAATTTCAACAATAATAATTTTTAATGAAAGCTCCTTTTGAATTTATTAAAGAACAGAAAACATTAAGACGCTGGGCTTTGTTGGAATCACATAAATACCACCATTTACCCCCAACTGCCCCCAATTGTGGCTAGTCATGAACTCTCTGGTCAATGGTGGAGAACGAAAATCCTTCTACAAGATGTCAGGGTGCTGCTCCCCCGGCAGAAGAAAAATGACCCGTCAGACGTAAATTGAAGCTGAATGGTGGTTGTCGGTTGAAATTAGGGCTTACGACTATACACAAGAGTGGGAGTTTAAAGGCTTTCTTTCTTTCTTCCACCCCCGACTAACCCGCCCTCCTCAAACCTTCATCCATTTTCCCAACAATCGCTTCCCTACTTCTCTGCTGCTAGGCTTAAATTAGAATTTACACAATAAACAAGAAAACTTTTAAGAGGAGAAGCAAAAAAAAAATAATAAAAAAAAGGAAAAAAGGACTTTCCCCCATTGAAGGCACACAAGTATCAAGAGAACTATCAGTGAGAAATTTATGTGATCACAGCACGAAGGATTAGGGTTACCTCTGCTTACCCCGTTCGGGCGTTGTTGCTTTATATATAAATGCAAAAAAAAATGGGGTAGATAACCCCTATTTCGAATGGGCCTGAATTGTTGATTTCTCTTTTAGGATATGAGTTTTTCATGAAAATTATTTCAAAATTATTCCACTGGGAATAATTAAGGCGGTTTCAAAAGATTTCTTGGGCCTCCTTTATGCCCTTTTTGTGGAAAAGTTTCTCTCTTTAATTTCTGGAAATTTATTTTAGTTTGTGTTTTGGGTCGAGAATGAAAAAATAAACTAATGCTTGCTCTCTCTCCAGGGCAGGGTTTTAAGACCCATTTTCAAAAAAAAGAAAAACGAAAAAAAAATAGTTAAGTTATTTTCTGCTTAAATTACATTTATTTACGATTTATTGTTTTAGAGCGGAGATAAGGGATAAGGGACCACTCTTGGGTCTAAAGGGGACCAATTATAGATTTATCAAAATCTGATAAGTCTTCTGTAAAAATGGATTAGTTTAAAAGAAAACAATTCAAAAGAGATTAGAGAAACCCGAGTAAAACACATTAAAAATGGGGACAGGACTCTTAGTGCGAAGAATTCTTGGGTTTCTTATAAAACATCGATTTTTTTATGTCTACAAGTTATTCGTTTTAGATTAGAAGATAAATAATCTAGCGAACAGTGTTTTGGTATTCATCGAAATATATCAATTTCTGAGTGATATTCAGTGTCTTCATTATGGGATTTTCAGTTCTCTTAATGTTTGTTACTATAAAATTCAACCTTGTATAACACTTTTTGAGATGTGAAGGTTAAAAACCGATATCAGACCTTAGTAGAGTACTACCGTGAAGTTGCAAAAACTGAGTAACATCTACTGGATTCGCACCATGCAATTTATTTGAAGCAGAAGTGAAAGGCCAAACGGGAAGGCTCTGCATATAAAAACTGAACTAACACATTCCCGGAAAACAGTCTATGGTTAAAAGTTATCTAAGAAGGGTTTAGACCGGTTCGATCATATCGCTAACTCTGAAGAAACCCTGCGTAAAAAGTATAAGGAATTAAGAATTTCGTAAAATATATTGCTAAAATGTTTAACCTCAAAGCTGATAACCTTGTATCACCTGAAATTTGAGCCCCATCTGTCACTGTTCCGTTATACAGACGGAGTAGATCTCCGCAGTCGATACAGTTTTTCCTGAAAGGTGCGCTCGAGTACCCGGGTGCAATTTGGTATTGCCTCTTTCCACCCGGCGGTACCGCGGGATCACTCTTTGGTGGTATCAAACGTGCGCCAATGGTGATGGACTATCTCAACTATTCTCCATAGCCCATCGTACATGTTCTTTCACGCCGTGCCAACGCTCTATCTCACCGGAGTAGTACCAGACTAGTTTCAGGGTCGTGGGTCGGGCCACGCGTTTACCCTTTCTTTTAATCTATATATTTGGAAGGCGGCTATTCTGTCGTATGTTAAGTTGGTCTCTCATGCTTTTCGCGCTCAACTCATGAGAAATCCATCCATATCAAGCTTTGTGTAGATCAGTGATTCCCAAACTTATTTCGGTCATGGACCCCTTACTATAAAAAAAACTTAATCATGCACCCCCAAACCCAAGTTAATCAAATTTTATGATATAATAAAATATACTAAAAATACTTTAATCTGTTCTCTCTGAGAAGACAATTGCACGTAGCTGGGTAAATGAATTAGGTACATTTAATTGTTAAGAAAACAAAAGAAAAAATGCAATTGTGCTTGAAAATATAGGTACAAAGGTAATTAATACTTAAATAATCCCAGCGGGGAAAATTGGGAGCGCTGATTTTGAGCTTACTGGAGTTCTCAGAAATTTTATAGCTACTCAATAGACCGGTTCTCGTTCGATTACCAAAGTTAAGCAGCACTGAACTGGTTAGTACTTAGTGCGGGGCCGGTTTGGAAAACGATACTCGCCCTTGAAAAAAAAACGAAAAAACAATAATTGCAAGTTATCGACACTCGGAACTTATTCACATATCCATCAACTTCAAATTTTGCATATATGTGTGTATGCCTATGTATAGTTCGCGTGACAATGCAATCTGACCATTTTGAAAAAAAAATCAAGATGGCAGCCGATTTTTGCAATAGGCATGTTAACAACGGCATAAACGTCAATTTATTTAGCGCTGTTAGTAAACTTATTTGTGCTTTTTGGCTTAGATAAAATGTACAACAGCTTCTAACTGTCAAAAGGGGTTGACGTTTACTTGTGAATTTTTGTGGTAAGCAAATAATTTAGTAATATTTTGCTGTATTAAAATATTACTAAATTATTTGCTTACCACAAAAATATTATTATTAATTTTTTTGCTTGTTATTATTTATAAAATAAGAAATGTTAAAATTTTTGGTTGTTATTAGTTGTAAAATGAGAACTGTCAAAAATGATATGCTAGGACCGGTGCTGAGTTAACAGCGATAATTTAACAGAGTTAAAGTAACTTGGGCCTAAACGCGTCCTATGCCAGGTAGAATACAATCAGCTGTGTGACGTCATTCTAAATTCAAAATGGCAGCCAAAACCGAATGGCGGAAGACATAATAGACTAAAAAGCAGAAAATATGTATAACCTATCAACTTAAAATTTTGCACATATGCATAGTTCGCGTGACAACGGATTTTGATATTGTTGCAAAAAAAATAAATATGGCTGTTCCAAGGTGGCGGGAGAATTTTGCAATGGTGTTCGCCGCTCCCGCGACATGGGTATCAAATGAAAGGGTATGACAAGTAGAATAGAATTAGCTATGTTACTCCATTCCAAATTCAAACTGGCGGCCAACACAAAATAGCGGATTACTTTTTTCTTTACAACCTGCTCGGTATGGGTATCAAATGGAAGGGTAGGTATGACGAGTAGAATACAGTGGCGGCGGCCACAAAATGGCGGAAGACATATAATAGACTAAAAAATTGAAAATAAAAATAAATAATTTAAAAAAAATAAAAAATACGCTTTTATTTCAAAATGAACTAAAAGTAGTAAGTTTTTATTGCTCCAGCCAGTATATGGGAACAACATACCTTTCAAAATCACGCTAAGAATGAAATTAATGAAGTTATTAGTAAAATTTATAAATATAACTTACTTAAATGTAAATAGCGTGGGGCGTTAACGAAAAGTTCTAGTATTAATAAAATAAGAACATAGGTAAAAAGCGTTCCACCTGCGAGCATTCTCCTCGGCCCAAATTCTGTTTGTATAACAAAAGTTTTGCAACAAATGCAGATATAATACTTTTAGTTTTGAGAAAATTTAATTGATCACATTGTAACTTCAAATTTATTTCATCAAGTTTGGCGAATAAGTCAGTCAAATAAGCTGTTTGCTTTTCGATTTCGTCCGCGCCGCGTGGTCACGCGGTAAACATCGCTTTTTAAATTTTTGTAATTTTTTATATGAAAACTTTCGATCCTTTTCTCGGACCCCTGTAGTTCTTCGCGCACCCCCAAAATAATTTTTAATTATCACGACCCCCGGATCATCCCATAGACCCCCAGGGGTCCATATGGACCACTTTGGGAATCACTGGTGTAGATGATTCAAAACGGTTTTGTGGTCAATGGAAGTGATTACACAAATATTTAAGGTGTCCAAATGCGAGTGGAAGACTACCTCTCCTCCAAAAGCAAGGATTTCTTCTCCGAGGAATTGAATAATGCTTCAAGAGCGTCGGCAAACTGTTTTAACTAACGAAGCAAATTAAATTTCGGATTAAATTTAAAATAAAAAGTGAAGAAAAGTAATTTTGTTTCCATAAAATAAACGACATAACTTTCCCTTACACCGTTAAAACGGATTAAAATATCACAAAACCCGAGAAATACTTCACTTTCAAACAAAAATCTTTTCCCCGTTTTTAATTAATGTCATTCTCATGAAACATTTTTCTTTTGTGAAACAAAACCCATCGAGCGTGTGCTGAAGCGCACATCAAAAAACGAAAAATAAATAAAAAAATTCATTCAGCAAATTCACATCCACTTTTGTTCATTCATTATTCACCAGCGAAAACACAATGAACCAGATGGATTTTCTTGGGAGAAAAATTATGATTATAGCAGGTGACAAATTGGCTACGCACGACATCCGTTACTTACTTAAGGTCGTGCGCTGACTAGGCAGAGAGAAGCGCGCCCATGGGAGGCCTTCCGTATCCTGCTGGCAACTGGAGGAACTGGAAGCGACGCACCAACCACATGTAGTCCCGCATTTAAAAAAATACCTTTCACCCCATTCTAAAATTATGTCTGGTGCCATCGTGAAATTCTTGTACCTGTGCCCCAGGAGTCGAGGAAGGGGGGATTGGGTCCTTATACACCACTTGAATTTCCCCGGAGGAGGTTTGCTTTGAGTCTTCTATTCTCTGCAGCCATGAATTACAATTATTTATGCTTGGGGAGTTCCAGGATAATAATAAAGTTAGCTCCTGGCACACTAGCATTAAAATTCCTTTAATTACATCGCACTTAATAAAAGTTTATGAATGGAATAAGTGCACTTTCTCTCTTTCTCTCTCTTGAAAAACTTTCTCCCAAAACTTCAATCTTCCTTTAAGGACTTATACCACTAAAAATACATATATAAAATAAACTTCTGCATCCTTATGGAAAATATTTTGAAAGCGTTTGGCACGAAACGACCGTCTTTTTGCCATTCCATATTTTTCAAGATCATTAAGGACACATCCCAGGACGTAGTTTGGCGCGCCGATAAAAGTGCTGTAGGACATTATGTTAAAAAGTTTCTGGTAGGGAAGGACGACAACGAAACAATATGATTTTGTTGAAGGATATACAATGATGTATTTGTGTGAACATGACATATACATGAAAGATAAGATAAACAGGACACCAAGGATGCTGTTCTTTGGGAGATGTTGCGCTCTTCTGTGGTGTTAAAAAAAAATTTGATAAAAATCTGGTGTTGTTTGCGTTGTTTGGAAGTATGAAAGTAAAAATTTGAGTGATGTTGTATGGATGTCCCGTGGTTTTTGTTTGTTCGTTGTGATTTATGGATTTTTTTTTGTGTGATAAATGATTTGTTGTGCGGAAATACTTAGTTTAATGGTCGAAAAGAGATGGCGAGAGCGTGAATTTTTGTGATCCTTGAACATTTATGGTCGATTGATAAAAAACTGATTGAAAAATGGATTGCGTAAACGTGAGTATAAAAGCTTAGAGGTTAAATACTGACTCTTACAATCACCTTTTATAGACTTCAACTATTTTGTGCTTTTTTTTATTTTCAATTTAGTGCAGTGAAGAAGACTATTACTTAGTTAACTGTCTACATTAGCTCAGGCTCAATAAGATAATATTTAGTTAAAGTCGCTCCAAGTGCACCACAGCAAAGGCTCACGGGTAAAACTATTGCTCACACCAATACCTTTCACAACTAATCAGGTCTGCTATGAAACTAGTACAGGTATCCTTAGGTTTTAAATACCTACGCCCTTACATAGGTTGGCGTTCAAATTCGAACATAGCCTGTCTCACCCTGGTATACGGATTACAAGAAGTTACCAAGTAATACGTCTGGCCATTGACCAATAAAGACTGTAATGAGTGATTTCAATCGTGTCTTGGTTGCCAAAAGTCCAACCTTTCACGGAATATTAAATTTCCATTTGAAGCTTGCATGCTTCCAATTAATAGATTTGATCATATCAGTAGGTACTGCGACACTTGGGCGTGGGAAAATAACCCGGTTTGCGACGATTGATGCTTGGAGGTTATGATCGCACTTCCATCAATCCGGAATAGTTACGGCACGTGCATATTTATTAATATTACATGTTAGTCCTCATAATCCATTAATGGCTAACCAGTGACGAAACAGTCTAAGAATGTTACCAAGTTATATATTATGTAGAAATATTTTTAATGATATCGATACCCTCATTCTAATACCACGTACGAGAAAAATCCCAAATTTTTTAGGAGAAGCAAAAAACTGCCGTTTATTTCTTCTGCAGTACTTACCGTTATTATATTTTATAGTAGGACCAGAGAATTTCGTTTTGCTGTGACTTTTTCTTTCATGGTTTTGCAACTGCTGTGTAGAGAATTGCAAAATACATAATAATCTTTCACAAAAAACATTTCCCTAAAAATGCTCATACGTGGTAGTAGAATGAGGGTATTGATATGCAACTTGTCTGACTTCCATAGTAAACATGTCTTAAACGGATTGGGAGTCTCCACAAGTTTTCATCACTCATTTTCTGGTTTTATGATTCTCGTAGAATGACACTTTTCCAGTCACACGAAATGATACATAGTATCAAAAAGCAACCAGATTTCATCAATCAACTATGTCTGGAACATCTTTTAAAGTCATACACATGAATAGCACTCAAACTACAAAGTATATTCCTTTCTTGAAAATAATTAAAACTAGCAAAGAAAAGTTGATGATATCCTGAAGTGTTGTGCGTAAAAGAACATTTTGTACAAAGAAAAATTACCAGAGATAAGACGGAAGTCGAAATTGCATCAACTTTGTGTTTATTGCGATTTCAAAGGAATTTTCTACTATAAGATTTTGAATAAGACTGAAGACATTTAATGCCTAGAGATACTATCATCTACTGCATTATGTGCGTAGTAGGTACCTACTCTTTTTTTTAAAATATATATATATATATATATATATATGGTGGATTCTTTTTCAAACGGGATAGCAAAAAAAAATATCGTTCAAACTTTGGGAATATGTTCGTGAATTCGATGTGATACAACAAAAATTTTTTTTAGCGCGATTGGGTGCGCCGTTTCGGAGTTACAACTGATTCAATATTGAAAAACACGCGATTTTTCAAAAATCACGTTTTTCTCATTTATATATAGCTCTCGACAAACGCTGACTTTTGGGATGGCCATATAGATTTTTGTAGGAAATTTTCCGTCCTTTTAGATGAAATTACACAAAAAAACAATCTGACGCATTTTGGCCCACTTTTTGGCCTTTTTTGGCCAAAATTTGTAAAAAAAACACTAAAACGGTATTTTTAAATTTTTTTTCATGTCAACATTTCTGACTCAAAAACTACGCGCCACCAAGTTTTCAAAGTGGTTCTCTCAAAAATGCGAAAGTGACAGCGTTTCTACTATTTTTGACCATTTTTCGAATATCTCAAAATGTCTTATTTTTCTCCAAAAATCGGTAAAAAGTGGTAAAAATGCCCTAAATCTCAAATTTTTGGTAAAAAAAGGTAAAAATGCCCTAAATCAAAGTCTAAAGTCTTGTGCACACCACGAGACCATGATTTTTGGAGAAAAATAAGACATTTTGTGATATTCGAAAAAATGGTCAAAAATAGTAGAAACGCTGTCACTTTCGCATTTTTGAGAGAACCACTCTGAAAACTTGGTGGCGCGTAGTTTTTGAGTCAGAAAATCGATTGGTGACATGAAAAAAAATTTAAAAATACCGTTTCCGTTTTTTTTCAAATTTTGGCCAAAAAAGGCCAAAAATCCGTCCAATTGTTTTTTGCGTAATTTCATCTGAAAGGACGGAAAATTTCCTACAAAAATCTTTATGGCCATCCCAAAAGTTAGCGTTTGTCGAGAGCTATAAATAATTGAGAAATACGTGATTTTTGAAAAATCGCGTTTTTTTTCAATATTGCATCAGTTGTAACTCCGAAACGGCGCACCCAATCGCGCTAAAAATTTTTTTTTTGGTGTATCACATCGAGTTCCCGAACATATTCCCAAAGTTTGAACGGTAATTGTTTTTGCTATCCCGTTTGAAAAAGAATCCACCATATATATATATATGTATATTCGTGTACTCTTTACAATAAAAATGCGACTGCTACGTCTATGACAGATTTAACATAGCTTGAAATGCATTTAACAAAAACTTAATACCATATTGCATTAGAAATCTTCTTTAATCTAAACTACTTATCTAAATTTTACAATTCCTTAAAAGGTAGAGACAATTCCATTTCAACGAACAATGCACATGCAACCCACATAAATTCAATTTTTCAACTTCAAAATTTTATGCTTATAACATTTTCAAAACTAGCTTAAAATATGAAGTGCTGTCACAGCTAAGAAGGGAATAAGTGACTTTTTAAAAAAAATATTTAAAATTTTCACGATAAAACCGACAGAAGTTTTGTAGTCACCCAACCTGGTGTCCTTAAGATAAGATTTAGTCATATGCATATTAAAATTCTCATGGGACCCACCTGGAAACTTTTGTATACCATTGCAGCATTTAGCACAACGTTTTCTTTATGCACGAGAGATATAGATGAAGGAGCTTGGACTCGTTGACTTGTGGCAAATTCACTCAGAATGCTCCATTTGCAAGATTATTTTATTTTTATGATTTAATACATTTTTTTTTCGCACCTGGCCACCATTTCTATGGTCTGGGTGTGTCTAGGTACAGAGATAGGTTGTTTCAGGGAGGACTTTGGTATAAAATACAACAAATGTGGAAGATGAGATTTCAATCTTGAAAAATTTGAAATTTTTTCAAATGGTTAGTTGATATCTACTCTTCTTCTCAAAGTTGATCGAGGTTAACCTCTCCGGCCGCAACCTTCCGTTTAATAGAAGCGAGTTATATTTAATTAGGCTTTTCTCAATGTTACACCAAACCCGCCATACTTTCTGATGTTGTTGCTCTAGAAATTATCATAAATATCCTTTTTTTTTTTTTTTTTTTTTTATGTGGAAGACTAGAGCTCAGGGAAAACCCTTTGTACTGTCGACAATCTATTTTCTTCGTATAAAGTGCAATGTCAAACGGCAAGCTCTAGTCGATAGATAGTGAAGGGGAAGAGAGAAGTAGGAAGGAACTGCCACAACCACCTAACCCCAAACATTCCAAACATTTCTATCGCGACTCTGGCATCGCGGCAATGAGAAACAACTCGCTGGAGTGTTATGCCTCCTGAAACGAGCTGAATCCCATCAACCAACCGATGACATGCGCTTGGTGGAGCGGGGAAATGCTAGCGGAAGGCTATGACAGGGGGAATGAGGAATGTAAGGAGGGAAGAAGAAAGAAGGTGGGAAAGGCGAAGGACCGTGGGGCTCTGCGGGGATTCGAACCCGGGACCTCTGGGATAGGCGCCAGGCGCCTTACTCCCTAGACTACCGAGGCCCCCATCGTGGATTTGTCTGTTAGGTATTTCTCTTTCCTTCTTTCTGTATTATGATTCTAGTTTCGCTCATTGATAGTCCGGCGAGTTGTTCGCGGTAATTTGTACTTTTCTCTGCGGTGACACTCCTGAAATCTACATCATTGCCATTGCCATTCTGTTCGCTTGTACTTCTACTGTCATTTCAGTGGCTTTTTTCAAAACTCGTTTAATGAATGCTAAGCTTCTGTTAATATCTTTGGCATACGTTCAGAGATCATTATTTTCTTTTTAAGCTCTTAACTAATAATCTTAATCTAAACCTTGCTTTTACCATATAAGGCCGTAAACAACAAGAGGGTAATACCTATTCGATATTTTATCATAAACATCAACAGAGATTATCCCGAATAAACTCCACGATGAAAGTTAGAACAAGGATTTTACACCGCAATTGTTGCCAATATGAAAGAATTTTCCGTCTGCATTCGACTATCAGTGAATATCGAGCTTGGTCCTGTGGGTTGAGTGAGCAGATAGCGCCGTGCATGCCTTTGATAGGCTTTTACAATACATACATATTTAAGTAAAGAATTTTTAATAAAAGACACTATTTTGTAAATGTGTAAACAACACGAAATGATTTAAATTTAGATTTAAGTTGTAAAAATCCAAAATGTTGAACAAAACGGGAGAAGGGAACTTTCACTTCAAAATCCCCGAGAACGAGAGCAAGGAAGTTTCACTTCAATAATATTTGTTCCAAGATTAGCCGATTGAGATTTCTTTTTAATTTTCATTCACTGATATTATTCAGTACACATCCACTTATTACAACTATCAAAACATAATGACGAATTTTATGGTGTATCACCCTCAAAAATGGCTTTCGTCGTAAAAGCAAATTTTCGTCATAACAACAAGCACACTCAGATCTCCGGAGAATATTGCTGTTATATCTTGGATAGAGCCAATGTTCGTGCGGTTTTCTCAATAGATGGAGCCAATTGTAATAACCACGCTCGTATGAAAGGTGACAGCTCGAGTGTAAATTACTGTAGCGGTTTGAAAGTTGCTTGCATTTGACAATCATGAAAATAGTGAAAAGTTGTGGTATATTTTGAAATATTATTACGACCAAGGAAAAATCCCTGCGCAGGCCTGTGAAAAACTTTGTGCTGTGCAGACTGAAGGCACTTTATCAAAATCTGCTAAGGGGAAATGCTTCGCTAGCTTTGGTTCTTGATGTGAAAGATGAGTCACGCTCTGAGTAAGTCGTCCAATCACTGAAAGCTTGTAAGATTTTCGAAAAAGTCCACGAATATAAGCAGGGTTTGAAAGCAAAGTAAATTTAAAGCAAAGTACATATTTTTAAACTTACTTTGCTGTAGACTGTGAATGCTCTATATTGCTGCGAATGCTGTTGCTTTCTAATTACTTAAAAGCTTTCAGGAGCATACTGGCCCGGCTACAAATGCTTCGGCTTGAAAATACTTTGCTGTGAAATGCTTTCTGTTTGCTTACAGTTTTTCAAAGCTTTGCTCTCCAAGGCTGTGAAGTATGTACTTTGCTTTCCTTCAGCATTTTTTTTCATGGTCCAACTTTATATAGCAAAATGGTATTTTGTGTAGAGTGGTGAAAAACTTTTTTTATGTGTATGTGAAAGCATTCGCAGCCGGACCAGCTTTTGTAAGCAACAGCATTCGCAACAATATGAAACAAAAAGCTTTCACAGCATGCAGCAAAAAGTTTGAAAATATGACTGCTGTAAAGCAAAGCAAAGTAAATTTCTGTGGTCTTCTTAGCAGCAAAGTGAACAGCAACCCAAGAGCATTAAAATTGCTGCAGCAATTTAAACCCTGAATATAAGCATGTCAATAGTTTCAACATTAAAATGAGGCTAGGCATCGACCACAAAATTGTTTTGAATCATTTACACAAAGCTGGAAAGAAAAAGAAGCTTATGATAGACCGAATTTACATCTGCGATGAGCTGTTGAAATGCAATGAAATCAACACATTTCTGGAAAGTCTCATAACCGCTGATAAAAAATGGATCAAATATCACAATCGGAAGCGTCAAAGACAACGATGGTGTCCCGTCACAAAAGTTCGCGAAGCCAGGACTGACGTCGAACAAATTGACGGTGTGTATGTGGTAGGCACTGCCAATTGGCCAGACGACAACTCAATTCTATTCTGGACAAGAGATCACATATTACGCCAGGCAATTTAACCGAAACGGCTCGAATTGAAAAGTAGGAAAAATATTCTTCAATAATAGTCTTCAATCACTACAATGCCCGACCACACGCATCTTCGAAGATCCCTTAAAAATTGGAAGAGTTTTGTTGGGAAGTTTTGATGCAGCAGTCTAGTAATAGCACAATATTAATTATTTCGATCCGTGCAGAACTCCCCCAATGGAATTAAGCTGGTTTCAAAACACACCTGTGAAAATTACTTAAATCAATTTTCAACCATAAACCGATCTTTACCGATGGCATTATAACTCCACCTGAAAAATGGCGAAACATTGTCGATAAAAAAAGAACATATTTGGACTAAATAAATTCATTTTATACGCTTTATATTAGCTTCACCTGTATGTATGTAAACAAATCCTGCAATTTGATTTTCACCCACTTGACAATGCAATCTGACCATTTTGCAAAATAATCAAGACAACAGTTCCAAGATGGCGGCCGAATTTTGCTATTGTGTTTCTCGACCCCCGACATGGGTATCTAATGAAAGCTTATGATAAGTAAAATACTATTAGCTATGTGGCGTCATTCCAAATTCAAAATGGCGGCCAACACAAAATGACGGATTACCTTATTCTTTACCACCCACTCGATATGGGTATCAAATGAAAGGGTATGACAAGTAGAATACTATTAGCTATGTAACGTCATTTCAAATTCAAAATGGCGACCAACACAAAATAGCGGATTATCTTTTTCTTTACAATGCGCTCGCTATGGGTATCAAATGAAAGGGTGTGACAAGTAGAATACTATTAGCTATGTAACGTCATTTCAAATTCAAAATGGCGGCCAACACAAAATGTCGGTTTACCTTATTCTTAACAACGCTCTCGGCATGGGTATCAAATGAAAGTGTATGACGAGTGCACGTGCACTGTGTGACGTGATTTTAAATCTAATATGGTCGTCACTACAAAATGACGGAAGACATAATACACTAAAAAGTAGAAAATAAAAAATATAGTTTAAAAAAACTAAAAAAAATATGCTTTTATTTTAAAATGAACTAAAAAGTAAAAAATAATTTTGAATGTAAAGTGTTTATTGCTCCAACCAGTATATGGAAACAATCTACCGTTCGAAATGTAAAAAAAGCGTGGGCCGCTAGCGAAAAGTTCCGGTGTTAATCAAATAGGAATTAGGTAGAGTCCCACAATTTTTTACATTTCGAAAGGTAGGTTGTTTCCATTTTCATCAAAATGCATAGTTTCTCCTCAAAATAGAAAAAAAGGCGAAAACAATCATATATATGAATATTTCTCAAAAACAACCCTTTTTTCGAACTGCGGGTTGTGAAAATCATGTTTAGACAACCCAAATCCTTCATTTGGCACCGGTCTTATAGTCGTGGGGAAAATTTCTGAAAAACAGCGATTTTTTGACTAATTTAAAGGGACTATATAAGAAAACCACTTGAAGTGTACTAAAAAAACGTGACGAGCTTTTTGCCAGATTTATATTTTACCTTCGGGGTATTTTACAAAATTCCTCTTAAGTTTTAATTGGTACAAAAAATGAACCAAATTTTGGTATGGTCAATCATGTTCCGTAAATTTTTTGCTTAAACAGATAATTTTGTGAAGTGATCAAGATGATCTCTGAACTCCACACGCAAATCATCAAACTTCTTTAAATTACTATAATGTAACTGTATGGCCCGATTTAGATGTGGATAGGTTCATCGGTCCGAAGGTTTTTCTAAATTAACCCAGAGCCTAGTCTAACCATAGATAGGGTTTGCTAGAGATGAATAATAAGTGATCATTTATCTCGAAATTTTCGTAATATGTATTTTAATCAATATTGGGAGATTCTCAAGAAAAGTTATGAAATTTTTTAAAATATACTTCTACCTTTGTCCAAAAAAAATGCCTTGTTATTAATCCCAAAAAAAAAATATTTCTAATATGTTAAACTTTAACTGTCAAAAAAAATTACCACAGTAACGAGTATAAATTAGTTAAATTAGTACAAATCTGACATTTAAATTATATAAATTATTTTTAAAAATGTTATCAGGAATTTAATTTTATTTTTCAAAATAAAATAATTAAATTAGTGAGTTAATTAAAATTACCGTGAGATTGGAATATATGTCCTTACAGTGTTTTTTTTTTGTAATATTAATTACTGTATCGACTTTTCATCAAGCGTAAATTGTGTGTATCCCAGACCAGACATTTGCATGATTTTAGATACTTGAAGAAAATTCTTCGTGTGTTTTTTTTGAACTGTTTTATATATTTTACAAGAACACATCTTCCATCATCAAAGAACACACATCTTTTTTTCGATTCAATTTTTTTTAGTGAAATCTTATATGCCTTTACGTTTAATCAAGCGATGATCAAGGATTGGATTCGTTTTAAAATATTTTAATCGTGTAATTAGCTAATTAACTCTTAGTGAGCACTCCTGTCGGAGGATAGTAGGCATATATAAATTAGTATAAAAGTAGATAATATAAGGACTTTGCTTTTAAAAGAAACAAGCTATATTTTTTTGTGTATGTAGTTATTGAGGATGAAACTAGGTGACTAGGTTGAAAACATCCCAAATGTCCAGCAAGTTCAATAATATTATAAAATTAATAAAGCAAAATGCTACAAAACGACCGAATAAAGGAGAAAAATCCTTATTATGCCGTGGTGATATTGATTTGCTTCTGCAATTAACCAAAAACGATGGTAAACAATCGTATCTACATCGATTGCAGAAAAGATGCTTAATACAACAGCTGAAACTGTCTATATTAAAGGAGAGAGTTCTTGAGGCATTGAACAACCTAAATGACATGGTAACACCATCTTCGAATGAAACACCTCTTGATAAGCAAGCACGGCTTGAGGAGCTTCTATCGCAGATAGCACAGTCATCACAAATAACAACAGAAAGTGATAACAAGAAATTTAATAAGGCATCAGAAGCGTTCGTTATCACTGACGTTAAGCATAATTATGCAACAAAAGTTCTTAAAACCCGAATTAATCGTAATCCAGAAATTGAGAAGAATGCGAAAAATACGAGGAATTTTAAAAATACAGAAAATAATGCGAAAAGAACAATTTTACAGCCACAGGTCGATATTGTCTTCAAAGGGATACCATCGATGGAGCAAGAGATTAAAATTTTACAAGCTATTAGCCAGAAGCTTGCAGACGCATATTCAATAGCCAAGACTACATTATTTGATAAGTATAGAACTGTGAAGATAGAATACTATGTTACGTGCGAGCATACAATTGATCTGCTAACAAAGGCTATTGTCTTAAATATTGCGAATATGTTGTCTTATTCACAGACGTTCGTTCTTCAATATCTATCAATGGACGAGATTAAATCGGCGGGAACATTTTACATATTACGACCATCTAAAGGTGATTATGAAAAAGCAAATTACTTAAAACTTCGGCTTAATCCAGAATTATTAGCTAACTTGATTAAAATTCCAACAGCAGACAAAGTTGATATTCATATATTTGAATCGGAATTACTCCGGGAAGAAATGGAACTGAAAGGCGAGTTTCGATTTATTTATTTATTTTTTTGTGTTATTTTTTTCATATATTTCATTTAAAAATTTCACATTAAATATTGCCGCTTTAAGTCAGAAGTCTTTATTTCGCAGGCTATTCACAAATTCCGGCAATTGAATCGAAGAAAAAATTATTACATAAACGAGGAAACAACGTTAATGGATGTGTGTTAAATTAGTCTATTATGTTTTTTTTTTTGGGTGATGGGTTTGTCGTCGTATTGTTAATTTTTCGGATTAAGTTTCTATACACGTTTGTAGATTTGGTTTAATGGTCTTTATGTAGATAATAAAAATTTGTATTGTAACTACTAAAATTGGCCTTTCTTTGCTAATTGAATTTTTAGCTTAAAATAAAAACCAGCGAAGAAACTGTCCATATATACTTCTTATGGTAATTCAGCGAAACATTGCTAGCCTATGGTTCAGGCGCCCGACTACCATCTCAGAGGTCCAAGGTTCGTTTCCGAGCAATGCCATAGTATTTCGTTTTTTCACTTCCTTAGCCCAGATTACAATTATTTTTCCACGTGCGTTCGCTCATTGCAGCTGTAATCATAATTTGATTTTATGACAGAGCCTAAGTACCTAAAACATGTGTATTGGCTTGCCTCGCTAGCTTAGGGGTTAAGGTGCCCGACTACAATTTCAGAGGTCCAAGGTTCGTTTCCGAGCAACGCCATAACTACTAATTACTAATTTTCCCGCCCAAATGATTCTTTTTTATTGCATCCTAAGAAGCTATGGAGTAACCTCCGTAATCTTGGAGCTTTTGGTCAAAATTACCAAATTCAGAGTTAGATCCCGATATCCTGAATACATTCTTTTCTGCAATCTCCGATACAGTCTTTAATCCGCCTTCCTTCGAATTAAATTATTCTTCTAATGGCTTTGCATTTCGCTGCATTGGCGAGGATGAACTTCTTTCTACACTATACTCAATAAAATCTGAGGCGGTTGGCTTTGATGATGTTCCACCTAAATTCATCGTCGCATCGTTTGTATCTTTAACTACTGCCTTACGTGTTCCCAATTTCCACTATAGTGTTGGGTAGGACACGATTATAAAATGAGTTTGTAAGAGGTGCCTCTTTTTTCTTTTGACCCAGTACAATGTCATACTTCAAATGAGGCGAAGTGCTATTGTAATGGCAAAATGACAAAAACGAGCAAATTAAAAAAAGAAAAAAAATAAATACCAATGAAGAGCTTTTTTACGAGTTTAATTCTAATATGCATTAAACTGCATTAGAGAAAGTAAGAAATCTATGCCTCCACAATGTACAGCCACGGACAACTAGTTAGAAACAGCTTCATAAAAATTGCATTTATACATTTTTTATGTTTTTATTTAGCAATCATGATAGGAATTCATTATGATATTGTTATTGATTTCCTTCTATCATTATATATTTAAAAAAAATAGGAGGAGGTGGTGGGAATTCTTTAATTTGATTCTAGTAGAGGGAAATTATCGTATGATAGTGATGTAGTTGGGAAGTTGGATTTTTTTGGTTTTTTTTCTTTACATGTGTTAAGATAAAGCGAAAAAAAAATTTCTGCATAATCGGTCCTGTGCTGCACGAGAAAATTGCATAAATGTCAATTTTTGATGCATTTTGAGTGCAATGCTACACTATTTTTTTAATTTCTCCAGTTCTGTTGGTCGTAGAAAAATAAAAAATACTCGTAAATGAATAGACTATCGAACTGATTCGGTATAAATACTTTAAAAATAAATCCTAACCTCAAAAAACCAAAATGTATATAATAAATAACGGGAAAATAGTCGGATTTTGATAAAAATTGGAGAAAATATGTACTTTGATGCTATAAATACGTGGTTGCATTTTCAAAAAAAAAATTTGATTTTTACGGCAATTATTGGTAGTTTTCGAAAAATTTTAAAATTGCCGCCATTTTATGCCAAATCATCGTACGGTAAAATATTTTGTTTTAAATTGTTGGTTTTTTTTATGTACTTTCTTGTGAGCATACGCAATACTTCGTTACTTTATTTAAAATGTCTATTAGGACTTTGAAAAAAGTAAAAAACCTCAATTTTACAATTTTTTGCCTTTTTTTCATAGTTGGCAAGTAGCTTTTCATAGTTGGCAAAAGGCAAAAAATTGAAAACTGAGATTTTTTAGTTTTTTCAAAGTCCTAAAAAAGATATTTTAAATAAAGTAACGAAGTATTGCAGAATATTTTAAAATATTTTTATTGTATTTTTTTTAAATTATAGGTTTTTTTATGTACTTTCTTGTAAACATAGAAAGTACATAAAAAAACCTATAATTTAAAAAAAATATTTTACCGTACGATGATTTGGCATAAAATGGCGGCAATTTAAAATTTTTTTCGAAAATTGCCAATTGTTGTCGTAAAAATCGAAAGTTTTTTTTGAAATTTCAACCACGTATTTATAGCATCAAATTACATATTTTCTCCAATTTTTATCAAATTCCGACTATTTTCCCGTTATTTATTTCATTTTTAGTAAAATAAAACAAAATTTCATACATTTTGGTTTTTTGAGGTTAGGATTCATTTTTAAAGTATTTATACCGAATCAGTTCGATAGTCTTAGGAGTATTATATTAGTATATGAGTATATTTAGGAGTATTTTCCAATTTTTTTATTTTTCTAGGCCCAACAGAACTGGAGAAATTAAAAAAATAGTGTAACATTGCACTCAAAATGCATCAAAAATTGACATTTATGCAATTTTCTCGTGCAGCACAGGGCCGATTTTGCAGAAATTTTTTTTTTCGCTTTATCTTAACATATGTAAAGAAAAAAAACAAAAAAATCCAACTTCCCAACTACATCATAACTTCGCTTCTTTTTGTTTAATTTCCCTCTACTATTCCTACATAAAAACTGTATAAATGCAATTTTTCTGAAACTGTTTCTAATTAGTTGTTCGTGGCCATATATTTATATGTTGCAATCCCACCTCGCCTAATTTCAATTTGGAAATTCTGTTAGAACTAAGAAATTTCACTCGGTCAAAAAATGTAAGAATTGTCTCTTAAGTACAAAACTTCACTCCCTCGAAAAATGTAGGAATTGTCTCTTCAGGACAAAACCTCACTCCCTCGAAAAATGTTAGAAATGTCTCTCCATCCAGTTCGTATTTACAATCTCACCACGGCTCAGCTTAATTTGGATATTTTACTGCCGCAAAAGAAGTGCGAAATGTCTCTCCAGTTCGTGTTTACAATCTCACCTCGTCGCAGTTCAAATTGGATATTTTACTGCCGCAAAAGAAGGAAAAATGTCTCTCCACTAAGTAATTTAGAATCACACCTCGCTTCATTTATCTCGATACACGCTCATATACCAGTAGGACATTATTTTTGAACCGGGACATTTAAAAAAAACTGAGGCCTCAGTACAATTTACATCGTGTACGGGACAAATGTACTGCCTCGTGTAAGTCCGGCTCAACACTATTCCACTACAATGGATTCTATCGTTGGTGGTACCTATTCCAAAAACAGTATCCCCTTTGCAACTTTCTGATTTACGTCCAATTAGTCTTCTATGTTTCTTGTCGAAGGTATTCGAAAAAGTAATTTTTAAGCAACTTATTTCGCATATTGAAGAAAACTGTCTTCTTTCTAAATGGCAATCAATCTTTAGATCTGGACACAGCTGTGAAGCTGCACTAATAGAGGGCTCTTATGATATCTATGATGGCTTAGACAACAGTAAAGTAATTTTTTTGACTCTACTCGACTTCTCGAAGGTATTATTGATTCAGTTGATCATATAAAGCTCTTACAGCAATACAGTTAAAATCGAGGATAAATTCTCCGAGTCCATATTTCTACGCTGTGGTGTTCCACAAGGCTCTATTCTAGCTCCCTTGCTGTTTAGCATTTCTATTAATGACCTTCCTCTTGAAATTACCCAGTTGGGAAAATAAGAACCCATTCCAGAAGAATTGATTCAGAATGCATTCCGAAGGAACCAATTGATTCCTTTTCTGATTCTGTAGAATACAGAAGGGAATCGAATGTATTCCCAGTTCATTGCTACGCGTAAAATAATTTCCAATAAATTCTAAGGAATCAAAGGGCTTTCCCTGAGCAGTCTTCCACATAAAAAAAAAATAGTTGGGATGTGGCTTTAGACCCTTTCGGTCCACAAGATTAACTTCCCAGTATTCGTTCAAACAAAAAAACGACTCGAACGATTTTTATGAAAATCTTTTCAGATCATACTTCCTTTAACACGCTTCGAACGGCACCTTAACGAAGTCGGTATCTTTTTTGGTTCGCGCGAAATCGTGCTGGTACAAAAATCACTTACGTCGTTCAAACAAAAAAACGGTTCGACCAATTTTTATGAAAATATTTTCAGATCATATTTCCTTGAACACGCTTCGAACGGCACCTGAACGAAGTCGATATCTTTTTCGCTCCGCGCGAAATCGTGCAGGAAAAAATGACCGCATACGTACGCACACACACACATATTTCTTCTCAAATTTTTGCTTAAAATGCTATTGGGACCTTGAAACGTGTAAATACATTGAAAATTTGGAATCCGATTTTCGGACCGATTACAATAACTTTCTACTGGGAAGTTAAAAAAAAAAATTCCGAACCGATTCTACGGAATGCAGAGAGGAATGAATTGGTTCCGTCCTATGACATCCCAATGCAAAAAGAATCGATGCCTTTGAATCTAAAGTGGAATCACTTCCAATGTACAGGAATCAATTCTGAACCCATTCTGAACGCGTTGCGTTCTTAAGTAGATCCTTATATGCTCAACGATATCTTCTCCTTTTTATTTTAAGGAATTGAGTTTTCCAGTCATTGTCAAATAATGTCTGAGGTTCGCTTTGACCATGTAGTAATCCGCTTCAGTTACAGTTCGTCTACAAGCTTCATACATCCTATATCGTCGGTACGAGTTTTGTGGATATTAGTACGTGCTCTATCTGACTGACCGATCGATCTGTCACTAGTGGACTTTCCATGTCTGTTTATATCAATCTGGGTTGAAAGAGTGTACATTCGATCGCAACCTTGGATGATGTTCCCAAGCCTATCACGTTTCGCCATTGCCGCTGGTAGATTGATGCAAACTATCTTTTCCCATGGTTAGTACATACTCATCCTCTTTAACAATTCCAAGATTGAATTCTAAGAATACAAGAAGTAGTAGGAAGTCATAGTTAAATAAAATAACTCAATTCCAAAAATTTTACCTCAAAAGACTTCAGACTTAATAAGACAAATTTTCAAAAGATTTAATCACGCTTAAATTTTAAATAAAATTAAATTCTTTAAATTAATAATATAGTGAAAAAACTAATCACATTACATTTAGGTAACAAAACCGACAATGCTATGAAGGAACTACTGTACTCGTTGGTGAAGTCATGGACAGACAATCCCACACTATACGATTCTCGCATTCAATGTATGTCTGACGGTAATCGTCCATCAAATCTCACTATTTTGAACAAGCCTCAAAGTCCAAAATCAAGAAGAAAATGTCTAATGTCACCGGTAAAGAAGTGTCAATCTGGTGGAGACATACGACATTTAGAACAAATTGATGTTGGGATGAAAGTGAAAACTATTCTGGTGCCAGCAGTTCAGGTTGCTTTATTTGTCGTGTTTGTTTGCTCTTTCGTTACTGTTGAGTACGTCTGTTTGTAAATATGTGTAAATTATGAAACATTTATTGTAATTGTTATTGTAATTTTTTTAAGATTTAACTAGAAATAAATGTAATTATTTTTTGGAAAATAATTGAAAGTAAGTTTTTGTGATAAATGTGTGGTTTTAAATGCTGCCACTGCCACTGGCTGATAACATATTAACTCAAACTTTAATAAAAACGAACAAAAAAAGGCAAACTTTCAAAATTAAAATTAGTGCTATTTTTTTTTCTACAACCAACAAGCGAAGATCACCAATTATATTGATTTAATTAACGGGCGGCAAATAAAGCCTGCCTCAACCTATTAGAGTTGAGCCAGACATTTGTCCCTGGTAAATTGTACTGAAGCCTTACTTTTGTTAAATGTCCCGGTTCTAAAATAATGTCCTACTGGTACATAAGCGTGTTTCGAGATAAATCAGGTGAAGTGTGAGTGTAAATACGTTACTTCTTTTGCGGCAGTAAATTTTAAAATGAGGCGAGGAGTGATTGTAAAATATTACCGTGGAGGCATAGGTTTCTTACTTTCTTACTCTGAGGCAATTTAATGCATATTAGAATGCTAATCGTAAAAAATCTCTTCATTTATATTTTCTTTCTTTCTTTAATTTTCTTGTTTTTGTCATTTTGGCATTACAATGGCACCTCGCCTCATTTGAAGTATGATATTGTACTGGATCAAAAGAAAAAAGAGGCATCTCTTACAAACTCATTTTATAATCATTTCCTACTCAAAACTACAACAGATGATACTTTCCAATCGTGCTTCGTTCTAGAGTACCCCTTAAAGTACCCCCAATGACAACTACTGTGCGAACGTGTCCAGGGGCGGCGGAGTATAATCATTGTGGTTGGGGAGCACGTGAACAGATAACCGTTAAAATGTAAAAAGTTAATCGGTCAATTTATCCGGTCCCGAGTGGAAAAAGAGGCAGAAAAATTTGAGAATTTGTGTCGAAAGCTTTACATTTTTAAACTCGAGTTATCAATGCGGTCCCCCAACTGAGTACTTATAACGTCCAATGCTGCTTAACCTCTATAATCGAATCAGAACCGGTGTATTGAGTATGGTAAATGGCACCCTTCACGGTCACCAACTCAATTGCCTGAAATATGAAGCAATGCAACACCAAAAATGATCGGATTGCCCTATATCATTTGTAATGAGGTTTGCCTCATAGGGCCCTTATGAGAAACTGATAAGGCATACCTCGCTTCAGTAGGCTGATTGTTTTTTGTGTGGTGTTCATGAGTAAACTAAGGGGAAAGCTCTCTTTCGGCATTCCCCTCATTTGCCACATGGGGTCCTCATGAGGAACCCACGGGGAAATCCCTCTTTCGGCAATCTGAGGCAATCTCCTTTTTAAACGCTAGTCCGGTGGGGTTTAAAAATCTTAGGCTGTACAGTTATAAGTTCTTAATACCTCTAATATTACGTATTGTGTTCTGCCCTTCGACCACGTTCCTTCCTCGCCAGCGGCCGAGACGGCCGTCCATCGTTCTGGGTTATTAGTGTGGATTTCCCAGTGTGCACTTTTACTTCCATCCCCACGCTCTCCGCTGCCCTTGATGGTGGCCACACATGCGACCAGCTGCTTCAGATCCGTTAATTTGAGAAATTGACAACCTGCGATAATTAGAGTACCTTTGATAAATTAAGACTTCCTTGAACATTCAAATCTTTACCTGAACGTCTCTTTCAATGTTTCAACTAAAGCAGCTAAAGCAGAATGAAATTTATTGGCAGATTAGCTAACAGCAAAGAAATAGAAGCACGAAAAATGCGACATGTCATATCACTGAAAAATACGCCATTGTCCGCAGCACAATACCAAGCCTAGTTCCTAGCCACGAAACCAGAAAGCAATGTATGATCAAAGTGTCACAGGGATTCGCCCTAACACACAAGTGCAACACTCCGACAAAGCTGATTCCCTTTAGTTCTGGTGATTGTGTCCTTATCTTAAGCAATTAATGTCCCGACACAACAAAATTTGTTCTGAGTTTTGCAATATTCATGGGTTCCAAACGAGTTTTGTCTCTGGCATCTCACCAACTTAACCGGTTAGTAATAGGGTACCAAAGTTCGTGTGTGTGTGTGCGTACGTATGTTGTCATTTTTCACGCGAACCAAAAAAGATATCGAGGTGTCGTTCAAAGCATATTAACGAAAATATGATCTGAAAAGATTTTCATAAAATTCGGTCGAGCCGTTTTTTTTGTTAAAACGACTTATGTCATTTTTGTACCTGCACGATATCGCGCGAACCAAATAAGATTCGTTGAGGTGCCGATCGACGCGTATTAACGAATATATAATCTGAAAAGATTTTCATAAAATTCGGTCGAGCCTTTTTTTGTTAAAACGACTTATGTGATTTTTGTACCTGCACGATATCGCGCAAACCAAAAATGATATCGTCTTCTTTAAGGTGCCGATCGAAGCATATTAACGAAAACATGCTCTGAAAAAAATTTCATAACATTCGTTACAGCCCTTTATTCAGCATTCATCATACTGGGAAGTTGATCGTGTGGACCGAAAGGGTCAACCCCACATCCCAACTAATTTTTCTTTGGTTTAATCTCGTACAGCATCCAGGACTTTTAAACGCCAACGGTCCATTGTCTCCTCCTTTAGCACCCTCCAGACTCTTATTAATCTATTCTGTTCTCTATTCCTCCTACGAACCAAGCTTACTACTAGGCATAGCACAGCGACGAGTACAACATGACGGACTGGTTGTACAAAGGGTGACTACTAAGCTTGGACTTTAATATAAAAAAACCTTCTCCTGGAAGAAATATAAAGCTAGAGGAGGAAGTCCTTCTAAGTCTGGTGGAACAAAACCTCATAATAACCATTGACGAATTAGCGCGGGCGTTACCAAAGTAAGGTGATGCTATGTGCGGCGGAGAATTATTTCACCGGATTCAAAAAGATAATGCATTTTGGTGTATTGACAAGGATATCTCCTCCTATTTAGTCTTAAGTTTTTCGGCTGATTCAAAACCTTATTTTAACCCTGCATTTTTCTCCGTTTAAAAATTTAGCATATGCCCGACTAAACAGAAAATTTATTTTATGATACAAAATGTCACACTTTTTTTTACAAAAAAAAAACTCATGCTGTTCAGGAAAAACCGCTCCCTGGAAAAAATATCAAACACTTTCATACATGACCTAGGGAAAATGTTAAACCATTTTAAAACCAGCTTATACTACTTTAGCTGTCAACTGTGAATGACATACGCAATTTAAACAGAAGTTAGAAGCATTTGCACCACCGTGGTATTTTTCAGTAGAATATTTTTAGAGCAGAAAATTTAAAAAAAAAATGCACAAAGCCTTGTATAGTGCATATTCAGATTTTTTCAACCATTTCCTTTTCAAAAAGGATTTTACTACGAAAAACTAAAAAAAGGACCTAAACACTTTCCACGTAAGTAAAAATGTCTTGAACATTTTTTTTGCTTTTTCACCAATTTAATATTTAATCCAAGAAAAAAAAACATCACGAAGAATGAAGAATATGACAGTTGCTTCAAACTTTCTCAAAAGAACGTCTTGAAAATCTGTGTTAAAAAATAAATGTTTTTCCACAAAAAGCTGTCATCAAAGACAAACACGAAAGTAAGGATCTGAAAAAGAAAATAAAAAAATAAAAGAAAATTTTCTTTATGGATTTTCGTCTGTTAAAATGGCTGAAAATTTATTGACTCGACTGTGGTGAAAGCTGTCAGCGAAGGGCTTTTCAGAGGATACCCCCAGAACCGTTCTGATTCCTCCTTGGTTACCTTTACATCGATGTACCCCACAACCCCCAGGCACCATCAAACATTTAAACTCCTTTACTACACCGAAGATATTTTTGTGAAGGTGAAGTTATCCACCCCTTAACCTCTTGAAGAAGAAGCAGAAAAAAAATATCCTTACGGGAGGCACAAGAAAGTATCGAATTAGAGATCCCGGATACGTGCCCGGAATCCTTGATGGTTCCTGCTGGTGATTTTTTTTGCTTCTTTAGCAAGGAATTCTTCGATTATCCTGAATTCGACGTATTTTAAGGAAATCCATTCGAGTCGATGATATTAAAGCCATTCAGGAAAGCTTTCAAAATAATTAGAAAAGGATGCTTTTATATGGGGCTTAAATGCAATCGGGATCGGTTCTTTTTATCTTTTTTTTTGTTCTTTTTATAATTTTATAAATAATTTCGCGCTGTTAAATTATTCCGTGGTTAAAATATCCTTGAACGAATTCCGCGAAAATAAAAAAAACAAAATTCATTACTCACCACTATGTCGGTTAACTCCAACCTCCTGAAGGACCAAGGCAGCCAAATCAGCCTTTTGTCTTGCACTCTCGTATCGTTCACCATTTAGAGGAACTTGGAGGGGATGAAATATCCTTGCGGTGCAGAGTACTCCTAAATTTTCTGTTGCTATATTATGTACTGTAACCAAGGATTCTTCAACGGCTTCCTGTAAGGAAAATTGCCAAAGAAGTTATTTCATTATTACTGTGGTAACCGCATCAATACTATGTGTGTGTTTTTGTGGTTGTATGTGCGTCCTTATGTGAGTATGAGCTGGAAATTGAGCTATATTACTAAGGGTTGATGATAGTTGGGGGAGGGGCGGGGAGCAAAATTGAAAGGAAATTGCATTTGTAACTTTTACATAAATGCATGGATGACCAACGGGAAGTCAGAAATCTTCTGTGGATTTTTTATTCGTCGCTGCATGAGTGAATTGAAGGAAGGGAAAATTGATAAGGGAATGAAAAATGTTGGTTGTGTTGTATGCTGTAGATTTTCATTTGTTTAGAGCCTTAAGGGTGAAGTTTGAACTTAATTATTGGGTTTCCGTTTCTATCTAAAGAATTGGCTTTGTTGTGTAACTCGTAGCCATCAATAAAAAATATAGTTTAAAAAACTAAAAAATACGCTTTTATTTTAAAATGAACTAAAAAGTAAAAAATAATTTTGAATGTAAAGTTTTTATTGCTCTAGCCAGTATATGGAAACTACCTACCTTTCGAAATGCAAAAAAAGCGTGGGGTGCTAAGAATATAGGTAAAGAGCCCCACGCTTTTTTACATTTCGAAAGGTAGGTAGTTTCCATATACTGGCTAGAGCAATAAAAACTTTACATTCAAAATTATTTTTTACTTTTCAGTTCATTTTAAAATAAAAGCGTATTTTTTATTTTTTTTAAACTATATTTTTTATTTTCTACTTTTTAGTCTATTATATGCCTTCCGCCATTTTGTAATGACAGCCATATTAGCTATACTCGTCATTCACTTTCATTTATTATCCATACCGAGGGCGTTGTAAAGAAAAGATAAACCGCCATGTTGTGTTGGCCGAAATTTTGAATTTGGAATGAAGCCACACCACTAATAGTATTCTAATTGTCACACCCTTTCATTTGATACCCATACCGCGAGGGTTGTACAGAAAAAGGTAATCCGCCATTTTGTGTTGGCCGCCATTTTGAATTTAGAATGGCGCCACATAGCTAATAGTATTTTACTTGTCATATCCTTTCATACCCCTATCGAGTGGGTTGTAAAGAAAAAGGGTAATCCGCCATTTTGTGTTGGCCGTCATTTTGAATGACGCCACATAGCTAATTGTATTGCACTTGTCTTACCCTTTCATTTGATACCCATCTCGGAGAACACAATTCACCCGCCATCTTGGCACCGCAAAATTCGGCCGCCATCTTGGAACCGCCATCTTGATTTTTTTACAAAATGGTCAGAATGCATTGTCACGCGAACTATACATATGTGCAAAATTTCAAGCTGATCCGTTACATGAAAGTGGGTCAAAATCAAGTTGCAAGACTTGTTTACATGAAACATACAACATACAGGTCAAGCTAATATAAAGCGTATAAAAATTAGAATGGACGAGGGACGGATAAGACGAGTTGGCGTAGAAATTTTTTTTGTAGGTACATGTACATAATAAATAGTACTATATATGGTTTTTACTCGGCAGCATCTTTAATCCAAAGCCGGCGTTGATAGCTTATCGGTTTAGGCGCTTGACTACCATCCCAGGGGTCCGCGATTCGAATCCACCCAGCATTAAATTTTCCCTTCTGGATAACACTCCTTATTTCTTGCATTACTTCTTTACAGCAATTTTTCCCTTTTCTCTTGTCTTCGCCTATAAACATAATAAGCGACGAAGCCATCTCCTATTCGAGCATCGAAGTCAGCGACCGTCGGAGTATAGTATTGGATGGAAGTAGGCTTCGAGTCAAGTGGATAATTCGTCCAACTGTCATCCCAGAACTGCGTGGTTCGAATCTACTCCCTCTTAAGAAATCAATGCTCTTGGATACCTCCTGGCAGGGGCGGCGGAGTATAATCATTGTGGGTGGGGAGCACGTGACCAGATAACCTTTAAAATGTAAAAAAATGCATTTTGGGGGTGCAGATGGGGCCCCTATGAGAATATCCCCACTGCCTCATGTGGACCCCATTTGGATTGCCCTATAAGGCATACACAGGGCATCTAACGACTTGCCTCATTCGCGCCTCGTCTTAAGGAATACTCCATTTGGCCACCTTGAGCAAAAATCATTGCTACCCGATCCCGAGTGGAAAAAAGAAACCGAAAAATTTGAGAATCGGAGTGAATATGTGAGTAATAACTGCGGCGGTGTCCCAAAGCTTTATATTTTTAAACGCGAGTGTCGTTTTACCAATGCAGTCTCCCAACTGCGTACTAATCACATCCAATGCTGCTTGACCTGGAACCAGAACCGGTCTATTGTGTATGCTAAACGACACCATTCCATACCACAACAAAGCATGCAAACTAGTGAAGATGTCCTTAAAAGGACTCTTTTTAATGTGGCGTGACTCCCTGTGTGTACCACTTTTTATTTGTTTTTGCACGCTTCTCTGTTTGAGTTCTTCGTGCTCTTTATATGTTGCATTGTGTTTTCTGTCTGCATGTCTTAGCTGAGCACTGAGCAGTAAATATTTCTCAGCCCAGCTAAGAAGTGCACCTTCTGCGCTAGAAGGGTAACTCTATTAAAAACTAAAGCTTTGTATGAGTAAAACTAAAGCTTAAGGGTATTACTTTAAAGCTTTTAAAAAAGCTTTTCGAATGCGTAAAGCAGATGTTGGGGTTAGAGTTGAGCCGGATTAAAGGTGAAACCCCAATGTACGCTTGGCTTGCTTTGGTGTTTTGCTTTTGCTTTGACATATTAAATAAAAAAATTCTTTGTTAAGAAAGAAAACCAAACGACAAGTTTCACAAATAAAATCTGAAAAGCTCTGAAAAGCTCACCTTTACACGAGGCAGTACATTTGTCCCTTACACTATGGTAAATTGTACTGAGGCCTCAATTTTTTTAAATTTTTGTACTGGAGAGATATTTTTTACTTTTTTTTGAAGAAGTATAATTTCCAACATGAAATGAGATGAGGCGAGATTTCTACTTTCTAAGGTAGTTCAATCCATATTAGAATTAAATTCGTAAAAAAGCTCTTCATTGGTATCTATTTTCTTTCTTTTTTTAATTTGCTTGTTTTTGTCATTTTGGCATTACAATAGCACCTCGCCTCATTTGAAGTATGACATTATACTGGCTCAAAAGAAAAAAGAGGCACCTCTTACAAATTCATTTTATAATCGCGTTCTACCCAACACTAGTTGGGATTGTCCCATTTTATTTGTAATAAGGTTTGCCTCATAGGGCCTTTATGGAGAAAGTGATAACGCATACCTTACTTCAGTATCGCTGGTTCTTTTTGAATGGTGTTCATGAGGAAACTAAGGGGAAAGCTCTATTTCAGCATGCCCTCATTTATCACATGGGGTCCTCATGAGGGACCTACGGCGAAATCTTTCTTTTTGGCATGCCCCTGAAGCAATCCCTTTTTATACGCTTTATGTTAGCTTGATCTGTATGTTGTATGCTGTATGTTTTATGTTGTATGTTTCATGTAAACAAATCTTGCAACTTGATTATGACCCACTTTCATGTAACGGATCAACTTGAAATTTTTCACATATGTATAAATCACGTGACAATGCATTCTGATCATTTTGCAAAAAAATCAAGATGGAGGTTCTAAGATGGCGGCCGAATTTTGTAATTGTGCTCCCCGACCCCCGACATGGGTATCAAATGAAAGGGTATGACAAGTAAATTTTGCAATTGGGTTCTCCAACATGGGTATCAAATGAAAGGGTATGACAAGCGCAATACAATTGGCTATGTGGCGTCATTCAAAATGGCGGCCAACACAAAATGGCGGATTACCGTTTTTCTTTACAACCCATTCGATATGGGTACCAAATGAAAGGGTATGGCAAGTAAAATACTATTAGCTATGTGGTGTCATTGTAAATTCAAAATGGCGGCCAACACAAAATGGCGGATTACCGTTTTTCTGTACAACCCACTCGGTATGGGTATCAAATGAAAGGGTGTAACAATTAGAATACTATGAATTGTGTGGCGTCATTCCAAATTCAAAATTTCGGCCAATACAAAATGGCGGTTTACCTTTTTCTTTAAAACGCCTTCGGTATGAGTATTAAATGAAAGTGTATGACGAGTATAGTACAGTAAGCTGTGTGACGTCATTTTAATTCTAATATGGCTGTCATTACAAAATGGCGGAAGACATATAAAAGACTAAAAAGTAGAAAATAAAAAATATAGTTTAAAAAAACTAAAAAATACGCTTTTATTTTAAAATGAACTAAAAAGTAAAAAATAATTTTGAATGTAAAGTTTTTATTGCTCTAGCCAGTATATGGAAACTACCTAGCTTTCGAAATGTAAAAAAGCGTGGGACTCTTTACCTACATATATACCTATTACGTTTTTACATTTCGAAAGGTAGGTAGTTTCCATATACTGGCTAGAGCAATAAAAACTTTACATTCAAAATTATTTTTTACTTTTTAGTTCATTTTAAAATAAAAGCTTTTTTTTTAGTTTTTGTAAAACTATATTTTTTAAATGCTAGTTGTGTGGGGTTTAAAAGGCTTAGGCTATTACAGTTGTAAATTCTTAATAGCTCTAACATAATATATTTAGTTTACGCATAAAAAGCCATTCTGGGTTATTTGATGCTCTTGAAATATTTTGGGTGTGGATTTCCCCACCCAAAGCAAAAGTGCGTGTGCACGTTTCCTTCCATCCCCACGCGCTCCGCCGCCCCTGCCTCCTGGATACCTACCTGGAGTCTGGATAAACTCAGGAGAAGTACGACTGGTTTAAAAAGTTTCTGTAGAGGTTTAGTTAAAGGTCCGACATATACCTTTAAGGCGTATGTTATTAGCATCAGAGAATTTGTTATTGTTAAGTTGTTTAAAGCACGTATACACCTTGCGAGCTCTGAAGAAGACTGTTCACACAAAGTAGAGTGTGCGATGTAACCAAAAAAAGTATTTTTCGTCTGGATGCAAATTTTAATTCAATGTATTTTTTCCATGAATTTTTTTTTGTGAATGCCAAACCTTCCAATGAAATACAAAATTACAAACACTTTTTCCCCAGATGGAAATGTGCAGATAGAAAAGAAAATTCCCATCAAGTTTAAAATTAGCATGTATTAGCCCATCTCTTGGGAGGTACTAAAACCTTTATTTCTTTAATTCCCAACTAATTTACATTTCCAAAAATAATTAATTCTCAGCCTTCCCCTTTACCCCCCCACCGATTCCAAAACCACCACACTTTTTGTTCCACTCACACCTACAGAAAAAAGGGAATGTATTTTAACCATTTTCATTAAAAACCCCTGTTCTCAAATTAAGTTTCTATACCCTTAAATTCTGAGCATTTTTTTTTATATATTAAACCCCATAAGAAGGAGCTGCTCTTTGGCCCTAAACGTTTTCCTGACATCAAGAAATTCGACTCGGCATTTCGTTTCGATTAAGGACCTTTTCCCTTTATCTTAACTTACACATCGACGATGGCAGCATTTAATCGGTTGAAGCCCATCCTCACCTAGTCTCCCTTTTACCTACGGTGTGGATGGGGGCGGAATATAACGTCTTTAAGGAGCTTAAAGTAATTTTTCAGAAATGCTTATCTTGAGCGTTACGAGATTTAATCGAATTTCACCTTCGTCGTTGACAGGGGTGAGATGAAGGGTTTTTGATGGCAGTGCTGTATGCATTTTGGTGTTGCGTTGTCTTTTGAAAGATAGAGATTTTAGGTTTGCTGATTTGCATTTGATTTCTATTTAGTTAATGGAATCATTATTTTGGAAGTAGGTTTTAGAATTTTCAATTTTAAGTTACTTAGACGAAGTTGAACGGAAGTATATACCTCTTGTGATTTCTGATCCAGAGTGTCCCAGAAAATTTTAGTTCTTTCTACGTTTATATGAAAGAAGACTTTTGTTGTTCAATGCAGGAAAGACTTTTAGTTTGAGCATAACGTACAAGATTTTAAATCACACTCCAATTTTTTAGTCAATACATAATATTAATTGATTCGGTGTGCCCCAAAGGAATATAATTTCTCTAGAAATCTTTCTACTACAAGACCTTCTTCATGTCACCCTAGTCCGAAAAGTTCCGTATCCTGTTGTAAACATCTGCCTTTCAGGAAAGTTCTGACCAATTTATTGATAAAAGTTCCCTTCCTGTTCCGATAGCGTTCATCATTCTGAAAAAGAGGGTTTTTTGGTCAATAATCGCAATTTGTCGACATGGTAGCTGTCAAAATATTTTTGAAAACTGCCAAATTACAAACAACAAAAAAATTAACGAGCTTGTATCGGCCTCGATAGTCTAAAAGGTTAAGAGATGTGACTATGTTGGCCAGAGATTTAAGCGTACGCGATGTGGCAGGGGGAAATCAAACGGCTTAAACCAGGGGCAACCAAGTGAATGACTGTTGGGTCGAAATTGAACTCAGCAGAAAGTTAATCTTCTCGCTACAGACATACCTTCATTCAAGGATGGGTCTTTTTTGGATTTATGCTTGATAGACTCTCGTATGGATCTACCAGGGCTGAATACTACCGAACTTGAGATAACAATACAAATCCCTGACGATTCTTTTGGAACTCTTTGAATATTGCAAAGTGCATCTTTTTATATTCGAAACAATACACTAGCCAAAATTCGAGAAAACCATGAAAAGGGCAATAGGTACAGAATAACGAACTATGACCTCCAACGAACAAGAATCTGCCGAACAATTAGATCGACTTATATCTGGAAGATATTGACAACCTCATTGTACAGACGATGGACAAGGCCATACCGAGGAGACAGAAAAATATAAGTATAGACTTTTACAAGAATGATTGACACACTACAAAAACACAATAGTCGGAACAAACCAGTTCAGGCGCGGCGTGTCACTATTCATGCTGCAGAAATACTTAGAGCTTTATGAGTAGGTATTGGGATACTTGGGCCTGGGAATTTTTATTCAAATCCATGCCCTTGAAACCAGGCCACGACCTTGAAACTAGATCAAAATCACCTGTCACCTGCCAGTGATCAGTCAGGCCAGTGTACCAGAGCATGTTGATCAACTTTGAGAAAGCGTTCGAAATAGTGTGAATGGACGGCCTTCTCTACAAACTTGGTAGATACGACATGATCGGGTCTCAGCTATGCATGATTTATAATATTATTTGAAATTTGTCGTCAAAAGTGGAAACGTCACATTAAGTAGGGTATTTAACATGAATACCCGTATTCTAAAAGCAGTCACAAGTCACAACGCAATCACAAGTGTGTAGTGAATCTCAAATTGAGACAATTGAACATTTTAATTTTGCAGTCACATTTTTTACAATCCGCAAACAGTCACAAAGAGCAGGTCAGAAGAGTATAAAGAGCAGGTTTCTAGCATATTTATCATAATATTCTCACAGACTCGACAGTCAAACAGAGTCGATGGGAGGTGCTTGGATGTTCACATACACTATGCCTCATTGCCTCAATGATTTATGGCGTAATTTGGCTATGTTGTCGGTTAGACTCACAACATAATTACAAATTCACCATTAGAGGTGAATTTTTTGTGATTTTTCTTGTGACTGGTTGCTTAGATTACCAAAACAGCTAATAATCACAAAAATAGTCACAAATTATCAATGACAAGCACGAGTCAATGACAAGTTTACTCCGCTTCGCACTAGCGTATGATTGGGTATAGGACGGGGTCGAAGATTGGAGTAACCCTTGCAACAGGATTTAGAAATAATCGAACGCTGTAGTGATGATTGGAAGTTGAAGATAAATATTAACAAATATCAATCAAAATCGATCATTTTCCAGACTCTTCCAAATAGAGCTTCTCGCGATGACCAGAGGAACTGGAAAACCTTCCAAAATTTATTCGAAATTGCTGAAAAAGCTTCAAAAAAAATCGGAAGTGAAATATAGCTTGGGGTTTGGCTCATAGCCGGCGGATAATGTGGGTATAGTGGGTAGCGGTACCCACCCGAAATTTAAAGTCGGAAGTAGTCCTTATTTTGTAAACATATGCCGTGTTAACTTCGCGTGCGTGCGGTGCGTGCGGCGCGTGCAGTTTTTTGAGTTTTCACAACCGACAGATAATTGCATGTTTGCGTTCGGTTCCATCTTTCAAATATAAGTGACGGGTGCATATGTTTGTTGTGTGTGCTTGTGTTTGGGCATCTGAGGCTACTTTGAATGCGGCAATACGGAAATAGCTGAAAGTGCAGCTATCAACTTTTGCGTTGCATGCTTTCCGTTCACGCAACTACAATGTCAGGTCGCCTTTGAAAGCATGCATCTCCAGCTTCATGATTCCATTGGATGGAAAGTAGAGAAAATTTGCGAGTTGGTGTTGCTATTCCTTAATTCCTTTCCGACTAGAAATTGCTATTTAATAAATATTATAATTAAAATTAAAAAGATTTTTCATTGATAAGAATTTGCTTATTTTAAATTAATAAAAGAAAGTTTCTGTATGTATGTATGTATGTAAGTATGTGTGCGCTATAGCGGGCGCACCAGTCATCACAGAGCTTCGAAATTTTGCATGAAGGCCCGTGGGGTCTTCCATGAAACACCTCGAATCCCGATTTTCGAAATTCAACATGGCCGCCGAAAAATGACCGAAATTCAAAATGTCCACCCAAATATGAATTTGCAAATTGTCTTCCGATTTCAATGAAAGTTGGTATCTAGGGATTTTTAAGGTCGTTAATAACGAATTTGCGGTCAAAACTTATAAATTCAAAATGGCCGCGCCAATATGGCCGACGAATTTGCCAATTGTGTTCCGATTCCAATGAAAATCGGTATCTGGGGTTTTTTGAGGTAGTAAATAACGAATTTATGGTCAAAACTTATAAATTCAAAATGGCCGCACTAATATGGCCGATGAGTTTTCCAATTGTATTTCGATTTCAATGAAAACCGAAGAGTTGTTCCAATTAATCCCTGACGATTCCGAGAACGATCGAGAAGAAATATTACAATATTTTTTATAGGTAACTGTAAATTTCCACATTTTTTGTTGTTTTCATTATACCTTTTTCCTACCGCTGAAATAAAAAAAATTTATGTGTGCCCTCATAAATTTTTTTTATTTAAAGGCGCTTCAACGCACGCGGGTTTTTTTACTAGTTTTATAAATAAAAAGGTTCGTCCATTATATAATATTCAAAACACTAACAAACAACCCTCAATGAGCATCCGGCAACCAAAAATTATCTCCATTCACAGAATATACAAAATAGAAAAAATGTTTTTTAACCAATTTGAAAATATTTCCGAACATTTCACCAATGGAAAATGTGATTACGTGACTTGTCACTTTTAATTTTATCGGCAATTTCCTCCAATAGCAGAGCACAGCAGCTGGAAAATGTTAAGATGTTCTGCTCTAGAATGAATCTGTGTAAATCCAGTTCCAAATCATGCGGATTATGGTGGAATTCGATTGACCTAATTCCACAACTGGATGGAAATCAATTTACTGATGGTGTACGTTATTGCACAAACATTTTATGGTGGTATAGAGATAGAGTGTAATTCAGTTAAATCACGGGGAGACGAGTTTACAAATAAATGACGACATTTTTTTTTAAAGCTGCGGATTAAGCTTGACATGGACTGGAGTTTTTTTTTTTGAGAAGGGAGGGGCGGGGGGGATTTGATTGTAAAAATGGCAGTTATTGGTGAGGTTTTTTTTAATGTGGAGCAGTGGAGAGCAGTGATCCTTAAAAGAGGATAGTGTGTAACAAACGGTGAGGTTTTTTGGGGATTTTCATTCAAGCAGTAAAACTTTTGTGATTGATTTGGATTTCGAACACGTTTTTTATTTTGAACATTGCTGTGAACATTATTTTCAAAATTTTAAATGCAAACAAAATAATAAATTGGTGGACCAGTTGTTCAATTTACAGACAATAGTGAAAGTGTGTGATTAGCAAGAAGAAAAGGTTACGAAACCGTCCTTTAGCTTGATTTTCGAAATGATTTAAAATTACTTTTATACCTACGAGGGTATTCTGAGAAGATTTGACCTTAGAAATAATAATCTGGTTTCTTGCTCTACACTACACTATACGGTGATTACAATTTTCGTTTTATGAAAATATCTGTCACATTAGTAGAGGAGCTTGCACTTGAAAAAATCGTGTCGTCCCAACCTTCTGGCGTTTGGTATATAAGCTTTTCCAGTAATTTTTTATAATATGACATTTTTGCGGGAAGTGGACCCATCTCGAGTTATGGGGTTTTGGGGGTAAAAAAGGGGTTACAATTGAAAAAAATTTCTGCCGCTGCGTATGCAGATTCTATTAGGGCTAAATAACCGTTAAATACTAGTGGTAGAAATTTTTGACCATTAGACCATTTTGAGTTTTTATGAACACAAATGACTAATCTGTGGTCAAAATTTGAAAATTCAAAATGACGGTGCCAATATGGGGGATGATTTTGGCAAATGTGTTCTGAATCCATTGAAAATCGGTACCCGGGGGTTTTTAGAGCCACAAATTACGATTCTGTGGTTAAAATTTGAAAATTCAAAATGACGGCGCCAATATGGCGGATGATTTTTGCTAATGTGTTCTGAATCCATTGAAAATCGGTATCGGGGGGTTTTTTAGGTCACAAATGACGAATCTGTGGTTGAAATTTGAAAATTCAAAATGGCGACGCCAATATGATATGATTTTGGCAATTAGATGCCATTCCATTTCACAGAAAATTGCTATTTTTGTAGGTGTTTAAGGTCGGAAATAATGAATTTGTTGTCAAAATTAGACAATTCAAAATCGCGGTGGTAATTTTGTATGCATAACCAATCACTTCACCAGAATATTATAAAAAGTAAAATCCAAAAATGGCTGAACTAAGACCAAAAATTATACAATAAAAAGAGGTAAGAAAACTTTTAAGTTAAATGGTTTTATTTTAAATCAAGCTGTACCAAATGATTTTCAACCCTTACCCCCTTAACTACTCCTAAATTAAAGTTGAGTTCGAATAAAAATTGAATTTTTTTTTTATTTAAATTTTATTTATTTTTTATTTTGTTTCGATTTAAGGGCTGTTTAACCCCCTTAAAAACGTGGTTATAATAAATTTCCCAAATATTTTAATAATATTTCATCAAAACTAAAATATAAATGCAAAAAAAAAATTTCATTATTTTTTCAAATTCAACTTTAATTTGAGGGTAGTTTTACCCCCTCAAGGGTTGACAATAATTTATTTTAGGCTGATAATGGGCCCTATTCTGTAATTTTTCATAAAATAATATTTTATGTTATGTTATGATGATAAAATTTCTTCTTCATAAAATAAATATAAAATATTTTAAAAATTCGTATTCTGTCATGCTTTCTTAAAATTATTTTATAAAGTTTTTAGGAACACATAACATAAAATATTTAGTACAATCCGCTATGGGTTCTATTGCGTTTTGAACAGCTGATCGGTTGAAAATGAAAACAAATAAAATTATTAATGAAAACAAACAAAATCAAAGCTCGCCTTGTTTCAGTATCTGATAAAATACAATTTTCTTAATGCGTTTGTCATATTATTTTTTATTTAATTCAAAATTCAATGAAAACTACTTTCTTGCAAATTTTTTTATTATTATTATTATTATTTATTTGCAACGTATGTACAAAGATAAAAATCTTATTTTAAGTACATTAATTAAAAAGAATGATACATAAAACTACGGTGACAATGTTAAATAAAAAAACAAAGCATTAAGATATGAAGTATAAAATAAAAAAAAACAAAACTACTTATATATATAAAAAAGAAAGTTACGCATTAGAAAATTAGCTAATAAAAAAAAATAGAAAAAGAAACAACAAATTCAAATATAACAGTATAATGCAAAACAAAAAAAAAAAAAAAAAAAAAAAAAAAAAGAGAGAAATTTCACTTCCCGTCTGTTATTTTCATAAAATGGGTTAAAATACCTGTAAAATATGCTGCTTAGATTATTTTATGTTATGAAGCGTAACAGGAAATATTTTATGTTATGATCGATAAAACCCTTAAAAAGGGGTGTTTTGCCATTTTTAAGGGTGCCGCCCATATTTTAGAACTGCGGGACCTCGATTTTCGTCATCAGCGACCCAAAAAACATGTACGGGCAAGTTATATTTCGACACCCCCTCCCCACCCCCGCGCGTTTTGATTGGACTACGTCCCGACCAGCTCATCTTTTCCGAAGCCACTTTCTAGCCCACATGTTTCTCAGTTTTTTCTGCTTTTTTTCTTTTTGAGTTTCAAAACTGACAAAATATTCATAAAGTGTAATAAAATCAGAATATTATTCCTCGATTCGATGCCCATTTTAATTTTAAATAATTTATGTCTCTCTGACTCTGTAGTTAAGTCACTGACAAAATCGCAGCAATGTAAACAAGAATCGGAGCTGTCTTATGATAAATTTTGTCAGTGACAAAATCATGGCCAAAGTCGTCGGCGAAGGCTTGTGACAAAATCATGTGGTGTTGTAAAAAGCTCTTAAGCATTTTAAATTATCGTTTCAAAATTCGTGAAAAAATGCCCACACTTTTCCCTACTTTAATTATAAAGATAGTTTAATGCTTACAAAAACAAATTTTGAAAACAAGTTTTTTTTTAAAAAATTAAAAGATTTAATTAATTAAGATTAATTAAAAGAGCCATTTTTAACGAAGCTACTATGTGACAAAGTTAGCCCAACAATTTCCCACAAATCTGGTGAATGTGCGTCTTATTTTAGTGGACTATTCTTTAAGTAAGAATGTAGTTAAATAAAGCAAATCCAGGAAAAGTTGACTGTCACTTAAAGGCCCTAGGGTCGGTCTATTTCGATTACATCGGATTTAAACTTTTATCCCTAAAAAATCCACAGAAAATGTTACCCGATTAAAAAACTTCTCTCCCAAAATATAAGCACGACAGAACAACTCAAGGTAAATCCTTTTACTCCTTTAAAAATAAGATCCTGAGTTTTAAATAAAAAAAAACTTAAATCTGCTAATTTTCGATACTCTACCACAGCATCACAGCAAAAAAAAAATAAACTCGTTTCTAAAACTCACACCTCTCCTACTTCTATCACAAAAATTATGCAGGACATCTTCTGACGACGACGAAAAAAAGGTCCTTTTCACGCCAGTAAAAATTTAGCCGCATAAAAAAGGATTTTCTTAGCCATAGTAAAAGGGCGACAGAAAGTCCTTTTTTTCGCCTCTAGATTTACAAGGTCAATACCTGAAGAAAATGCCACTCATGCTCTTATCCTGTATAACGGCAAAAGAAGAAGGACTTTATGCTCTTCTAGAATTATATTGCGGAGATTACTTTAGGGCTTTCGACCGTAACTTTTGACGTTGAATATCTTCTGTTCAGATACAAAATTATGTTGATGTTGTAAGGGCATCAGAGCACGAAGCTGGGGGGGGGGGGGAAAGTTGTTATAGTAATTTCCCTGTAAGGAAGAAGAAAAAAAAACTCCATCACACTTTGCTCCTCTTATACACTTTCAAGGCTAGAAAAATGGTATTTGTGTGAGGTTGAAGAATAGTACGGAAAATTTTTTTTATACTCTGCGAAGATACGTCGTCGTCCAAAAAAATGTTGTATTAGAGAAAAAATTCTTCTCTAGGTCCCTTCGAACACACGAAAAAAAAAATATAAGAATTTTTCTCTGAGGTGAAATGACAATGACTTATCTTTTTGCCGTAAAAGTTCTTACATTAATACATGCTCATGACACGTGTGGGGTCCAAAGTCATCCAGTTCAAGGATCTTAGACGAAAGAACACGAAGGAACAGAGCAGGAATTCTTCAACAAAGCTACATATACCCTACATAACAGAAGTCACATAGCAATATTGTGCTCTCCTGCTCTATTTTCCATGTCAACATACAATGAAACCAGCATTTCATATTTTTTTAAAACAAAACAGAAAAAAAAATACAAAAAAATAAAATGTCCTTGCAATATTGCGTTGGTCCACCGCTCTTTCGGTTGTCGCTGTTTAACTATAATTTATCCTCGGGGAAACTTGGGGACATTTAATAATTTTTCTGGTCCTTTGGACGACGCGGATGAAAACTTTTGGAAAAGAAAAGAAACTTTTATTAAAGGTACCTGCGGCGGCGGGCGGTTTTTGGCTAAAGGAAATTGGCAAATATCCGAGAATTTGGTGGACACCAGGCATGAATTATTATTATCCGCTGGAAGAAATTGAATAACAAATGGAGAAACTTGTGGGAGTGGTAAAGCAGCCTTTTTTCTGGTTGAGAAAATAAATGAATAAAAATCGATATTAAGGCTCTGGGATTGTTCGGAATAAGGTTTAAGGATTATTCAGGATAATTTATATTAATTAATTTTGGGTAGTTGTCAACGGAGAACGTGGCGAAATCTTTAATTTTCTTTAAATGAGTTGTTGAACAGTATTTCTTCCCTCTGGACTGTCGTCTTTGTCATTTCAAACATTGAAAGTGGACGTTCTATGGACATGAAATTGATAGGGTAGCTTAAAGTATTTAATAAAAAGTGCTAATAATAATTTCGTAAAGTTTCTAATGCATGTCTGAAAGTTCTAGTGGAGTGCCTGAGGGTTTTGGCCTCAGACTGTTGTTACGGTGAATGAATTTACATGGTCGAGGTGGGATTTTGTTTTTTATACTATAAATTGCAAAGTTTACGAAAATTTTTTTTGTGCTTTTACCCTGGGGGTGATTGCCACCCCTTCTCGGGTGTGAAAATTCATTGAAAATAAGTCCGGGAATAGATAGATTGACTAATTCTAAGCAACTTTTGTTCTATAAAATTTTTACTGAAAGTCAATACTTTTCGAGTTATTCGCGAGTGAAAATGTCAATTTTTCAACCAAAAAAACCATATTCAGGCGGTTTTTCGCGAATAACTCAAAAAGTAAGTAGTAAAAAATATTATTATTAAAAATGTGGCTTATAAAAAATCCAAAAAAATGGTGGGTTTATGGTGTCTGTAGACCCAATACAAAAATAGTAATAGCTTGTTGAAAGTTGGTCAAACGCCATAATTGAAAGTTTCAACTTGAAATAAACAAAAAACAATGCATTTTTCGCGAAAAACTCATAAAACGTTTTTTAAAGTGCTTGAAAAAACCTTTATTTTTGTTTTTTTTATAAAACTCCCTAGCATTAAATCTAAGCGAGTTATGACGAAAATAAAGTTGGTTCCTATTTTTTCGGCGACAAAAAAATGTGAAAATCACCCTCTAATTACCACCACCTTTGAAAATAATCGGTACCACTTCACAATTCACTTTATTAATGTACTTGTAATATGCTCTAGAAGTTTGACCGTTTTAAAGTGCTTAGTTTTGAAAAAAATTGAGCTTGAAGTGAAGAAATCATTTTTGTAATTTGGTAAAATATTGCCTTTTCTTCAAAATAACTCAAAAACTATTAATGATAAGCAAAATTTTGTAGAGTACACAATCGTAGGTTTTGCTTTTCGGAAAATTTTGGTTGTTTCTTTTTTTTTGGATAAAAATTGAGTAAGATATTGCCGTTTACAGTTTGCATATGTTCGTAAATAGTAACTTGTTCAAGCCCTTTCAGCTCAAACCCTTTCAAAAATAAGGGGTAAAAGAAAGTTTAATTTATATGAGCTTATAGCTCTTGAAAAAACCTACAAAATGCCATTTGGAAGGACTTGATAGCTTAAAAAATATGCGAGTTATGGGTAAAAAACCAATCACATATTCTTGCAGATATGAGAATACGTAAATTGGAGCATTGATGAATACACATTATACCTTCATTTTAGGCAAGACATACTTACACCTATTTATACACGCCACACACGATGATCTTGCAACCGTTGAGGAGATTTTACAAGCTGGTCAGTACTGTACTGTCATGTTGCACGGACTTCCGAAGAACACTCAATTGAATAATATTGAAAAAGATGGAAGACTTACCATTTTGAATTTATAAGTTCTAAACACAAATTCGTTATTTGCTTCCTTAAAAACCCCCAGATACTGATTTTCATGGAAATCGGAACAAAATTGGCAAATTTGGGTGGCCATTTTGAATTTCGGTCATTCAAATCAAGATAACAATTTTTTAATAGGTAAACTTTTTTATATATATTATTAGCTAAACATTCCATTTTGAATTTTTAAATTTCATTCACCGTAACTGAAATCCGAGGTTTTTGTGTTTTTAACGCTCCAGGAACTCCACTATTCGTGTTGAATTTGAATTTTGCGTCATTTGTGACATATTCAACATGGCGTGTTTAACTTTGACATATTTGTCATCTGGGCACATGTAAATTAAACATAACGCGTTTTATAGTAAAAGGGCGCAACATCAATACTACTCGCATCTCTGTTACCCTCGAATCCTTTCTTATCCGGATGCTTAACTTCCATCGCCGAGTGTTCCGCTCACACAAGAAATGGTTAAATGCAATTAAGTTATTTAGAACCTGTGCCAAGTTACAATTCAAATGACAATTTGTATGGAAAACGCATTTCGATTTTACAATTCAATTTTCGAAGGTTTGTGTCTTTGGAATTGTAAGGAAATTTTTGAATTGTAGGGCAATATTAACAAAACATTCATTTTTGACAGTTCTTTGGGGTTTTCTTTTTGGCGTTGTTGTTGAATCTACACATTTTCAATTATTGGAGAACAATTTCGCGAATTATTTCAATTTTCAGTGCATGATTGTCCTCACCGTATAAAATTTGAACAATTTTTTAAAGCTCTCAAATATGTACAATGCTTCTTGTTCTTGCATTCCACCCCCACTGGATTGTGTTCGTAAAGCAATTCCATTTCCATTATTTTAAAGCCAAACGTAGCCCTGGCCTTCTTTAAAAAAATTATTAAAAATTTTATAAATTACAAAATTTTGTTGTCATCCATTGTCAAATGAAATGCGTGAATTGTATTTTGGCACACTTTGTAATTTCAAAGTGTCCGTGGTGAAAGTAGCAAATTCAGAATTGTAACTTGGCACCCACCCTTAATAAAAGAATTCCCTTGATTTTTCATGAAAAACCAATACAAACTTTCCAGATTACACAAATCATATGATTCAAAGAAAACACTTAACTTTTGAAGTTCGATAAACCTTTTAACCCTATTTTTCCAAATCTTGCTAAACACATTATTTTTTCGGTAAACAATCTTTAGGTCTTTTGACAAATTGAATATCAACTGTAAGTCAGTTATTAATATGGGCATTAGTTAAATCTCTAAGGTGTGACTTTCTGGGAATTTTGCCGTATTCTATAAATATACAGAAAATCCTCTATCAATACTTTATATATGAAAAACTTTTTTGTCAAGGTCAACATATTTTCTTGCTTTTAGAGTTATGTTTTTTTTTATTAACTTCCCAGTAGGAAGTTATTGTAATCGGTCCGAATATCGGATTCGAAATTTTCAATGTATTTACACGTTTCAAGGTCCCAATAGCATTTTAAGAAAAATTTGAGAAGAAATATGTGCGTGTGTGTGCGTACGTATGTGGTAATTTTTTCCTGCACGATTTCGCGCGAACCAAAAAAGATATCGACTTTGTTGAGGTGTCGTTCAAAGCGTGTTAAAGGAAATATGATCTGAAAAGATTTTCATAAAAATCGCTCGAGTCGTTTTTTTGTTTGAACGAAGGTCGTGATTTTTGTACCTGCCCAATATCGTGCGAACCAAAAAAGATATCGACTTCGTTGAGGTGTCGTTCAAACCGTGTTAAAGGAGATATGATGTGAAACGATTTTCATAAAAATCGGTCGAGTGGTTTTTTTGTTTGAACGAAGGTCGTGATTTTTGTACCTGCCCAATATCGTGCGAACCAAAAAAGATATCGACTTCGTTGAGGTGTCGTTCAAACCGTGTTAAAGGAGATATGATGTGAAACGATTTTCATAAAAATCGGTCGAGTGGTTTTTTTGTTTGAACGAAGTTCGTGATTTTTGTATCTGCCCAATATCGTACGAACCAAAAAAGGTATCGACTTCGTTGAGGTGCCGTTCAAAGCGTGTTAAAGGAAATATGATCTGAAACGATTTTCATAAAAGTCGGTCGAGTCGTTTTTTTTGTTTGAACGAAGTTCGTGATTTTTCTACCTGCCCAATATCGTGCGAACCAAATATGATACCGACTTCGCTGAGGTGCCGATCGAAGTGTATTAACGAAGATATGATCTGAAAAAATTTCATAACATTCGGTCAAGGCGTTTTTTGTGTTTAAATGAAAAGACTTCGGCAAGTGTGCCAAGTTACTTAAATTAATTAGTTTTGCTATTGTCTAATATTTTTTTCAAGAAGTTATGCCAACTATGATAACAAAAGTTTATTAATAAATTTTTTAAATAATAGTTACATATAATTAAAATTTTCAGTTTTGTAGATCGACTTTTAAATTTTATTCAGAGCTAAAGCTGTCCGACTAGCAACCCACAGGTAAGCGGTTGATTTTTAACAGCTTTTTAAACTTACATAATTTTTTCCGCAAAATTGCTTTATTGGTCGAAAAATGTCAATAAATGGAATGGTTATAAAAATATATTTTTGAAAACCTTATAACATTCTTCAGTAATGTCCATTCATTTTATTTTTAACACTATTTTCAAAAAAATTAAAAAAAATTATTAAACTGTAAATTAAACATAACAAAAATAACCCGGAAAAAACTAAAGCATCTTTCTTTAAAATTCTTAGATTGTAATTCTAATTTTTAAAAATTTATAAGTTTAAATTCGATGGCATATCTTCTACTCTTTATAACGTCCGCGCATCTTTTTGACATTAATCTGACTAGGTTAGTTATGATATTGGGGGCAACTTTAGTCCATTCTGTAGTAACGGCTTCAAACAGCTGGGTGTTGATTGAAAACCGCCTTCCACGCACTTGTCTTTTTACAATTTCACTGAAGAATCATGTCTCGTGGTGTGCGCAAGACTTTAGACTTTGATTTAGGGGATTTTTACCATTTTTTTACGGAAAATTGGAGATTTAGGGCACTTTTACCATTTTTATTACAGATTTTTGGAGAAAAATAAGGCATTTTGTGATATTCGAAAAATGGTCAAAAATGGTAGAAACGCTGTCATTTTCGCATTTTTGAGAGAACCACTCTGAAATCATGGTGGCGCGTAGTTTTTGAGTCAGAAAATCGATTGGTGACATGAAAAAAAAATTTAAAAATACCGTTTCCCTTTTTTTTCGAATTTTGGACAAAAAGCCAAAAAGTTGGCCAAAACTACGTCCAATTGGTTTTTTGTGTAATTTCATCTGAAAGGACGGACAATTTACTACAAAAATCTATATGGCCATCCCAAAAGTCAGCGTTTGTCGAGAGCTATAAATAAATGAGAAATACGTGATTTATGAAAAATTGCGTTTTTTCAATATTGAATCAGTTGTAACTCCGAAACGGCGCGCCCAATCGCGCTAAAAATTTTTTTTTGGTATATCACATCGAGTTTCCGAACATATTTCCAAAGTTTGAGCGATATTTTTTTTTTTGCTATCCCATTTGAAAAAGAATCCACCATATATAAAACACAAAAAATGTTTCTATGTCCCTTATAGACTTTGAAACCATCCAACCGATCGCCACAAAAATTTAACAACATATTACTTACATCCAGGGGGTGGTTTTGGCATTAAATTCAAAATGGCCGATTCCAATGAAAATCGGTATCTGGGGTTTTTTGAGGTAGCAAATAATGTTTAATCAAAACTTATAAATTCAAAATGGCCGCGCCAATATGGCCGACGATTTTTGTCAATTCTGTTCCGATTCCAGTGAAAACCGCTATCTGGGGTTTTTTTAAGGTAACTAATAACGAATTTATGATCAGAAGTTATAAATTAAAAATGGCCGCGCCAATATGGTGGACGAATTTTTGAAATTGTATTCCGATTCCAATGAAAGTGGATTTCTAGGGGTTTTTAAGGTTGCAAATAAAGAATTTATAATCAAAACTAAAAAATTTCAAATTTCGGGGCCAATCTGGGGGACGGATTTTGCCAAATTAGTGTGCTTTCCCGGTCAGCTGTATGTAGGTTGTTTAAGAGGTGGGAAATCGAGAAAATTTCACAACCTAGCTCCATCTTCATACATTGACCATAGTGTAAGCTGGTCATTTCCTCTGGAGAAGAAATACTAAAATATTTTTTTATAGCTAACTCGAAATTTCTGGATGGTTTCCAAAATCATTTTCTCCAGATTTTTTGTTGCTTTCATTATACTTTTTTCCTATCGCGGACAGTGCACACATAAACTTTTTTTATGTAAAGGCGTTGCCACGCACGCCGGTTTTGTACTAGTACATAATAGATAATTGAACAAGGTTTTTTGAGCTGTGTAGATCTTATAAAAGTTTAATATCTGGAAGTATCAATAGATAGGAGATTGATACATTGACGGGAGAACACGACTTTCATTATCGAAGACCACATCCTAAGCTACAAAATTGACTTTTGGCGATATTTTAACCGCTGTAAAATTTTTAGCGCGGGGACTTTTGACATGATTAGAACAGTAATATCAAGGGTCATACCAAAATCCAGCTTGACTGGAATTTTTCCGAAGCACAATGTCTAATTTCCTTGGACTAAAGACAGAAAATCAAGTATGACATCTACAAATATAAAATTTCACGAAAATCTTAATATCTTGAACCAAACCTGTATTCATCCTCGTATTGTTGAGTGCTTACACTTATAAATAATTGTTTACTAATCAACAAAATCTAATAAAACAAATTCCCCCTTCACAGCCTTCACATTAATATCATATTTTAACCAGCATGGAATTCAGAATCCAATTTCCAAATCATTATATCATAATTACAATCGATAACATCATAATCCCATAAATAGAACCAGCGGCCAACGACGCCCTCCGAAAATCGAATCAAAAAAAAAATCGCCTAAACATAAGCCCAGAAAATTACTTCCTGGTTATAAATAACAAAAGGGACAAAAATTTCGGGTAGTAAAGTCGCAATAGCACGAAAAAAAAACAAAAAATAAAACGAATCTCACATTGCGTGTGTGTTTCGAATACCTTATGTCCTTAAATATCCTGAAAACCATAAAAATATATATTCGTATTTTATTGTTAGCACATACATAATACATTTCGTGTGCAGAAAAAACTAAAAGAGAAGTGTAATAACAATAAGTGAAAAAAATCGTGAACGTCTTAATATGTCCTTTTGTTATTGAGTATTTTTATTCCTTGAGCTTTTTCCTTACCTTAGACACAAAGTTTCCATCTCCAATTTTGACGAAAACCTTTGCTCCGGCTACGTTCAGTATGGTTATGGCTAGAATTATTTCGATTATCCAGAAATACGTCAGCCTCGTCCAGGCTATTGAGCCGTACCAACACCATGGCCTCGCCAGAACTGATTTCATAGCTGCTTATCATGGGCATAACCTATTTGGGGATGAAAAAAAAAATAAAATAAGGAAACGCCTTAGAAAATTTGTATTTGTTCGGGATTTTTTTTAAAGGGATACAAAAAAAATACATAAAGAAAATATTTTTTTTTAAACAAAATCTCAATATTTAAGACTATGAAATTAATATTTTTTCTTCCCGGTTTTTTTTTCTGTAAAATTAATGAAAAGTCAAAAAGAAAATGGCAGACTAATATCCTGGCGCCCGCAGCATTTGCGACTAATTCCAAATATTAATTTGGCGTGTCAGAAGCAAATGAAGTGAGGCAATTGATTAATAGAAAGAGTCGTTCTGAGCCCTCACAGCTGCCTCTCGTCCTGACATGTTTCCCTCATAATCAATTTTCGAGCCTCGTATATCCTGGCGGCTTGTCAGCGCCCCACCCACATAGAACGTACAACAATCCCTCAAAAATGATGTGCTCTCAGCTGTTGGCAATAGGCTTTCAACATACATACACTTACACACATACCTTATATAATTTATACTGAGGTGAAAACGTTATTCCGACCCTTAACTACGTAATGCTGTCACCGAAAGCCAAAATCAATTCAGATATATCTATCCTAGAGAGCATCCATAGGCATATAGATAGACATAGAGAGAGAAGTGCTTACCTGGACAACAAAGATGAACTTTCCAATTTTGTGGATATACGATTAAGGATTAAGGGCTGCCTCCTTTGAAGGCACCCAATTAGTGTTGACCGGGGACTCGAAATTGTAGAATTCTGCTACTTCGGCTTTTAGTAACGTAACGGCTATAGGAAAAGCAAATCAATCAATCACACAGGTGTGCTTCGGGGTTGATATTTGCCAGGGATAGAGTCATCCCAGCACAATTTTTAGGCGAGTGAAAAAGAGAAAAAAAAATTCAGGATTTTTTTTTAAAGTTGATTCATTTGTTGAAATGCTTTGAGATCCTTCACAACTTGTATAGAAAGACGACGACAGGTATTTGCTTTTTCTGTTATGGTATTCCCTTCTGGCACTCTCTCTCTCTTCACCCTCTATACATATATTTTTTTTTGTCAAGTGTTGTTTGATGAAAGAAGGTTTCGATTCTATTTGATTTTGGACAATAGTTATGTTTGCAGGACACAATTTTCAATTTGATGAATGACTTTTAGAATGTTTTATACGGATATGGTCTTATAGGTGGTTATCGATTCAATGTTTACTTTGCTTCTTATCCTAAATTCCTGGTACTGGTTTTAAAGTAATTCCTTTATTGTTGCCAAATAGGTGAAACTAATTACAATTTGTACCTTTAAAAGAACGACAATATGGAATAACGAATCAACAATGCTACTATAAATTGAACGATTTGTATTTTTCAAAGTTAGAATCCAACACTTAAAAGAAAGTCCAATGAAGTGATTAATGCCTTTGGCGTGAAGAATAAAGTGAACAGGTGGATTTTACCTTAATACTAATATTGATTGCCTCAGTGATTGATTGATGATTTCGGAAACACATGGCAAAGTTTAAGACATATAAGGAAACCTTGTTTATACTGACTTTTAGGACAATGTTTACTGTGGCGAACTTCTGAACTATGATGAACTACTGGTATTAAGTAAAACTTATTATTTCCGGGATGTATACGACTCACATTTTGTTTTTAGTTTTATGTATATTTAAATATTATTGTAAATATTATGATGTAAGTGATGTAAGAGAAGAAGAAAGAGACTTAAAGAAGCCTTGAAGAAAGAAGAAGAATCTTAATAAAAAAAATACCGGTTTGGTTTGTTTTTACTTTATTCCATGAAGGTTTACAAGAGACTGAGAGAAGAAGTTCATGTCGAACAGAATTTACAACCACAAGCGCTAGAGAAAGAGTTCACTGTGGAATTGCTCGGATTGCCAGAATTCCATCAAATCTAAACAGAAGGAAAATCACTATATAATGCCCCGGCTTCACCGACCTCAGTTCAATAATGTTCAATTTAATCCACATAAGTGGTTTCACCGGCTAAAGTCCAGTTCATGTTCAGTTCGTGCTTCAAATTGTTGTTGCTTTTTCGTCAGAACTCAGAAATGCAAAAGCTCACTGGATTGGCATTCCACTATTCCAGTTGATTACTCTCTTTTGAGCGAGCTTTTACGTTCTTCAGTTCGAGTTCAGTTGGGTGAACTGAGGTCTGTTTTATCCTCAGTTGAATATACGGAAATTGTATGGAAACTGACTGTATTTTAAAGTTCGGTTCACCAATTTGCTCGAACTTGCGCAGTTCGGCCGATGAAGCTGGGGTATTATATATAGATCGAGGGAATAAGGAAGAAAAACCTAACCGTGGTGGTGACCCCGAGGCGAGTGTGAAAAGAAAGGATGTCAACACTACACCTGCTCAAAAAAATATCGGTGCGTACATTTTATATGAACTATGAGAACAATTCCATCCGAGAAATCGCTAAAAGGATTGGAAACAGTGCGAAACTAAGGTATAAATTTTTAAGAGATCCTGAAAACTATGGGAAAAATCAAAAAGGAAAAACATTAAGGGTAACGGCAGTTAAAGCCGCCAAATACTACGAAAGGCTTCCAATTCAGCAGAGAGTGTTAGACACCGAGAAAAACGCCTTGCATTCACAAGGAATCACATTTCCTAGAAGTCGGAATGGAAAAAATATTTTTTTTTCGGATGGAAAACGATGATTGTAGGAAAGAATAAAGATTATATGGGGACCAATCAACCTGGAAATTATAGAGGGATGCCATACTAGATTAAAGCATAAAGGACTTCTGCAACGAACAAAACCAAAGTTCGATCAAACCATCAACGGAGGTGATTGGATATTCCAGCAACATTCGCACGGTTAGAATCGTCACGAACTGGTTTGTGGAACAAGACACGATATTAGGGTTTTAGGCTGGCTTTCGCTATCACCGGATCTTAACATAATTACAACTTATGGGAATGGCCGACGCGAAATGTTTATGAAGTTAGAAAGCATTTACAAAATAAAATCAACTTGACAACAAGGATTAAGGAAGGATGGAGCAAAATATCTTTCAATTGTTAAATCTCTCCAAAATTCGTAAAATTTTTATTAATTTTCTTCATGAACCTATCGCATTGTCGCAATTTTTTTTTAAATGTTCAGGAAATCCCTAAAAAAGGACACAGGAAATCGGAAAGTTTTGAATGGTAGGCATTTTGCCTTAATGAGGTTACGTCAAACGATACCGCAAGCGCGCCATATTCCAACTAATGGGCATGTGGGAGCTACGAAATTAGGATAATCATGAACGGAAAGTTAGTGGTAAATATGTATTAACTTACATAAATGTAAAAAATTCGGTAACTTTACATTAAATTTTTGACCTCTTCCTATTTGTAAAGTTCGGCACGGTTTTTACTTTTATTCTTTTTATAATTTATTGATTAATTTCACACTTTTATTTCTCAATTTTTTTAGTCTAATGTAATCACGCACTTTTCACTTTATTTTGCCCAAAAACTAAATGTTTTAAAACGCCAAAAATTTTGTTTACTATTTGCTGCTTCAAGAAGTGAAGTCTGTGAAGATTCCGTAAACCTCTCAAATGAAATTTCCCAAAAAAACCCCTCTTATTATCAGACACTTTTCTCCTCGTTTCTTGGATGTTCGCATGAGAGAGTGAAGTTTGATTTAAAAGACTTGAAAGAATTTGAGAATATTTGTGTTTTAAGCGATAACAATTTGCAAGCTTTTTACATATATTCTTTAAAAAAATTGTTTATGCTCAAAAATAATCTGCACAGACAAGAACATGAGTAAAAGCTTCAATATTTTTTTTTCTTTGTAAATAAGTGTGGATTCGGGGTTACCAACTATATGCGACAGATATGATTATTTCGTTTATTTTTCCAAATTAACGGTGGTGAAAGAAAAAAAATTTTTAAACTTGAAAAAAGTGAAAAAAAAAAATCGTATAGAAAATCGTGAATTTTTGAATTTTTTCGTCAATTTTCTCGAAAAATTCCACTTTTTTTTTGATAAAACTCTTTTTTTTGTATTCATTTTTGACATATGCCGAAAAATAATTTAGTTTTATCAAAAAAAAGTGTAATTTTTCGAGAAAATTGACGAAAAAATTCAAAAATTCGCGAATTCGATTTGATTTTTTTCACTTTTTTCAAGTTTAAAAATTTTTTTTCTGTCACCATCATAACACTGCAAATCCAAGTGTTTAGCAGGTGTTTAGAAATAAAACGCTCTAGCGTTTTATTTCTAAACGATAAAGTATTTAATGTTTACTTTTAAAACAGAAGAAGCGTTAAATGCACAAAATCTAAACGCTAAAGTGTTAGATTCATAAACACTTAAAGCATTTAACAGAAATTAAACGCGTAAGGTGTTTACCAAAAAATTCTAACCTAAGCGCAAGTGTCTGAAAGTAAAACACTTATTCCCAATTAAACACTTGGTAAACACTTAGTTATTATAAAAAACTTATGGGGAACTAAACGCTCTAGCGTTTTATTTTTACACGATAAAGTGTTTAGGGGTGGGAATTGTCTCTAATGAAATCCTGGCTGACCCATTTTAGAGGTACTATTTTCAGAAATAAAAAAAATAAAATCATTTAATTTTATCGGGTAATTTGTATTATCATACAAAAGAACTAGAATTTCAAGAAACAAGGAAGTTATTGCATTTTGCATCTAAGCTTTATGAAAAAAACAAAAAAAATCACTCAACTAATAATACTTACACTATAATGCTTGAAAATAAGTTGTCACATGAATAGTATAGGTTTCAAAGTGATACAGTCTAAATCAGGGGCGGATCCAGCCCTCAAAAAAGGTTGTGGTCACAGCCACCCGAAAATCGGCCAAGTGCGAGCCGGAGTATGAACTCGCTCATGATCTATATAGTCCAATCCTACAAAGGAGATGTTTACAAAATATATGACGCTCTGACCAAGATTTTGTACAGTGTAGTTCCACGTCGGCAAAGCCGTGGGGCAAACACTAGTAGGTAAATCGATTGCGTAGGTCAAGCAGCATTTGATGTCGTTAGTACTTAGTTGGGGGAATGCATGGTAAAACAACCCCCCGCGTTTGGAATCGTCTATGCCGATGCGGATGCATTTATAAATGTTCATGCATGTAGCGGGAGCGTCCATGCCATGCCTATAGCGGTAGCGTGCATACCCGTGCGGCATTCGCATGCATGCTTTTAAGAAAATTAACCACCTAAATTATTTTTCTAAGGTTTTAATAGACTAGGATTATCAATATTTTCGCTAAATTGGCAAAAGTATAGCTGCGAACGTACGAGATTTGGATGACGAAGTTGTAAAAAAAATGAATGTATTGCTTTTATGAGAAACTTGGATGAAAAATGAAGAATATGATGAGGACTCCGCTAATGTTTTACCACCTCATACAGATATACAAAAACGCCATCGCTTAGTCACGATAAATCACCATGAAATGTGTGCAAGCATATCTATGGCAGAAAAAGGACAGATGAATTTGATGGTAGTTATTTATGTATCGCCGCCAGGCCCGCCACATCACCTTGCGGGGCCTGGGGCTAAAATATGTTTGGGGCCCTTTAAGGATTTTGAAAAACCAAAAAATCTTTGACTAAAAAAATTTATGGTAACGCAAGAATAAGTTCATTCAGGGCCTTAAATATCGAACCGTCACACAGTGGTCGAAAATGCCAAAAAGCTGGCCAAAAGTCGAAAAATGAAAGTCTTATTTAGGAACTTTTTTTATTTTAACTTGATGGATTAGTGTACCAAGGATAGCATAAGACAAATAGAACCAATCAAATAGCGTTTCTTGCCTTTTAAAATCATTCTGAAAGTGGCCGTTGCAAGCGTTGCTTGAAATAGCATCATTAACCCCCGCGGGAACCAATTATTTAAACATACATAGGAAGTGTTGTGTCGCATATTTTTAAATGTTATAAAATGGATTATTCTCAGGAAAGTAAGTATAATTTAATAATATTAACAAGAATACTCAATTTTTAACACTGTGAAGATTTCTTGATCTGTCTTTTTATCGAAAAAGTAAAATTTTTTTTATATTAAAGAAGTGCCGCTATATGCCTTGATTTTTACAGTTTTAGATAGGTGGCAGTATTCTGCGCTCACTGATACCTTATTCATGAAAATAGGTCATAGGGTTACAAAAATACAGGGTTATATGTAAAACTCTAAAAAAAACAACTTCAAAACGCCCTAGCGGCTAAACTGTTACCATATCCAATAAAATAAAATATAATACCAAATTCGTGATCAGCGACCTGGAAAACACAATCCCAATTTCATTGAAAAATAGTGCTCAATATTGATGGTCGCCATTTTGCAGCCGCCATTTTGTTTTTTTTAAGAAATAATAACAAATTCGTGATCAGCGACCCCAAAAACCTCTATAACTTTATTTTCAAACAATTATCTCAGTTTTGTCTACTATTGTCCATCTTTTTGCCGATTTCAACCACTGTGCGTCAGTTCTTTATTCGCGGATGACCCTAAAGTTACATAATGCAACCTAGAACGGAGCAGGTCTTATGTAGCGGGGCTCTTGCGCTTAGCTCTGGGGCTCAGTACTCGTCTTTCTTTTGCCAGAATCAATTCAGAAGCTATCCCAGAGGGAAAAATTCGCAGCACTTCTAATGGAAGCGAATTCGGAGCGCTGTTAATATGCTCTGATTGGATCTTTGTGGAATTGTAGGGAACCAAGAAAACGGCAAACATAGACCGGTTCTCGTTCGATGCGGTGGTCAAGCAGCATATTGAAGGCGGTTGGTACTTAGTTGGCTTGGCAAAACCGCTGTCCACACTCGCGTTTGGAAGGACGAAAAGGCAACTGCACAAGGTGAACAAAGATATAAAGCTTTTCGACACTGCAGTTGTGTCTCATATCCCCAGGCGCTATAACATATATTGGAGAGTTAGAAAGTTTTTTCTACTTTTGCGACTGCTTCAAAAACGCTTCTAGAAAAAGCAGCAGCAAAAGGAGTGCTCCCTCCCCACTGCGATCATGCAATGTTGAAAATGGATGGGAAGGGGAGCGTCCCAAGCCTTTTAGGCTAGCGACATACGATTAGGTTTCTCCGGTACGGCTAACCGTCTCCGGTTTTGTTTGCCTCCGGTTTGTTCTGAAACCGTTCCGGTTTTAACCTTAACGTATGTTTCAGCTAATCTAATTGCTTGAGTTCCATTTTGGCACGGAAAAACCGGTCCGGGAAAAACCTAATCCTATGTCGCTAAGTTTTTTCTTCTTCTTTTCTTTTCTAAGTTTTCTCTTTTTCCTTAATACTCAATTCGAGCTTACTACTTTAGTGGTAGTAAAGAGACTACTTAAGGGCTGCCTGCTTGGGTTTCAGGCTCTAGATTTGTGCTTGCTTGACAATTAGAACGCAGGGATATGGGGTTTTCACTTTTTGGGTTTCAATCTACTCTCGGGCCCCCCTCTGGCCTGGGGCCGGGGCAATTCGTCCCAGTTGCCCCCCTTTGTGGCGGGCCTGATCGCCTTTCGCGAAATAATCCAATTCATTCATGAAAATTTGCACTTCTGAAGGTTCAATTTTACTAGGTCAAAACTTCAACGAAATCCCCATGATTTTGAGTTGCGATTTCAATGTTATTTTTTTATTAGATACTAGGTCCGAACTTTGTGGATGAAGGGGAAAGTGAAGGTGATGAGAGGTACCAGCCCACTTCCCCCTTCATCCACAAAGTTCGGGAGGAAAGTTCTTGGGCGAAGTGTCTAAACAGACCCAATATTGACAAAAGTACCACGACATATGGAACCTTACTTGATGCAGTTTTTACGCAATTTTTAAACCAGTTTCAATCGAAAATATTTCAGTTATCTTAAAACCTTTGTTCGTTTTATAGGTTTTAATATAAATAGGAATTCATAAATATCGATATATTCAAATTGTACTTGTATCAAGTCCCTCGGTAGGCTCGTCACTATACTTCCTGCATCTGTCATTGGCCTTACTTTTCTGAAAGCGTACTATAGGTATATCCGACAGAACTCCACTATATCAAGCATATTGTTAGCTGGTTAATATTTTAATACTTGTGTGTGGTTAATACTAAAGTGTGGTCTTAAGCAAACTCATATATTTTTTTATTTTATTAAGGCATAGGATATAATATCATCGGCCTATCAATCCACCGTGAAAGTGTGACGTCACAAGTCTATTAGGGTTGTGGGCATGCCCATCGTGCCCACAACGGTGGATCCGCCCTTGGTCCAAATTATAGCTCAAAATATGCATTTGTTAATTAACAATTGGCCAAAATACAAATAGTTAAATATCTCGAGTTCAGTTCATTAAAAACCTACACTTAAAATAAAACGAAGCTCATACGTTACGATGCAAAAAAGTTATTGGCCAATCAATTTTCAAATTTGAGGCTAATTTTTGAGACTTGTATTAAAAATTTCGATTTGAAATTTTAACCAGTTTATTTCTCACATTATAAAGTATAATTTCTGAAAATATCATCAAAATTTACTTAAAACATCCGAACTTATAACCAAAAACCAAAATTTAGCGGTTTCTTCAGTTTTGAATTTTTTTTGAGGTTATGTGTGCAGATTAAAATTTCATTTTGTAACCGCTGATAGGTAATATCATAATGAACAGCCTCAATTTTTTTCGCTTTCTTTGGACCTACACATACCGAGAAATTCTCATCTATATTTAGAAAGAACGACCAAAATGGTAGATTTTTCACAAAATGTCCCATAACTTACTTACATAGCGGCAGTTGCCAGTGGTAGAAAATGTCCATTTCGTATAGTATTCGATTTAAACTAACATATTAAGAAAAGAAAAATTGAGACTGGAAACAATTCCTTATGTTTTGCTTGTCCGGCTCCACTAAAAGATTTGAAAAAAAAAATTAACAAAATATTCGCAGTGTGTTGATACGACTTCTCGACCCATCAACCCGTGATTCTACTTTTCTCCATGCTGTGGCACTGTCTAATTCCGTTGAAGATCTCATATTCCGCCAGAACAACCTAAATGGTCTCAGTGCCGATGTTGTTGAAAGCGCATTCTATGTCAAAAAAGGCTGCAAAGGTAAACCGTTTGCATTCTGTAGAATATTTGACGATATGCACTATTTCGTGCAATGCGGTATCCATCGATTTTTTCTTAAAATACGCATGTTGGGAGGAAGTCAAAGGGACCTCTGTTAAAGGCTTTGAAAGATATAAGGTCTAGATGCGTTCTAGGGTCTTGAGGACAAACGATTACAAGCTTATAATCATTGGCCGTTTCAAGCCCTCGTATGCTTACCTTCGCTATGAACAATCTCTTTGACCTTCCTCCAAGAGTGAGACAAGTAGCTGTAGTGCAGGCAGTTTTTATAGATAGACGTAAGTCCATTTATATTTGAACTTATAATCCCTGATTGACATCCTGAGTTTAGGAGTTAAATTTTGTCCTTTTGTTAAACCAATTTCTCGTCATTACCCCTACTGAGCAATTTACCCTTAAATTGATTTTGTTAAATAATATAATTACTAAACAAAATTCTCCTGCCCCTTTCCTTCGCTCTATCTATCTGCAGTTCTTTTCACTGTACTTAGAAAAATAATTATTCATCGATTCCATCACGGCCGCTTTAATCTTCACAGCTTTATATAAATGCAAATTCAATCACGTTTTTGGTATTTAAATATAATTTCCCGGCACGCTTCGTCCATCCGCCGTGCCATTATATTGGATCAACTAGAAAATGATGAGAGAATGCCTCGAACTTTCTATTGAATCTTTTCTGTTATCCTTTCTTCGATAAGGAGAAGCGCGCATTGTTTCCTCTTTATTTACCAACTAGCGCCATCTGCCTGTGCAGAGAGGAACAATTTATATCAACTACATGCAGATATATTCATCGTTCTCTAAACTTTCAAACGGAACAAAGGTCCTGACGTCAATGGCTGAATGACTTTTATGAAAAATCAGAGAAGGAAGAGAAAAGGATATTCAAAGCGACGACATTCGCCATTGTTGTTAGGCTTAAGTCCAGGATATATCCACATAGTGACTTGTGCTCTATATTGTGTATGTAGGGGTGTATGGGAGTGTGTGTAGTGTATTTGATCGTTTTTGTTTGGCGCGATTATATGAAGCTTCGCGTTATGCAGAAAGGATTTCTTTCCAATTAATGCCCATTTTTAACGGCTTTAAGTTCTAAAAAGTATTCAAATACTTGGATAGTGCTGGTGTAGTGGAATGGGGCGAGGATAAGCATAACACTGACGACGTGTTGTCAAATTAATATAGAAACTTTCTCTTAGAAACGATACACAAAAGTCCACGTGCATTGTTTATGCCGCAGCTGCTCCACGTGCCTTTATTGAAAAACATGACGAGCACGCCTCTCTCTATATGTACATTATGAAACAGGATTCGCATGTTTATATATCCTTGAAGCGAACATATCTGATTTTAATAATGTACTTCAACAAACGAGTAGATGACATACTATGTATGAGCCGCCAAAGCAGATGCTGGATGAGGCTTAAGCAGGGTGGCGGTTGTGTTATCCTCAACTGAGAAAAAAATTAAGTATCTCGCAATTTTTTTCTTCTTCGTTTTTTTTTGTCTTTAACTCCTTCTCTTTTGATACGAGATAATGTCGAAAGGAGTAAAAGAACGTCGACAATAAAATACAAGGCTCTTGCCATTAGAAGATATGTTTTTTTATTGAAATCTTGATGTGCTGATCGCTTACAAACCAATACGAACTCAATTGATTCTTGGATTTCGACAATAATGTCTGACGTAAAAAGTATTTTCGGTAAAAGCCCTTTTTTATATCCTTATAAAATCGTGTTCCTTTTTTTATATTACTTATACTCTCACAAAAAAATTGTTGCATAATTCAGCAAAAATGAACTTGAAATGAATTACATTCATCAATTTCAATATTTTCCTTCTTCAAATTGAGTATTTTTGTTTGGTAATTTTATTTTCATTGAATTTTATTTCATTTCGATTTAATGTCCTTTAACAGATTTTTTGTGTACATTAATAAAGAGTAAGCCACAAAATCAGTTCCGGAATTTATGACAAAATTTTATAGTGTTGTTCCCAGTGGGGAGGCTTCACAACATGCCAAAATCTACAACCTGAGGGGACATAATCAAAAATGTCATAAAAATACAATAAAAAATTATATGACAATAAACAATTCGTGGTATAAAAATTACAAAGGTTAATAATTATTGTTACAAGGCCAATGACTTTTCCTCTACAAACATGTTTGTCAAGTGGTTTTACATGAATGGAAATTTTTTCTTACTGTACCATCGAAATAAATACCAAAACTACTCCTTGAAGAAAAGCCTTGCAGGAAGGACGATTTAATGGACTTCATTCAAATTTAATTTTAAATTATGTTTTCTTTTTAGGAGTTTCGTTTCCCTTTAATTAACAATGAAAATTACTTAGTGTTCATTTCAACACAAGTGTCAATCGCCCTCGAGCGGTTCAATAAAACTAAAAACGACTGTGGACATAAAATTACTTCGACATATAAAATTGGGCCAAGGTTTTTGCCCCGGGCTGATAATGAAATGATGAAAGTGGCTTAATAGATATTCCCTATAAAATATGTGTTCTGGGTCAACTCTTATGCTTTAATAAAGAAAAGAAATGTTTAATATGGATTAACTCCTATACGGGACGATGACTTTCAAAGAGGTTGCTTAATAACGAGTTTGTTGATCTCTGGAAAGTAGACTAAACTAGTTTTTGTAATTATTAATTTTCTTAGTATTGTAAAACCGACATAAACGGTACCATTTATACCAACGACATCTATTTGCCAATATTTGCAATGGGTTTATTTCCATGACCTGTATACTAATACACTTGTAACCCATTAGCAAGGCTGAAAAGATGTTTTACTTGAGATTCTTACGTCTGGTAAGAAATCGTGCAATAGCTTCCATCCATGTTTTTATTTTAGTGTGTTAAAAGTCCCAGAATATTACTTAATCCGCTGACGCAGCGAAACAAAGTCCCCCTTGGCATACGACATGAGAAGACAGCACTGCTACTATTGCACGATTTCTTACCAGACGTCAGAATCTCAAGAAGGTCCATGGTTGTGTACTAATTATTTTCTATTTTGACAACAAAATTATTATTTTCGTCTTTAAACACTCCCAAATAGCGATTTTCAGTGAAATCGAATCGTAATTGTCAAATTCGTTCCGCCATATTGGCGCCGCCATTTTTTTTTAAATTTTCACCACAGATTCGTCATTTGTGACCTTTAAAACTCCCCGATACCGATTTTCAATGGATTCAAAACATATTTGCAAAATTCACCCGCCATTTTGAATTTTAAAATTTTGACCACATAATTGTCATTCGTGGCCCTAAATACTCCCGATACCGATTTTCAATGGAATCGGACACAATTGCAAAATTCGTCTGCCATTTTGATTTTTTTACAAAATCGTCAGGTTGCATTGCCACGAGAACTCAATGTGTGTGCAAAGTTTCATAAAAATCGGTTTAGTGGAGGTAGTTGTAAAAGCTGTCGCAAGATTTGAACCAAAGAAACAAACAAACAAATAAAACCATCTCGTCCTAACTTTCTGCCGCTTGGTATATAAGCTTTTCAAGTACTTTCGAGTATTTTTTATAATATGACTTTTTATCGGGAAGTAGACCCATCTCGAGTTAGGGGGTTGGGGTGTAAAAAAGGGCTTATTTCTACTGCTGCGTATGTAGGTTCTGTTAGAGCTAGAAAACCGTTAAATACTAGTGCCAGAAATTTTTGACTATTTGCACCCTCCCCAAGCTACCCGCAGCTGAAATTGCTCGTTACTTTGTTTGAAATGCCCTTTTTAGAGCTTTGAAAAAACTAAAAAATTTAAATTGTTCAATTTTTTGCCTTTTGCCAACTATGAAAAAAATTGAAAAATTGAAATTTTTTATTTTTTTCCAAGTCTTAAAATGGGCATTTCAAATAAAGTAACGAAGTATTGCGTATGCTCACAAGAGAGTACAAAAAAAACCTACAATTTAAAAAAAAAGTTTTTACCGTACGATGATTTGGCATAAAATGGCGGCAATTTTAAAATTTTTCGAAAACTGCCAATAGTTGCCGTAAAAAAAGAGATTTTTTTTTGAAATTTCAACCACGTATTTATAGCATCAAAATACATATTTTCCCCAATTTTTATCAAATTCCGACAATTTTACCGTTATTTATTGCATTTTTAATAAAATAAAACAAAATTTCATACATTTTGGTTTTTTGAGGTTAGGATTCATTTTTGAAGTATTTATACGGAATCAGTTCGATAGTCTATTCATTCACGAGTATTTTTCAATTTTTTATATTTTTTTACGACCAACAGAACTGGAGAAATTAAAAAAATAGTGTAGCAATGCACTCAAAATGCATCAAAAATGGACATTTATGCAATTTTCTCGTAGAGCACAGGCCCGATTTTGCAGAAATTTTTTTTTCGCTTCATCTTCACATATGTAAAGAAAAAAACGAAAAAATTCAACTTCCCAACTACATCATAACTTCGCTTTTTTTGTTTAATTTCCCTCTACTATCAGCCATAGATAAACTATTTTCAACCCTTAAGGGAGAAAAACTACCTCTAGATGAAGTTGAATTTGAAAAAGGGTTGAAATTTATTTTTGCTCCCTTTAAAAATGGGGCTTTAAAAAATTGTATAGGACGAAGAAAACGGGAAATTTTCTTGGCGATCATAAAGTGTACCAATAGCATACTCAGTAGACCGGTTCACGTACGATTGCGTAGGTCAAACAGCATTGGACGTGGTTAGTGCTTAGTTGGGGGACTGCTTGGTAAAACAACACCCGCGTTTGGAATGTCCTACGTCGATGCGGATGGGATAGGTACCACACCACTTCTCCCTTCATCCACAAAGTTCGTGAGGAACGTTCCTGGGAATTAGGCGTGTAAACAGACCCAATATTGACAAAAGTACCACGACAAATGAAACTTCACTTGATGCAGTTTTTACGCGATTTTTAAACCAGTTTCAATCGAAAATATTACAGTTATCATAAAACCCTTGCTTCGTTTTTAAATTTTAATGTAATAGTCCGCTCAAATTAGGAAACATTAAAGAAATTTTCCCCACAGCTATAAGACCGGTGCCAAATGAAGGATTTGGGTTGTCTAAACATGATTTTCACAACCCGCAGTTCGAAAAAAGGGTTGTTTTTGAGAAATATACTTTCTTTGAATTCCGTATAGTTTCGCCGCTAGAGGCCGTTTTGCGCCTTTTTAGATTTTGCGCCAAAATTATGATTTTGTATGAAAAATTAAATGAGATCAAAGGAGCAGTTGCAGTTTTTCAACGGCTTTTCTTTGGTCGCTTTGAATCTTTACACGGCTCTCACACTGAGGCAACAAGCAATAAGCAACTGGCACTAGACAACACGCAATATTATCGGGAGCGCCTACTTTACATTAAATTAAATTAGAGGTCTCACATTAGAGCAACTCGAACGAAACATGTTGCTGGTTGCGGCAACATTATTTCTGGCGATACTCAGTGCATTTTGAAAAGCGACAGATATTGCTTATTGCTTGTTGCCTCAGTGTGAGATCCGCCTAAAAAGGCGCAAAACGATCTCTAGCGGCGAAACTATACGGAATTTAAAGAAACAGTGGGGACAAAATTTGTAGGTAATTTTAATCCCTACAACTTTGCTCTATTGATATTTTCACCAAAATGCATAGTTTCTCCTCAAAATAGAAGAAAAGGCGAAAACAATCATGTATTTGTATATTTCTCAAAAACAACCCTTTTTTCGAACTGCGGGTTGTGAAAATCATGTTTAGACAACCCAAATCCTTCATTTGGCACCGGTCTTATAGCTGTGGGGAAAATTTCTGAAAAACAGCGATTTTTTGACTAATTTGAACGGACTATAAATAGGAATTCATAAATATTAATATTTTCAAATTGTACTTGTATCAAGTTCCTCAGTAGGCGTTTTACTTCTCAAGTGCTCTTAAGAAAAAATGCTAGCCACGATATAGACCCACGATGATAAACATACAGAAAAAGGAAGCATAGCATGGTTCTCGAGAGCCCAGCACCGAAAAACGAGTTGAAATCGGGACGGGACGGATGTAGAATTTCTAAAATTATGATGCACTACACACACACACTTCAAACTAAGAATGAAGGTAAAATGACTATCTTCCTTTTTTTGTTATAAGTCGGTACAGGCAGTTTAAACCGTATGAAAAAGCCGCAGTATTTATGGACTGACCTAATATATACGATCAGGGTTTGAAAGCAAAGTAAACTTAAAGCAAAGCACATATTTTTAAACTTACTTTGCTGTAGACTGTAAAAGCTGGGGTGGTAGTACGAAAGTTGTTTCAATCGACTTCTTCATACAAAAATTCCGAATTTTTGTGTGAAGAAGTCGATTGAAACAACTTACGTGCTACCAAACCTGTTTGTTTCATATTGCTGCGCCTGCGAGTGATGTTGCTTTCAAATTACTAGCAGCACCAGCATGCCCCAGCATTTGTAAGCAACAGCATTCGCAGCAATATGAAACAAAAAGCTTTCACAGCCTACAGCAAAAAGTTTGAAAATATCCCCGTGTTCTTTTAATGAACTGGGTTTTGAGAGCTTTTGAAGAGCTTTTGAGTTCCCATACAAAATCGAAGAACCAGAAAACCCAGATAAAACCTGGGTTTTCGATTTTGTATGGGAACTCAAAAGCTCTCAAAACTCAGTTCATTAAAAGAACACGGGGTATGATTGCTTTAAATCAGAGCAAAGTAAATTGCTGTGGTCTTGGCAGCAAAGCAAAATCAACAGCAACAGTATTAAAATTTCTGCAGCAATTTAAGCTCTGTATACGATAAGGCCACAAAATTTATCATCCATAAAACTGATCACTTATAATTTCCTTAAAAAACACACTAAACTAACGTTTCCCTTTTAAAACAAACCACAAAAAATCCCCCAAAAGCCATTAATTTATTTCCATAATCTCATAATGAGCTAAAACCATAATTAAAAACTCCACTAATTTTATCCGTATGCATATCAAAGCGCTCCTGTAAAGTTTCTACCCTAGAAAAGGATTAAAACCTTTTTACACTGTAAATTTTTTTGTCCACTAAATTCCGAGCAAAAAATGAACTACAAAATTTCAAAAACCGCAGTTATAACTTCGAAAATGTTTAATTGCAAAAGTTTCCAACCCACCCACCAACACCACTGATCTAGAAGTAATCGGAATTTGGATAAAGGTTTGCTTGGTCTGTAATATCAGGGATAAATGATATCCATAGACTATGCAACTTCCAGGACGCAGGAAGATAAACAAAGGAGCGAAAAACTATGATATTTTTCACCCGTTGTAGATGCATGAGGGTAACTTATTGTCTTGTGGGGGTAGTAGGGGGTGAAGGGGGGGTGGTTGGTAGTTTCGGAGGAAATTAACATGTAAATGTATCGGGAAATGTTCTATATCGAAGTTCGAAGGATATCGGAACTTTTGTTTTGTTTTCTTCCTGAAATTATGAATATCAGAACCGGCAAAACACGGATTTACATATTGCAAATGAAGCAGAAGTTTAGCGGTTTTGTTTTGTTGTTTTTGCTCTCGAAAGGGAATATTTATTGGAAAAGTTTCTTTCACTCGAAATTATCTGAGGAAATTAGATTTTCCATTTTTTTTGGCAAAAAAATGTCCTTAATACTATTTTTCTACAAGCAATTACTCAACGATTTATCTTGCCAGCATTTGCCATAGCCACGGGACGCCATTAAACTTTGATCATGACATAGACCGTGACCAGATTCCATACTGTGTATGTGTTCAGGGAATAGGCTTGGGTGGGACGGTAGGAGATATTTTATAGACAAGAAAGGACTTCTGTACAAGTCATTCTCCCTGCTAAAGTCATGGGATCCTGGAGGAAGCCTTTTCTTAACCTTACAGGACGCTCCTCCATTTCCCAATGTAATCGATTTATGCCAGAAGCACCACACACTTCTAAAATAGAGGCGCAACTGTTGAATCTGCCTCTGTTGGAGAGGACTGAAAAGGTGTCAGAACAGGAAGGCCAAGGATATATCTTCTTTATTCTAGCCTCGTTTCAAGTGCCTTAATTACATGTTAACAGCGTCTACTGGGGATGCTCCAGTATGTTGTGGTTATGCTGGAAAGTGCTGGTAGGCTTTTTTGTTTGAATAGCCACAAAGGGAGTAATTAAGTTTGTTATCTTTACTGTTGAAATTGTAGTTAGTTTGAAGACAATTACACACACACTATCAGATAGATTTTCATTATGTGTAAGATTTCATACTTTAGATAAAGGTAAAGAGTCACACTTGAGGTAATGTAATGAAAGTCATTAGGCCATAATAACTAGGGTATTACGGAGTGGGATGGAAATATTGGGTGGCGTGACTTCCCATTACTGGTAGGAAAGTTCAAAGCTTGTTTTTTTTAATGAAATTACACACCGGAAAATTAAGCTTATTTAGTCTAAAAATTATATTTTATTATAATGATGTATAATAAACATTTTTTCGAGTTCTTAGAAAATTTCCTCGGCAAACATTTAAATTTAATGATGTGTAACTCTACCCGTCAGCGCGATTTGTGGACCTCAAATGTGTGATTAAATAAAAATTGTAGAAGTCATGCTGTTGCCGTAAATGAATCGATGCCACATATAAACTGTTTAAAGGTATATTTACATATTTTAAATTATATGCCATAATATCGTGGCCATAATGATTTGTAAGGGCAACATATTAAAAAAAAAATCTCACTATTGCAATATAAGTATGTATTTAAAAAAAATTCATACGAAGGAAATTAGAGCCTTGGCAAAGGATTTTATTTTAGTAAAAAATAATATTTTTTTAAAAAATAAAGCATGGCCCTTCAGTTAAGTACGGAATTTCATGTGAAAAACTCTTCTGTTGACATTCCTCTTTTTAACGAAGGCAATTGAAGTTTTTAGCAAAACCGGTTTTTTTTTCAAGAGAGCATTTTCAAAAACATGTTTATATGTCAAATTAAATCCTGATGCTGGAAATATTAATAAAAAGTGTACAGTTTAAAGGTTTTTTGTAGATTGCTTTAGTTCGTTTAGGTAAGGCCATAATATTAAGATAAAGAACAGTGACATTGATGAATTGCATGAACAATTTTTTTACTTTAAAAATAACTGAAAATAAGTAGTATAAAAACATTCACTGGTACTTGTGGACTTATTAAAAAAAGGTAAATTTTAACCGAAATTGGTAGTCAAAAAGTAAATCTGATAAAAATATGGGCGATTTCGAAAACGCAGGACTGCAGTCATTTGCAAGTATTCAGCTACAGACTTCTAATTGCTGAATACTTGCAAATGACTGCATTCTGCGTTTTCGAAATCGCCCTATCTTTCACTGAAAAGTTTCCCGACCAATATTGCAGAGATCGAGGTTCGATTTCACATTAGTCACCATAGTCCTTCATCTTTCCACTTCTGCCACCTCGATAACATTTTTTTTTCTTGCCTTCGCCGCCAAACCACAGCGTGGACTCAAACCATGGACCTTTGGATAGTAATTCGTTGCGCTTCTGGTATTCCCCGTAAGCACTACCGAAGAAGACATCTAGTTTTCGATTGCCGATGTCGACGTTCTGTCGCGTTAGTATTAAATGGGAGCCGGCAGAGTAAAACATAGCTTTGTTTAGAGAAGCCTCTTGTGTTTTAACAATGGAACAAAAAATGTCGACAGAGAAAGAAATCGTACTTGTCTTTTGCACCAACTGCTTTGCTCCTCGCACCGCTCTGCGAAACAAAATTGCGCTCGCGGCCTTCATCGACAACACGTCCTTTAACATTATAGCAAAGGCTCTATAAAGACGACGTCTAGGCAAAACTGTTTGTGACTAGATCGACGCTATGTTGGGAACCCGCAAATATAATCATCACTATTTAAAGTGGTTACTGGAGGGCACTTTGCAGAAACTTGTCGACATGAAGGAGATATATCTCTGCTACCATCTTGCATTATCGTAGATCAACTCCTAAGGGCCGTAAAAATCATCGAGGGATACCTTTAACCGAGAGTCAAGGATTACCTTTATCCACAATCGGTAGTATATTTAAAATGCTTAACCATCAAAGGCTATAAAGTGGTTCTTAGACTATCAATAATATTGTGCAATAATATTGAGCAAAATAATGACGATTTTCTTTTTTTTCCCTAGACAATCTTTCAATATCACCCACAGACCGTCAATAATATTGCACAAATGAAAATATTGCACAATATTATTTGATAGTCTAGGGGCCCCGAAAGACACGAGAATTTTTAGGCCTGGCAATAAATTCTTTTTTAATCTTTTCGAAAATCACTGGGATTGTTCCTCCATATCCTCTCATCTCAAACCACATGACATTTTTGTTGTAATTTAACAAAATTTATTCAGATGAGAAAATTACTCATTCAAAATATCTCGGGTTTAGAGATTTTTCACATGGCGAATGCGGTGTAAGGTTATGAAATTACATGCAATATTGAATTTTATGCGGAGTGACCTATTATGATGTTCATGTTAAAACTTACAATTTAGGGTTATTTCCGTTGGTACGGCCACCAGAGTTCTTTGGTGACAAAAACTTTTTCGTTCAAGGTCTACAGACTTTAAAACCAACAAAACAGAAAATACCACATCAAGGCGCATGCCGCACGCACTTGATTTAAGATGCAACCCCAATGAAGGCTTTGCTTTACTTTGACAAATCAAATAAACCAATTCTTTATTATGAGGCAAAAGCATGAGGCAAAACCAAATGCCAAAGCGGCTAAGGCAGAGCTTTCACATAACTAGTTCAAGCAAGTTGAAGCAAGCAAAGCGTACATTAGGATTGCACCTTTAGACACTCCGCACGCTTCCCTTGCCCGAGAAAAGCTCGTGCTCCTAGAACCATAGTCGTTCGTGTAGGAATACCCTTAGTCTTCACAAATCGATTCTGGTACATTTTACCAGAGCCTGGGTTAAGGCCGGCGATATCTTTACAGTAGAGGGAAATAGGATGACATTGAAGTATTTCTGTTGGGTAGAAGGAATAAAGCTAGATTTTTCCAACTTTAAGGTTTATGAATATATTTATTTAACATTACGAAAAAAATTTTTTTTTTTGATAAAAACAAGATGGCGCTGACTGCTACGACTTCCGCAAAAGACCCCCTTTCGACTTTTCGGGAAATCTAACTCAAAAACTACTTTACCGATCTTCATGAAATTTGGAATATATTTTTTTAACAATATTTTTTCTATTTGAATGAGAGGGATTTTTGAAATCACCCCTGAAAATCATTTTATTAAAAAAAAAAATAAAAAAAAATTAAAAAAACGTTTTTTGTTTGTTTTTATTCTTATAAATTCCAAAATATTTATTTTTTTAAAATTCTGCTTCATTCATATCGAAGATAATTGTTTAAAAATATTTAATTTTTCAATGTAATATTTTTCACACCAACCTAGCAGGTGTTATCTTTCCCGCAACGCAAAAGGAGGTCTTTGACGGAAGTCGTTGCAGTCAACGCCATCTTGTTTTTATCAAAAAAAAATTTTTTTTTCGTAATGACAAATAAATAAATACTCATAAACCCTAAAGTTTGAAAAGTCTACCTTTATTCCTTCTATCCAAAAAAATATGTCCAAACAGGAGGAACAAACCAGAGAGCCAGGATCACACGCAAACATTTTAGGCTAGTGCCAAAGCGGATTTAAGTGAGGAAAAAAAAAATTAATAGCAGGGATGGACCAGCAATGAAATGTCGTTAAGGTTATAACTAAAAGACAAAAAAAAACTTTAAACTCGAAAAAAGGGAAATGGTAAAATGGGGATGATATTTAGGGGTTGAAAACGATTTTTTGCGATTTGCGGTGAAACATGACCTCCTATAGTCTAAGCTCCCATGACAAAAAAGGTACCCCATCGAACACTTCAAAATTATAAAGTGAGAATGGCTGAAAAACATGTAAAAAATATGTTACGCCCGCCACCCATGTAGGGTTTAACAATTGGCCCAATAATGGACCCGTACTGGGTGCCAGTTAGCCAGTAATGGCGCAATAACACCACTAGCCCATTACAGCAAAACTGCTGGATGATAACTTCGGCCCAATACTGGTCACTTGTAATGGCTCACGATACTGGGCCAGCAAAGACCGCCAAGAAAAAAAAATTAGTTTTAATTAGTTGATACGGTAAAAGAGAGAAAATTCATTGATTTTTGATGTAATGTAAGGAAGTATACTATAGTGCAGCGTTTTAACGTTGCTAACGGCCTCCCCCACGATCAGGTGCCTATATAAGGTATCAATATGTTCGGCTTCGAAAACAGCAAGACAATATACTATTTTATTTTAATATATGATATAGTTTAGTTAGACCCCCGCACTCTTAAAGAGTAGAAGAAATACGCATTAACTGTAGACTCAATCAATATTTTAAAATATATGACATTAACGGATGCCAGCGTTGTACCAAACGTGGCCCAATAAAAATTACCGAGTCTTGGCCGACCGATGACAACCATACTTTGGCCAATCATTGGCTCCGTTGTGAGATCTGGCAAAACCTACATGGGCAGACTAGTAAAAATTTGTAAATTGTTATTTTTTATGAATTTTTGAATTTAGCTAAAAAAAATGATTGGTTTTCCAAAACACCTCCTTGAAATTTATACAATTTGTAGTAAATAATGAAACATTTTTGAAAAAATTTGTCTGGCTGACAATTTTTGTTAAATTAACTTCTGACAGACCTTTTGTTATAAATTATTTTTTTTTATAAAAATGCCCTACATAACACCTCCTTGATTTTTATTTTAAAATAAAGTTTAAGATCTCTTATATCTACTACAACTTGTCTGGCTGACAATTTTTGTTAATAAACTGGCCAGACTGAATTTTGAATGCGCAGCATCAATATATAGTAAAATGTCGTCGCAGTACTTAAAAAATTAAGTCTGGCATAGTAAAACACTTTTTTTTGTTGACTGACCAATTTTTATTCATAAAATAGATGATGATCTAAAACTTTTGTATTTAACATATTTTGACATAACCTCAAATTTTCCAAGAAAATGGCGGAAAATCGATTTTTCAGTTTTTAATTTTTTTCTCCCGTAAAAATAATTCAATTTACATGAAAATTTGTAAGAGTATACCTTGTGTTGCGCTAAATAAGCATGGTGTTACCATCGTTGGTGCTTAAACGGAATTTCCGCCATTGCCTACCTACCTACAATGGGGCTTACATCTGACCTTTATCTTACCCATAAAAGACTACGAAATGCCTCCAATATGCACAAAATGTTTAGCAATTCTAATTCAACTCACTAAACATATAATATCCAGTTTACCATTGACGCCCTTGCAGCATTTACTAACAATATTGCCTCTAGCAAACACCTTGTTGTATAAATAAATCCTGAATAAATAATGAATGTAATTTGTGTGTAGAAAAAAGCAGAAGAAAGATCTTAAACGCACTCGAAATACCCAACACAAATTACCGTGACTTCTTCAATCATAATGTCAAACAATTCTAATTACCCCCACCTAAATCATAAAAATGAAATCGCATTCAATTCCACCCGCGAAAAACTTTATGCATTATTTAAATGAAATCTAAACGACACACACACACGCATTAAAACTTATGTGAAATTACAAGAAAGTTAATGAATCTTTTGTTAGCCAATCAAAGCTGGTGCTTGCTAGCCCCATTCATATACATCCTGGATGGGTTTAAGAAATCTGATTTGCCACATTTCCTTAACATCTTAGCTAACAACGTTTACCTGGCAATCACAGGTAGCAAGGCGTAAACAAAACTCATAACAAAACAGCAATATTCTGGGATTCAGTCAGGAATTTCTCCTCAAAATTCCTAATTCCACTTGGGTCGGTCCTGGCGGAAATGAAATCTGCATATATTCGCGATATTAAATTTCTGTGCAAAAGCGTTGAAGATACTCCGACGACGGTTTGTAGTTGAAGGAGGAAAAGGAAAGTGTACACCTTCGTCCTTTTTGCTGAAAAAAAATATCGTGGATTTTTTCAATAACAAACGAAAAGACATTTTGGAATTTGTAAGAATTACAATAAAAGCACTCAGGAAACGATATTCGATAACTTTTATAACCCAATTTTGGAGACTGCTATTTCTAACATGGCAGGACTTAAAGGACAATAAGAAAAGAAATTAAATTTGCGATGCATTTTAATGAAAGTCCTTAGCAGGAATATAACGACACAAATTTTGCATTGTTCTAATTCGTATATAATACATATGTGTATGTATACTCATTCAGCTCATTATCCTTGTATCCTATGCTATAAAATGCTTGAGCGTGTGTTACAGTAATTTCATTTTATATCCTTTCACACTTTATGGGTCTCCTATTGTTTTGCAAATTTTTAATTAAAAGCACACAAAAATAATTTGAACGAGTTCTACTTAAAATGAACAAAATTGGGGATTTACGACCCACCCTCGTCGCAATATGAGTTGATGACGAAGTGTAAAAAGGATTTTTAGACCATTCCATTACTTCTTTCTGCCCACTTTTTTATTGGTATTTTAATTGCTACTCACCTAGATATTATCGTTGAAAATTATATGGTCTGTTAGTTTTAATACATATTAATTTTTAATTAATACTCGAGTAATATTGCTTTTACTTTAGGGGTAGGACTCACACAATTGTTGCAAACAATTTTATAGCTACGGATTTTTATATAATCGAATTTTAATAAATTAATTAAAAAACTTCATTGTTTGGCGCGCGAAATTTTTATGAGTGATTTACAAGTAATTTTGTAACCCAATAAATAAGCATAAAAGCGGCTTGAACATATTCGTAATTTAATCAAAATGAACGTAAATCAGGAAATAAATACCTATAAAAGGATTACATATTTCGCTTATGTGAATTGCTCTCACCAAAATTATGGATGCTTCAATAATTTTTAATAATGAATTTTTATATTTAGAAATTGCTGAATTTTGTCATGATTACTTTTGTTTCCAAAAATTTATCCCATGTATTACCGTGGATAAATTTATCAACATCAGGATCTAAGGTGAGACAGCACGGTGCTGTGAAAGTAAAAAAAATGCTGTGTTATGTTAAAATGTAAAATAAGCAAAGGTGTCATGAACTTGGTACAAAACTGACAAATATCCACAAGTAAGTTCTCTACTCCCTTCCACTACTCCAATCGTGGCAACTTTACAGCCTTAATCAATCTAGTCCAATAAATAGGTACTTTTTCTTTGCGAAAAATACCGTACGCGATTTTCTTTTAACAAAATGATTTTATATATTTTTATGAGCATAAATTCAAAATGGCGTCATCCCTTTTGTTCAACTTACAGTGAAGGGAAACGCGTTTAATTCTATATCCCAGAAACTATGCATTTATCGACTAAAATGTATATAATATTTTTTGTAGATAAATAAGTGATTTAATTTTCTTGTTTAGAAATTTTTTTTAAAGTCTATATGTACGGAGATATACTATAGTGCTTCAAACTTCATATATCACTTTCTTTGCACTATATTTCTTTAATGGTTAATTCGACATGAAAAAATCTTTCGTAAGACTTATAGAACACACGATTATCTATAATTTTTGTTATATTCATTTTTTACGTAGGGCTAATATTTCAAGAGTTATAGCGCTTTAAGTGTCGAAAAACGTAAATTCAAAAGTAGTTTTTTGCCAATATATTTTTAATTGCACGTTTTATTACAAAACTGTTTATAACATTATGACATTTGTTTTGCCCTACCTTGTAAGAGCTACTCTGAACAAAAAAAACTCAAATAATCAAAAGTCACTAATTCAGAGTTGCAGACATGACACATTTTGAATTAGTGAAAAATGACTAGAATTATTAGTGAATTTCCACTAATTGATCCGTGGTTTTTATGTAGACCTTCTCCTTCAGGTAGCCCAAAGAGAAAAAAGTTTGAAGCCGACAGATCAGGCGATTGCTGCAGTTATCTCAAATCGCCGTTTTTTATAGATAACACGGTTTGGAAATATTATTCTTGCAACAAATTCATTGACCCACGAGCGGTGTCGGCAGTAGCATCTTGCTGAAACCAAATGTTCTCATTGTTGTGGAAAGAGGCAGTCCTAAAACATTGTTCTGTACTTACCGATTGCCATCGGTCGTAACACTTGCACCTCTATCATTTTCGAAGAAATATGGTTCATAACTCTTGCGCGAGTCTATGCCACACGAAACAGGAACACGAAGTGAGTGTAATGGACGTTGGTGGAGATTTTTGGGATAATGTGTGCCCGATAATCCGCAGTTTTGTTTGTTCACAAATTTTTCCTAATATTCGTTCTTTAGGATGTTGGACGTATGGTAATCTTGAAACGGACTAGATGAAATTTAATATCATTTCCTTAAATGAGTTAAATTTAGTTCAAATACTTTAAGTCAATTACAAAATTTTGAAGAACTTTAAACGTTTAACACATAAAGCGACCCTCTTTAAGGACAAAACAACAAAAACTTTGCCTATTCTATAAAATATAAACGTTCTACACTTGAGTGAAATACATAACCATTGTCCATTTAAAATATAAATAAAAACGATAAGGGTTCATTTTATAACAAAATCAAGACAAAACCCAAGGATTTTAACAACACAAACCCCCCTCCCCCCAAAAGGGAATAAAAGGCATCTTCAAGATAATTAATAACCAGGGGACACTTTTGTCCTCTGAACCCAAGCTGAATGCTAAATCTTGTCACTTTACAGACAGGACCAACAAATTTGTATATTAATTCCATTTCTGCAAAAGAGTCCTTTACTGTAATATATTTATGTATTGTATGTATATATATATACCGTGTCCTCCATTTTGAAAGGCAGTTGATACCATGAAACTGGTTTTCCCTGTCAAGTGGCCCTTTCAGAAAGGACAAGGCAACACAGGCAATATTACCCAATATTTCACCCTCAAGACAAGGCCCTAAAGTGCTTGTTGTTACGCCATTTCACAACACACAACACCGGTGACCTGATATCGGAACTACTACACTTCTTTCCAAATTGAATAAATACACAGAGGTATGTGGTTTCTGTGCCTAGAGATTGTTACCGGCTGTCAGGTGAGTGGCACCTGGATGAATTGTATCCAGGGCCGCATGGGGAATGTATAGGGTTACACAGTATCATTCTGGGCAATTATGAAGCAATTTTTGAGCGATGACCTATGGCTTTTGTTCGTTAGTATGACAAAGCTAATAATACAACTACGAAAAAGTTAACGAAAAGTAATTCGATGTGCGCGGTAAATAACTGGAAATTAAAGTCGAGTCACTTAATTGAGGAAATTGAGTTTTCGACAGGTAATTATCGCCACGGGAAATTGTGCAATTCGAATGAACTTTCCAAGGCAATTCGGCGTTATTTTTTTTTTTGGTGTTGTGAAATTAATTACCCGAAATTTAATTTTCAGACTTTTGCAAGATTTAATCGCCCATCTGGGAGCGATATTTCATGTTTCATTGGAGAAAGTGAAAAGGGCGAGGAAATGTGAGTTTTTCCTTTAATAATTTGTTGTGTTTTTTTTGTTTTTATAAGGGCGAACATTGTTCTGGCAGAAGCAAAAATTAATTAATATTAATTATTAATAATCATTCCAAAATTGGTGCGAAATGAGAATAAAAATGTACGGCAATAATTAATAATAAGTTAATAAAGATTACTTTAGTGTTCCATAATAATTATTTGGATTTTTTTAACGGATTATTACGTATCTATACATTTACTTGAATAAGACTTATGGGGTGCGACAGCGAGGGAGACCCAACCTCCGCTGGAAGGATGGCGTAGACCAGGACGCTCAGAGCATAGGGATGCCAAACTTGATGACATCGGCTCAGAATCGGGACCGGTGGAGAGAACAGTTGCCAGAGGCCAGGACCGGATCCCCGTTGTAGAGCCGTTAAAGAAGAAGAAGATACATTCACTTTCTCTTCCTACACAGGGTGTACTAGGAAGAGTGACAAAGCGGCCGGCTGTGGATAGGTTATGGATGGACGAACAAAAAATCGTATGGTAAGGGGGGGGGGGGGTAAAATCGTAACGGTTTAGCCGCTAGGTCGTTTTGAAGTTTTTTTTTAGAGTTTTACATATCACCTTGTATTTTTGTAACCCTATGACCTATTTTCATGAATAAGGTATCAGTGTACGCAGAGTACTCCCACCTATCTAAAACTGTAAATATCAAGGTTCTACCCTATTAACTAGGGTTCCTCAAAACCCGGTCTTTTTTGGATTCGGCGAATCCGAATCCTTAAAACTGAGAACCGCCGATTTCGATTCAGATTCCGATTCCAAGTAAAAACACACAATTTTAATTTACAAAAAATATATTATTGTATTAATAGTCCCATAAATAGGTCGAAAAAAGGCATTCGCGAACAATACCGCACGCGATTTTTTTTACCAAATGATTTTATATATTTTTATGAGCTTAAATTCAAAATGCTAAACTTATACTGAAGGGAAACACGTTTAATTCTATATCTCAGAGACTATGCATTTTAAGAAAAAAATTGATATAATCTTTTTTGTAGATAAATAAGTGATTTAACTTTCTTGTTTAGAATTCTTTTTTGTAAAGTCTATATGTACGGAGATATAGTGCTTCAAACTACATATATCACTCTCTTTGCACTGTATTTCGTTAATGGTTAATTCTACATGAAAAATTCTTCGTAGTACTTATAGAACACGCGATTATCTATAATTTTTGTTATTAGCATTTTTTACGTAGGGCTATTATTTCACGAATTACGTATCGAAAAACGTAAATTCAAAAGTAGTATTTTGCCAATATCTTTTTAATTACACGTTTTTTTGCAAAACTGATTATAACGCTTTTCATGCGCAATTTCATTGCCCACATTTTTTGTTCCGCGAGGGCTGTGGAAAAGAGTTTGTGCTTATAACTTCAAAAGTAAAGGCCGTAGCAAAAAATTGTCCAGACCTTATTCATAGGAAATTGTCCGAGCTGTTCAATTTTGGGGAACAAAATTAGTTAACTAGGTTTTTTTTGGAGAAACAGGTGTTTTTTTTCTATCGAAATTTTCCGAGATAATTGGGTGGCACAGGTGATTTGGAACACCCCGTATAGTTCTACTTTTGGCAATAAAAATATAAAAAAAGCATAACAAAAATGTACTAATTACTTTTGCTTGTTTTGAATTGCTAGTTGCTGGTTCCACGGTAAAATAATTCCAAACTTTAGATCTTTTAGTTGCCATAGCTAAGGTCATATTAATTTTATAATATGTACTTTAATTTAAAAGGTATTATTATTTATAGGTACTTGCATGTCATTTTTTTAAACCAATTTTTGCATTTAAAAAATTAAACTGAAACTAAAACAATCGAGAATCCTAAAATGTTAAAACAATTTTGTTCACCATGACATAGAATCCAAACTCCCAGAACCTACCAAGATCTATTTTTTTTATCAAATTTTGTAATTTTTAGTCAAGTTGTTACTTTTAATTACCAAAGTTTCTAACAGATGGAACAACTAATTTTATTTTTTGTTATAATCAAGAATATTTATTTTAATAGTGAATTTCATATCGAGCAATCGGGGAATCGGGATTTGGCGAATTTCAGAAACGGATCCCGATTCCGAATGAATGTCAGTAATGAGTCATCAAAGTCAAAATTTTGGTTTTTAACTAAAATTTCAACTAAAACCACCTTTTTTTCCGAAAAATACTAAGTCAACTAATATTTTTTTTTTTTGCAAAATTGGAAAGCTTGGACAATTTCCTATTAATAATGTCTGGACAATTTTTATGCTACGGCCTTTACTTTATTAGTTTTGTTTTGTCAACAAATGAATAAAGTTGTAAAATCTTACTCTCGCCTCACGTAATTTTCTTTGCTTCATATAAAACCCTTAACCGTCATCTTTACATAATATAAGTTTTACAACAAGTAACCCTACGCCTGCATCAACCAACGGCTGCAGTTTACGCTCAGGAATTCATTTCATTATGTTTTGTCGCCAATTTAAGCAGCTTTCTGTGGAAAAGCGATGAAGTTTCGTGACAAAAGAAAAGTTGTGCCAAAACTGTTCAAGATGAAGCCATAATCATATGAATTCTTCATCAACATCTAGATGCCACCTTTGTGATGGTCAACACCATACAATGTTGCATCAAAAAGAAACAAATCATCCACATGTCCAAGCTACTACGTCCTTCGCCTTAAGCATATCTAAAGCTAAACCGAGTCAATTTGTGGTATTAGCTACAGCACTAGTTGACATCTTTACCGCAGAGCGTTATTGGGCGAAGAATCACAGTTCTCCTTCATTTCTGAATTTTGCTTATAGCTTTATTAAAGTAGTTTAGTTAGTAAAAAAAAACTCTGTCCCTCTTTGCTGGAGGCTCTTCCGAAGGTTCGCCAACAAATCGTTCGATTTTCTTTCATAATTCTCGGGACCAGCGTGTCACATTTTGGCGGGTTTTCAAATGATTACCTACGAGACCAAGGCCTAGTATCGCCGTCGGTTATGGTTTGAATCATTATTTATTCGATTTAGCACCAAAAGAAATGATAAATAATTAAAATCACATGTAGGAAACATGGGGCGAAATTGGTCATATCTACCTTTTTTACTTTGGGCACGTGCATCTCCCAGCTCGATTGCCACACGACTGTTTCCTAGTCAATAACATTTAGAGGACCTCAATAACTCCAACTACTGATAATAACGGCAACGTCACAAAAATATAACGACACCAAAACATGGCGGCTCATTTTGACCCTTCCCCAATGATGCCGGGTTAATTGGACATGCTTCTGCCAGATATTATCTCAAGATCATTGGCACAACTGATACTAACATATTTAGATACGCCAGCTATCAAAAGACAGTAAACGTCCCTGTAATTACGCTACCCTATAGAGACATCGTGATTTCGTGATCTGAAAACACACTGACAGTACAAGAAGACCAACTAAGTGGGTACTGCGATATCTAGGCGTGGGAACCAAAAAACCGGTTCTTGATGGCCTATTTAATGGGTTTTATTACCTGTTACTCGGTCATTAATAACTATTAATTCCCCATAAAAACATTAAATAGGCCATTAAGAAACGTTTTTCTTGTTCCCATGTCTAAGTATCGCAGTACCTACTCAACTCGAATAAACTAGAAAAATAGATATCTAAAACGACAACAGGGGCTTAAATATTAGATGAAGAGTGGACGATAATAAATTCTACAATTCTTCTGTATAACACGACAGTTGATACATAGTAGTAAATGCAGCCCACAGATATGTATCGAAGGCTGAGGCGCTCAGTAAAAAGTACTCAGAGATCTAAGCCGTGTTCGAGAGAAAAGTGCTTCGGAGAGTGGCTGGTCCCGTTTGTGAGGAAGGCTGATTTTGAAAACCATACAATAATGAAATCTACGTATATCATCGCTTAGAAAGAAACAGTTTTGGTGGACTTCTGTAAGCGGGTCATTTAGCTTGTAAGTACAATTGAACTGGAAGCTGCTCAAAAAGGCTTTTGCTGTTAGTTTTATGGGAGGCTATAACAAGGGAGTTCAAAATTTCACTAGCGCAGATCAGGAGGCTCAACATTGAAGTGAGGGCTAGGAAGGCCAGCAACGCTAGTAAGCAAACCTTCTGTAAGATATGAGGCTTAAAGAATTACATTGTGCCGTGACTCTCCACAGCAGTGATTGGACTAGTGGTGGCATAGGTTTCTGTGGTTTGGTAGCCCGCAATTGCTAAATAATTTAACAAATCCAGACTAGGCCAAGTCCAAAATAATGGTATGTACAAACCCCATTGAACCAATGAATGTATGTCTCGTTTTGCTGGCACCTGATCTGTATATCTAATGAAAAAAACAGACGTTCGATTGTAAAAATTAACTTTTTGAGTCTGTTTTTTCATTAAGGGTATTCATGAAAACGTGTACGTTTACACATTAGGTATACTCGTATTTTTACGAGGTTTGTTTGATGAACGCACCTATGATGACATGGTGTATGTAAACGATGTAATTGATTAACTGTTCAAACTGGACGTGAATTTCTAAATTACTAAACTGAAAAATGCCAATAAAATGCGAAAAATAAAATACCTCATTCATATTGCACTTAAAAACTCAAAACAATTAATAATTTGATGCCTAATTGGCATTTACCTATTTACACATATCAGTTATGCAGTTTACACAGCAAAACTTGAGCGTAAACTTATCTAGTGTGCGTATTTCACTTTCCATACAAATTTTGACAGTTAATTTACGTGGTGGTAAACTTATACGATTTACGCGGCTTACTAGGGTTTTACATGTTTGCATGAATACCCCTATTATAAATATATTTTTGGGGGTCATTTTAAGTACTGGAAAACCTTTTAATAGACGTTTTGTTACTTGTACGTGATAGTACAAGTATTGAAGAAAATTTTAAGCTCTGGAACGGTACTCTAGAAGAATCCGTAGACCAAGAGGAGCGTTTTTAGAAGAACGCCTTTTTTTACAAAAAGTGAAATTTCAAGGAAAGTGTTGAATATTTCGCAACAAAAATAAAACCGTTTTTTCAGCTAGCAAGAAGCAATATTTTTGCCAAATAACAGATATCTAAGTTGCGTTAAACAAAAGTTATTAGCAAATTTAAAAAACGTGAATTTTAACTGTTTTTTGCAGTTATCTCTATGTTTTGTGCAATATCAATCGAAAGATAATTTGAATACCTACAACTTTATAATTTGACTTTTTTCGATCCGAGCTCAAGTTTTTTTGTTATTTGGAAAAAAGGGTTTTTTTCACATTCCGGAATTTTTTAGGTTAGGTTCGCCATGCCAAATTCAAAAACAAAAAACGCTATCTTTTTTAGAATTTTTTTTTCCTATATAACCATATTTTTTGTTTCCTGATGGCAATTATTATATGGATTTTTGTAGATTGATTGGACGGTTATTGAATAACCAAGCGGCTGTCAAGGTACTAGGCATGGTCTACTATATGTTATGACCAATCTGGCCAAAATCTGTCAAAAAGAATGATAGGTGTTGCTTTCCACTGTGTGTGTCTAAGATAGATATCACCATGCAGTTCCTTTTAATATCAGGCTATATATAGAGGAGTTTTGAGATCATGCAGGAAGACTAGACTAATCTGCCCTGACTACATCAAACAAATATCATGGAATGTCCCGATGACACGGAAAGATATCGCCAGATGTCGATCATCACAGCCACAGGACCCTGCCCGTTTTGAGAACATTGATAATTCCAGATTGGGGTTGTAGGACAACACCCACTGCTCTCAGGTTTGTCGCGAGGGACATCCAAGAGAGACAACCAAACATTTTCTTTGCAGTTATCAGGCTCAGTCCAGGTTCAGATACCGTGAATTTGGAAACTCTTTTAGAGCTTAGCAGAGGCTACGAAGCTTAAAATGGGAGATATGATATGGTATCAGAATATGACCGGCTGAATATAAAGTCACTACAATCATACTGCGTATAGGTTTTTCATGTCCCCATCCGCTGTCGATGATCGATGAAAGTAACTGCGCTTTCGCCCATTAGGTAGAACTCCATCAGAATACAAAATTTCAAATAAATTGGTACAGCCTTTTAAAATTTACGAAAAAAGGGAAATGCCTTTTCGATTAAATAAAGAATTTTATAAAATATATCTAAAAAATTAAGTATTGACTATGCATATGTGAAAAAAACTTGAAACTGGATAGAAATTTAAAATAGCAACAAGAAATGACATTTTTTTACAATAAATCGATTTTCTATTTTTCTTTGTTTATAGTGACACAGTAACTCTCCTTATATGTCGAAACCCATCACGACATTCACGACTCTGCTAAAGACAGTAACTGATGTAAACCCCACAAGACTGTGAGGAATAAAAATGTGCATTTAACTTGAAGAAGCTATTTTTAAGGCACCTACGTGCCTGCAAATGTCATTCACTGTCTCTTGATACGTAACAGCAAAAAACATAAAAATGAAAACGATATGAATAAATATATAAGTACAAACAAAAATATAAAAAATATGCAATTCCGAAGACAGTTTTCATTTCATTATCATAATATTGAAAAATAAAATTTACCTTTCTATATACCTTCGTGATTACCTTATGCCTTTAACAATTTTATAACGCTTATAACCGTTTACAACGCAAGGTCACAAGCCACACAACAACTTGGGCTATGGAAAAGGCCAATGAAAAAATTTATCAAATATAAAAGCACTTCCTTTTATCATAAAAAAAAATTATATGAAACAGATAACGTACCCCCGTCAATAAAGATAAAAAAAAAATGGTTGCATCCCAGAAGCTCATCATCTCCAACAACCCATAAAATCACAACTCTTCGAGTCCTGCTGGGAGAAGAAGCGTATTATGGCGCTGGGCTGGGAAGAAAGTAATGGGTCATGTTTACCCTGTATTAAAACAAGTGGGACACGTCTTGCTTTCAACGTAAGTTATAGAAAGCGCCCCGTTCTATAGCAGTCAGGGTATGATTACTCATTCCCCGAAGATCCTTTAAAGGAGAGTCCCTTTTGTGAGTCCCCGAAGAGAAGAAGAGTGGATTTATTTACTTTATCTTTACTGACCCCATCCATTGGTGAATATAATACGGAAGTTGGTCCTCATGGTTTGCTTAAGTATCGTTCATTTTATTTTTGCAGGACACCCCCCCCCCAACAGCCTCATCCTTTTCGTCGCCAGCATCTCCTCATCGCCAATCCATTGCCATGGCACTAATAATATGCAGGGCGATACTAAAATCTCGATGGTAGTTAAATATTTAGGAATGACTGGAATGAGTCCTGCTATCACCTATATTTTATATCTACAGAAAATTAGAAAACAAGGACGACGTTAGCACGTGCCCCAGGGGGGGGGGGGGGGGTGGCTATCTGCTTTGCATGCATTGCAGCCAGTGGATAACGTTGAGTGGTGCCATCGCGGGCAGAAAGATAATCATAGCAAATGCTGGTATATATCCTAGGGTGGGGATGAGTGTATACTATTGAGTATATACTCCATAGGAACGGGCACATGGACACATTCGAATGATCTTTGGCATTTGCGAGTCGTAAATAGAACACTTTTGTTAGACTAAGGAGCAAAAGGAGGTTTATCACGAAACTGGGTCAAATCGGGAATGGGGTAGAAAGAGAGATAGACACGGAGAGTTACCGGGGGGGGAGAGTGAATATGGAAGGATAAAACCAAGAGTGGGCGATACTTGTTCGAAAATCCTGTCGAATGAATGAAATAACTAAAAAGGACGTTGAGGCTGAAAAAGAGTGGAAATTCCCCTCTGGAAATTGCTTTCATCGTTCTCATGCCTCCTAGCTCGTAACACGGTCGGAATGTTTTTCTAATTTTCCACCCAGACAAGAGTCAGAACAGAATCCTTTCATCCATTCATGTTGACTTTTCACAGGAACCTAATGGAACTAGATGCCATCATGATAGATAAAGGATCCATCGAGCAGCAGTAGAGCCAACAACGACGACAAAAGTGTGTGTGCAGTTTTTATTTCGGGATTCACTAGAATTAAAAGAAAAGCAAATTAGCCAAGGAAAAGAGGTCGTCTTTCTCTCGTATTTAGCTAGGATGTTTCAATTTCGTTAAAAGGACTCCACAGGTTAGAGTGCAAACCCAAAAAAAAGGATATATTAAACTTTCTATATCCTTTCATAATTTTTAAGTATGTTTAAACATATTTTCCATTTACAAAACAGCCTAAAGGATGCTTTTCGTGGATTTAATTGAATTTAAGCAAGTCCTTTTAGAAATTCAAAAATAACATTTTCCAAGGGCATAAAAGGACTTAAAAGTTCCCCGTCTCCCCCCCCCCCAACCCCACCCACACTTTACAGACAGTTCTTAGAGCGCGCAACCGGTGCCGAAGCATAAATATTCCGTGACTAATGATTAAAGGATTTTACCTTCTCTGCTCGTCCTGTGCCGCTCTCTCTTCGCTATGCTATGCCTTTCTCTACCTTTCTTTACCTTAATTACTCGTTTCGCTGTCAAATTACTCCCTAATTCTGGGCTTGATGAAAAGTAACCATTGAAAATGCCGCCGCCACGACGAGCACCAACGGAAAAACAAGCGAGGACGAGAAAGGAGCTGGCTTCTGAAAATAATTGCTACTACAAAGTCTCGTACCTTTTCCTCCTTCAGCCCAAAGAGCACACCTATTCGTCAAGTTTCAGGTGAGAATGATTTCGAAAGCGATTTTTGTTTTTTCTTTTCTTTTCCGTTATTTTTTTTTCTTCTTCTTTGGTTGTTTTATATTTCGAAGGATTTCTTCATTCTGAATAAATTGATTATGAACTACACACAACCAAGCAAAGAATAAGTGTGAAATTGTTAATTCCCGCGTCGTCGTCACAGTGTAAGAGTGTGTGTTTGTCGCTATATTTATGTATTTTTTTTTATCCTTCTTTTGTCCATTTTTGTTTGCTTACATTAATGGCACGTGACGTTCGCTGTTGGTTTAATTTAATTAGGACGTTGAAAAGGGTTTTTGATTATTGATTGGATTAGAAATTAATTGTAGTGTAGTTAGAAATTGATAATTAGGTGTTTTCTATCTCATCTCATGCTGGGGGTTTTCAATGTGGGATCAATCAATATTATATACTATTGCTAGCTTCAAATTCTAAAGGATATTCAAAATGGTTATGGGCGTGTCATTCGAGTTTTGAATTTTCACATATTCAAGGATTTCTTTTCATCAATGTTTCGTCATGAATATGAAAAATAATTTTTTTGATTAAATGAAAAATCATTGAACAAAATGATGTTTTCATGGTAAAAAAAAATATCAATAAAATTTCGTTAGGAAAATTAAGTTAAAAAAAATAGCTGCAAAGCATCAGAAGCATAGAAATAATTATTTTCCTGCAAGTGGTAATCTCTTGATTTGCTCTTGTTAGCGTTGAAGCCACGCCTGTGGATGTCGAAAAGCTTTTCTTTTGTTCGCCTTTTGCAATAATTGTTTTTTCGTCTTTTTCCAAGAGCGAGTGTCGATTTTCCAAGCTGTCCCCGTGATAAGTACTAACCACGGTCCAATGCTGCTCAACTTCTGTAATCGAACGATAACCGCACTGTGCTAGTGGTGTATTTATGGTCATTAATATAATTGCCAGTTTTGCTCATTCTATAAAACTTCTGAAAATTCCAGTAATGCTCCCTTGGAAGCAAATTTGCAGCGCTCAAAATACGCCGCCGAGCAGCGCTCCCAATTTTCTCCACTGGGTAATACTATGGATACACACAGATATGGTATCCCAGCGAGAAATTGAGGCGATTTTGAACAGATTCTGGAGTGCTGATAAGGGATGTCAACGCGCTTCTTATTCAAAACCCCAGTTCCTTTCCTTTTAACACTGGCTTGTCATCAGAGCGAAGCCCTTATATTTGGTTGTTGAAGAAGCGCAATTGAAGCTGGGAAATTGAAGCTCTTGGGAAGGTCCTGAATCTTTCGTGACTCATATTATCAATATTATCGATATTTTCCTGAATTAAACCCGCAATTATTTCTCAGTCTCAATAATTAGTTTTTACACAAATAGCTAAAATACATTTATTCCAACAGCATTAATTCAATAATAAAATTTCACTTAGGCTGGTCTCACACTGCAGCCGATTCGGGCCGAATTTTTCAAACAATTATTTTCCTTTCTCAAATACGGCCGTAAAAAAATCGGCCGAATCTGCTGCAGTGTGAGACCAGCCTTATTGTTTTCACCAGAAATAGTATTTCACAACTAATGCGGTTTAACAAAAACCACAAATTTCCCAACTAAGGGGAATAAGAGAAGACTTGAAAAAAGCAATGGAAAAAGTGGGAGAATAGAGTGCGTGCTTCCTGAGAGCTTCCGTAGCCTATGAATGGGAAGCGCTACATTCTTGCTGCTTTTGGCAGCGCTTGATTAATTTCCCGTTGGGATCTATGTGTGTATACACATTGTTTTTGTGGTATACATTTGGCAGAGGTGTCACATGATGGTTGGTAGTTTGAAAATATTTTTGTCCTCTTGATCTCCATTTTCTTTCTTCCAAATCCAACAATATTCCAATCGATTTATTTTTTTCTATCAAAACAGAACAACGTGATTTTAATTCTCTGAAATATTAATTAAAAATTGTGGGCGTACGTTGTTAAATTATAGTGTTGTTTCCATGCAATGGCGTTTCTATCAATAAATAGGTCGCTATGTCAGGTTTGTGGATCCGCCGAAGTGAGGCACATGCGCTGAAGCGCACCGTCTAAACCGACTCTTATTTAAACTTTCGAATTATTGCCATTTTCAGTGGACCAAAACTAGGCAGAAAAAATAGGACTTATAAAATAAGCGTAAAGGACATACAAAAGGGAAAACAGACGGCAATTGCGGTTTTGTTAAAAACCTGTAATTTTTCTGACCGGTATATAGCCAAAAAAAAGAATGCTTCTTCTACTGAATAAAGAAAGGAGAAAATATCTTCGGACAAACCCTATAACTGAAAAGAGTAAACGTAAAAATTGCTTTGGAAAAAGGAGAAAGGAAAAACGATAGGACTGAAACGGGAAATCATCCATACCGTTCTGCAATAACGTAAAGCTTAAGGTCCTGCCTGATTAGAAGAGCTAACCCAATCGGGAATAAACATGAGACCAAATAGACTCAAAGCATTTAGGACTAATATGTGTAAAATTATGGTGTTACAATTTTTTGATGTCAAACATCTTTGCGGCCGTTGAGAGTAATTCTTCAAGGTCGGGAACATTTTGTGGGAACGCTTTTTAGGGAACGCTTTATAGGGAACGCTTCGTCCAATCCAATTTTCATTCCGGGAAACGGACGATCTGTATTGAGCAAGACAGAATAAGACGGAGATTTTAAAAAAAAATAGTAGCACCAAAGAAAAGTTTTTATATGCCGCGAGCCAGACATGACGAGCCAGATATAGGCAGAGTGGAACAAATGGTTGAGTGGTTGCCTTAAGACGTTGATATTCCAAAAAGTCGCGGGTTCAATTCTTGATCTCTGCATTTGAATTTTATTATTTATATTTAATGGTTTTATTTAGTATATTTGTTTGTTTGTTTGTTCGGTTCAAATCTTGCGACAACTTTTTCAACTACTTCTACTTAACCGATTCTTATGAAACTTTGCACACACATTGAATTCCCGTGACAATGCAATCTGACATTTTTGTAAAAAATCAAGATGGCGGTTCCAAGATGGCGGACGAATTTTCCAATTGTGTTCCGATTCCATTGAAAATCAGTATCGGGGGGTTTTTAGGGCCACAAACAAATGACGATTCTGTGGTCAAAAAGAGAAAATTCAAAATGGCCGCGCCAATATGGCGGATGAATTTTGCGAATGGGTTCTGAATCCATTGAGAATCGGTATCGGGTTGTTTTTAGGGCCACGAATGACGATTCTGTTGTCAAAATTTTGCAAATTCAAAATGGCCGCGCCAATATGGCGGATGAATTTTGCAAATATGTTCTGAATCCATTGAAAATCGGTATCCGGGGGTTTTTAGGGCCATAAATGACGATTCTGTGGTCGAAATTTGAAAATTCAAAATGGCGGATGAATTTTGCAAATGTGTTCTGAATATGTTGAAAATCGGGATCGGGGAGTTTTTAAGATCACAAATGACGAATCTGTTTTCAAAATTCGAAAATTCAAAATGGCAGCGGCAATATGGCGGATGAATTTTGCAGATGTGTTCTGAATCCATTGAAAATCGGTATGGTAGGGTTTTTAAGGTGACAGATGACGATGTGTGGACGAAATTTTAAAATTCAAAATGGCTGTACGATTTTGGTAATAACAATTCGATTTCACTGAAATTCTCTATTTGGGTGTGTTTAAGGTCGGAAATAATGAATTTGTTATCAAAATTAGAAAATTCAAAATGCCGCTGACAATATGGTATGTAGCATTGAGTCGCGTAAGAACTTTGGAAGGGCTATGTATTGAGGAGCTTGATTGTGAGAAATTAACAGGTAAGAAACCGTGCAACAAAGATGCAATGAAAGAGTTGGAAAGGATGAGAAGTTTGCATGATGATACGAGCCAAAAACCAAACTAAAAACTAGAAAATAAAAATAGGTAAAAAAACTTGCAACGCAAAATTGCTGTGCGATAAAAGAGCTCCAGAGCTGCGTGTCCCCTTTGCGTTTGGGATGTAAAATTATTCAATTTAAAGAAAGATGAAGATCGCCAAAGATGTTTCACATCTTTCACGTGCACTGGTTACACGCGCTATATTTTTTCTTTAATATATATCATTATTAAAATTTTCAGTTAATTTTTAATTTTTTGTTATAAATATAACAAAAATTTCATAATCTGTAAAATTTGCTAAGAATTTCGCTTGGAAGTGGCAACGGAAATGTCCCTTTTGTGAAAATTACAGGAGAATGATTTAGAGAGGACAACATTGCCAAAATAATTAAACATTCACCAGCTCTTACCATTTAGAGTTATATAAGCAATGATGGCACTGGTTACATTCATTTCGTTGAGGGATCAGTACAAATTCATTCTATTTGAGGTCCCACTTCCATATGTCAATTCCGAACGGTATGGACGTTCCCATTATACCTTCATGCAATATGGAGCGCCTTACCCACCTGAATTTCTACAACGCTGCAGAATTGAATTTCCTACTTTGGCCAAGAAATTCTTCTGACCTATAAACCCTATAGAAAAATTGCTGAGCCCTTCTTAAGTCCGAAGTAAATATAGTGTATCAAATCCCACCGTCCAAACATCTGCTTCTGCATGACTGGGCAACGTAATACATATGTATGTAATGAAGAACATACATCTAACAATGGCTTTATAGACTTACAGCATCTGGTATGCATGCACTCCCTTTAATTGGTGTACAATACAATTAACTATCGCTGCAGGCAATAACCTGTAACTTAAGCTCGGAATCAGGCGGACATCACGTTAAACACGAAAGAGGACTAGTGTAGGATTATCTAACGGCAGAACAATGAGAGAAGGAAGCATTTCGACTCGCTCAGGTGAAATAAAGTGATAAACAAATATAAAGTAATCATACTTGCAGTATGCGAAACGAGATGGTCGCAGTTCGATGAAGTAAACACATTAAATACTCATAATAACAAGTTAATATCATCCGGCAATTAAGGAAGAACAGTAAATATTTTAAAATATCGGAATGTAATTAACAGCATGATTATTTGGAAAGCGCATTCCGATAGGATTATTATGGATGGATGAGAGAACAAAAAGAATATACGAAAATTTAAGAATAAGATTGATTATAATAATTTGTTACACATCACTCTGTGTTCTTTATTTTTTCAAGTAAATTGAAGCGAATTGAAGCAATTGAACGGATAATTTCCGATCAACATTTTCTTGTTGGAGGCCAATATTGACCAATAAGATAATTCAAGCGTTCGTGCGTCTATTGGAAATGGGATTGCGGGATTGCCGATAATTTCAGATACAAGCTCACTTCCATACATGCAAATGGGGTAGAAAAGGAAAGAGTGAGTACAATTTAAACTGTTGTTAGGGCTAAGCTAAGGCTTAATTTAGTTGGTAGTAAGGTTTAATGAAAACGTGATGAATGTGTAATTGCTATTGGGCGGTAGTTCGAGGGGTAATTAGATTCACCTACGGTATAGGCCACCAGTATGAGTATGAGAGGTCCAGTGGATTTATTGTCTTCAAGCTTTTTGAGATACCTATGCACTTCTAGAGTCCAAAACTCTGTCCACTGAGTAAGAGGAACCCTCGACGGTGTCAGTTTCGGGCAAGGAAGAATTTGAGACGAACAGAAATGTAAAAAGGTCGGCCGTGGATTTGCTTCCTATAAACAGCTCCCCTTGTAAATGAAAGAAAGAGTTGTATATCAAGTGAAATTTTTCGTGATAGTAATTCCAAGGACCAGGACCGGTTTTGCAGCCAGCAGCGGAATTAATGATTTTGCCTACTAATCTATCATCGATTGATGATTTGATTTTCCTGGTGGTGGATTTACGGGAGTTTCTCAACTTGATGTACTCACGTCACTCAGAGAATGTCTGTACTCTCCATAGACGATTTTTTGGCTTATGGAATTGCGTTCATAACTCCTGATTAAACCATCGTTGCAGCCTAGGTATGTATGGCTTTGAACGAATGAGGGATGAATAAACGCATTCCGCACAGATCCCAGTTTGTAGCTTGGGAAAAACAAATAAGCGCCAGCTAATCAGCTTTCTCATAATGACAAATAGTTCTCCAAAGATTGATATGGAAAATTAGTGCTGACTGTAGTGGTTTGAGTTGCCTAGAAGCGAATCAACTTCGACGGAGTAGCGCGGTGAGAGGTAAGAAAAAGATAAACGTGGTAGGCCCCTTGTTCTGCAGCGTCAGAAACTCGTATAGAATGATTTAGAATTTGATGCAGAATATTAGTCTCTACAAAGAGGTCGGCGTCCATGCCAGAAATACTGGTGCTATTCGATTAATTCAGCCAATTTACAATGTGAATGTTGCAATCTCCTGCAACAATGATTTCACACTCCTAATGGAGGTATAAGAATTTGGAGATACGTTCGGAGATAGCGTCAAATCCTTACAAGGAGGTTTCATTACCCAGTAGGGAACGGAAGGCTTCCGGATTCGATTCCGTATAGTATACTTGCCAGGCATAATGGCTACTTTTTGGATTACAGAATGCATTCTTTGGATTACAGAATGCATTCTATGTATGGAATGCATTCCATTGCGATGTCCTAGCCGGGAAGCCATAACGGATACCTTTTCTTCCACAGGAAGTTATAACGACTATTTTCTGCATTACCATAGTAATAGATCCCCATTGCTCCCATTTCACTGATGAAAGAATGCATTCCAATTCCATCAATTCCTAAATTCCCTACTGGGTACTAATATTAGGACTCCTGTAGGGACGTGGTTTTTGGGAGTAATATAATATTCATAGTATACATGACAATTCCCCTATGAGAAGAGAGATTACGCACTAAAGTATACCCTGAAACTTAACGACCTAAACCGTCACTAGGTAAAATTGGGGGAGAATATTTATAAAGAAGGCGCATCCCGAAAAGGAAATTCGTTTGAAGCCCACGAATATTGCAAAAATCCAAATAAAAATTTTTGTAACATGGCTTCGCATGCGCAAGGTTGTAAAGCTTCAGTTAAAGCCGACAATGGCATTATCATAACAATTGGAGCTAACGAAAAGCGCTTTGCTGAAGTATAATGTCTCCTAAATCAAGAAAAATATCATTAGGCTGTGAAGGTGGAAAGGCCAAGGTAAAGGTGTGGAAAGGAAGTAAAAACTATAGAAGAAGCAAAACTTATGCTTCGTCTCTCAAATTCACCTTTCTTCCGTGTGTTGTTGACACCCTCAATTTCTTATTAGGTACACGATACCATTTATTTTTGTTTTTTTGTCTAGATATTTTTTTGTTTTAAATTTAATATTTTTTAATTTTAAATGGAGGCGTGTAAAGGTTGCTGTCTTTGCTCAGACTAGGATTGAAGGATTTGCTCTGGATACTTGGCCTTAAAGCGGCCTTTGGAATGACATCTGAAATGGAATATATACGCACATGCTACTTTTTAAAATGACTATAAGCAGAGATAGAAGCTTTACCAAGCCATGCTGAATTAGAACTGAAGAAATCTCTACCTTACGACATTCAAATTATTAAAGAGTAGAGATAGTGCAGGCGCTGGGCGGAATTAAGTGTGCAAAATGTGAGGACCGCATTCCGTCAACAGACTTCAGTTGAGAATAGCTCAAGGATAAATAATTCGGATGTTGCCGGTCCATTTTTGGGTCCAATTTTTTTATTGGCTCCAGCTCCCAGTCTATACCTATTAGTATTTTTTGAAAATACCTAAAACTTCAAGTATCGATATCTCGAAAACGAAGTGAGATGTCGAAAAAAATTATTTTACATTTTCGTCTTATTTTGGGGTGTTTTATCGAAATTCATAATTAAAATATGGAAGGCACTGAAATCCTAGCTGTGATATAACTATAAACTTTTGGGAAATACCTCAAAAAGTCAACTTCAAGTGTCAATATCTCGAAAACTAAGCGTGATATTGAAAAATTTTATTATATATTTTCGTCTTATTTTCTGGTGCTTCATCAAAATTCATCGTTAAAAAGCGGGCCACAGAAGCCGTATGGGTGCCAATAAAAAGAAAGGGGTAAAAATAATTGGACCCAAAAATGAACCGGCAACATTCGAATTATTCATCTTTGAGCTATTCTAAACTGAAATCTGTTGACGGAATGCGGTCCTCACATTTTGCACTTTCAATTCCGTCCAGCTCCCAGCCTAAGAGCAAGGAAAACGGGTTGCATCAAATAATCCTAACATCTCTTCCTGGCTCTCAGTATGTGCATTTCTCCAGGGAGTCGAACAATTTGATAGACCCTTCGATGTTAGTTTGTCCGCGTGCTTTAGGCAACGGAAAGATGGTCTATCACATTATAGATGGTGTTCCAGCGTCTATTTAATACATGGTTTCTTTCATTCTTTAGCCGTGTTCTTAGCTTTGTTGAAAAGCCTTCTACCAGAGAAACTTGCGATTATTCAATATATTTATCTCAGACCTGTCGGAAAAACTGGAGAATATTCCCCATCTATTCTATGCTGATGACCTCAAAATCTATAATGTCATAAGGTCCCAGAACGACGTAACTTTCTTTCAAACAAAGCTAAACGCTTTGCAAGACTGGTGTACCAGCAATAAATTACAACTCAAAATCAGCAAATGTCATGTAATCACCTTTTCCCGCAAAAGAAACACACAGCTGCAGGAATATTATCTCAGCGACAAGGCTTTAGACCGTGTCGATCAAGTTATAGATCTAGGCATTGTTCTAGACAATAAATTAAATTTCAACTACGATAATATTGCTGCCAGAGCCAACAAGCTTCTTGGCTTTATAAAAAGAAGAGCCCATGAATTCAATAACGTTCGGGTTACAAAAACTCTCTTCTGTTCGCTCGTCTGCCCAATCCTGGAATATGCGTGCCCGATCTGGGATCCTATATTTCAGGTAAATAGCAGTAGATTGGAATCAGTACAGAAGGAATTTCTCCTCTTCGCTCTGAGAAACCTACACGACCCGCGCGATTTTTTCAGCTTACCGCCCTACACGGACAGACTCAAGAAGTTGGAACTCATGCCGCTGTCACATAGGAGGAAAGTGCTTATCTCTTGCTTTACTCTGGACGTCCTAAACGATAACGTTAAGGTACAGTTACTGTCCGATAAAATCAAGTTCAATACCGAAGTTCGACACACTAGGCATACAAAAATGCTTAAGGAATACCCTCATCGGACAGAATACGCAAAGAACGAACCCGTCAACAGATGTTGTATGACTTTTAATAGCCACAGTGTATGCTTCTCACCCAACATAAAAAAATCATCCTTTAAACAAAAAATTGTATCCCTCTTGACATCACAATCACCATGAACTAACCATAGACTTAAGCTGACAAAGTATAATTAACTATACATGTATTTTCTGCATTGTAATTTTTGTAGTAGGTTTAAGTATGTCTTGTTTGGCAATAAATAAATAAATAAATAAATAAATAAATAAATTATGTCTGGTGGTTAGAGGGGCAGATCACACAAAAAGTCTACAAATTTTTTCGCGAAAATATTTTTCATTCTGTGCGTTTTACTGAACACCCTGTAGACTTCGTGTTCTGTACCCACGAATTCAATGTCCAAACTGAGGAGCTGGGGAACATAACCGGACTTGTCCCAATAATTGATTTTTACACTAGAGCAAAAATACTGAATTCGATAGTTACACATTAGCTGAAATTTAGGCGTTTCAATATAATTATAGCTTATTATATAAATAACCAATAGCCCACTTTTTGGTCACTAAAATACATATTTTCTATATATTTTTTTCGTTTTTTTAATGGACAAGTCCGGTTTTGTTTGGCAACGATGGATATGTATGGGACATCTCCGGTTTTGATTGAAAACCGTCATGGACAAGTCTAGTTATGAAACAATTTCCTTTGAATTTTTTTCATTTTTTTATAGGAAAAGTCCAATTATGAACGAAATCAGTATTTTAAAAAAATGTTTTCTATGGGTTTGAACCATTTTTGGATGAAAATATTCCAGGGGTCCCTAGACATAGGCTTAGAGAGTACAAAAAAAATTTAAAAAAAAAATCGGTTATTGTGGACAAGTCCGGTTATGTTCCCCAGCTCCTCAACTAATATGACGAAAATGCGGCATTTACCTCCCTATTCATTGTGATTAAAACACTGGAACTCAAATCTAGAACTTTCATCCTTATACCGTTTATAAAAAGTTGGAACGCATTCCTGGTTGATTTCCTACAGTTTAGTAGTCCTGTCATGCGTTATCTCCCTCGTTTTTGTTAGCACTGCCACAAGCCAAACAATGGTGGGAATTGCCTGTGATAATAATTGCAATTAATTATAAGACGCAATATTTTTTTCACTAATTCTTTTAATGCTAGAAAAGCGCTTAATATTTTTGTGGTTCGACTTTATTGTGTTTTATTTGCTCAATAAATCTTAGATCTTAACTACAGATTAAACAACTTGAGTCCTTCTATCCTTAAACGTTTAAACGACAAAGTCTCTCAACCAACATCTTTTTTTGAGATTTATGTGACCTTTTATATTGAGATATTACTTGGCCTTCGGTATTATTTAACCTATGACTTTTACTTTTCGTATTTTTTAATCTTTTCCAATCTCGCCTTCAATTGGAATCAATTCCGTTTCAAAGGAAATCATGAATATGCGGGGGCGAGCTTATAAATATTCAGAATTATCCTCAGATACTGGTAAAGGGATTTTTTTAGGATGTCAAAATTTTTAAATTATATTACTGCATAAAATTTATTAAGATATTTTTTAACGATTAATCCTAAATTCGATGTGTTTATGCTTCAAAAATTCAACAATGCTTGGATTTAAATGTGTTATTCCTAATTATACAAAAAGGATCATATCTTCTTCTATATATATAAAATAATGTCGAGTTAGTTACAGCATTTATAACTCAAGAACGACTGGACCGATTTTTCTCTTACATTTTGTATGGAACGGCTTTTTTGATGATACCTCGAGAACCTTGACTGATTTCGATGAATTTTGTTTTTTTCTGTTCGTCTCGGCCTCGAGAAGTTTCGCCGCGCATTGGAAAAGTAAGAAAATCACAAATACATATAAACATCATGTGTCACGATGTTCGTACACGCTAATCTCTGAAACCGCCGAACCGATTTCAATGAAATTTTGTGAATGTGTATGGCTGGTTCTAGTTTGAAAGATAGGATAGTTTTGGACCCGATAAGTCGAGCTGTTTTCGATGTTGTTTGTTGTTAAGCGCCTTACTTGAGAACGGCTGGATAGGTTTGGCTAATTTTTTTTAAAGGGTTCATAAAAGTAAAAATAAGGATTTTAGAGAAAAATAAATTGGAAAGTTTTCCCGGAAAATTGGAAAATTGAAGAAAAACTGAACGTGCCTTTTATATGGGAGTTTTGTTATTTTTTCATTGGCCATTCATGAAAGACATGTCACTGTTGTTCACTTGGCCGTACAGTTGTAAAATGGTAAAAGAGTAAAGTTTGCCATCTACACAACCACTATATACAACATTGACCACATTGTTTTAAATGTACCAGAATGATGATATCGCCCGAACGGTCATATACTCCGAAATGCCAACATATTATACTTGGAATAAATCGTCAAAGAAATTTAAGATGTCTACTATTCTCGGCAGGAGAGTTTCTATTATGCATTTAGGGTAGGACTAGATTCAAGACAACCAACATTTTATACATGGCTTGAATGTGATTGTGGCAGGTGTTTAGTGAAAGTGGGTTCAGCGTTGTATAAAATTTTCTCAAAGAAGTAGATTTTTCTACTAATTTAGAGGAATTGAAACTTTTCGGCTGACGGCTGTGATGGGCAAAACAAAATAGCCACATAATGCACATTCTTATGCATTGGCTAATGAATAAAGCACCACAGAATATCAAAGAGATATGCCTGTTTTTTCCTGTCAGAAATCATAGTTTTATGCCCGCTGATCGAGTGTTTGCCAGATTGCAATTAATTGAATGAATGAAATTAAAAGGACTCACGTTCATTACTATAAAGGGAGAATACTATTGAATTTTTGAAAAGCATGGTAATTTGAAGAAACTTGGAAGCAACCAATCTTTTTTGACATTAAAGACTACAAACTATTCAGACTTTCAAGAGAATTGCAATGAAAATAAATGGCAGAACACGTTGCAGTGTCCAAGCTTTTGAATCTTTCAGATTTGAGTTAGGAAACGTACCGGTCCAAACTTTATTCAAAAAAGGTAAAAGACACCGTAAAGAACTAAAGGTTTCCCTGCTGCCAAAAAAGGATGCTATCAAGTTATTGAATAAATAATTTGGTGATAATTGGGCTGAGCAGTCGGAGCTTGCCTGGTACAGCGATGAATCAGTACAAGATTGTGAAGCAGAAAAATGTGAATGCCTGGAGCCGGATTTATAGTACCTAATAGTACCAATAAAGTCTTTATTAAAATACATGTTATTTCTTAATTATTCTAGGGTTTATCAATAGGGCATATTTTCCTTTAGTCAAATCAAAAAGGACTATTTTCAAAAATCGAAGGCACTATTTGTGCAGTACCTGAACAAAAGGGAATATTTCAGAAATTAATATCTACTCAAATAAAAATATCTGAATTTCGACGCTTTTGAACAGATACTCCTCATATAGGGCCAAGTCAATAATGCACGTTGCGCAAGCAAATGACTTCTCCGGCAATTGGAAGTCTGTAGCTGAATAAGTCATTTGCTCGTGCAACATGCATTATTGACTTGACCCATAGTGATCACTCAGAAATACGTTCCTTTCTAATTTTTGCTTTTTTTTACACATATCCAATAGCTTTTCACAAATTCACAAAATGATTACAACAAATTTATTGAAATTTGGACAGGACAGGTCTGTCGGGTCAGCTAGTTATATATACACCAACCATATAATAGTAACATATCGCCATAATTCCATATATGAACATGTTAAACCCTTGTGAATATTCTAAGAGCAAAAAATTAATTTGCTTCATTTAAGTATAAATATTTCCATTCATAGGTATAGGTGCAAAAATATTCAACTGCTACATATTTTCAAAAGGTGTAAATCCATATCAATTTTATAAACGAAAATTCTATACTATATATTTGGCATAAGCGTCCTTGAAAAACTATAAAATACTATTAAATTATAAGGTTAAATCAATGAATATTAAAGTTTTTATATTGTTGCTATTGATTTCTTTTTTCATGCCTATCAATTTTCATTTAGAATTCTCACAATTAAGCAAAAATTACTGAAATAATCCTGAAATTTGAGAGTTTGATTAACCCCAAAATTCCAAGTAAACTGCTTATGAAGGAAAACCAATATTTTGTGGGTTTTTACCATAAGCGGTGAAATAACAATTAATTACTTATAAGAAAGGTCAGATATCGTGTCCAAGGTGAAAAAGTATCATGCATTTTTTATTGGAGAATACCAATAGGCTTGTAGTTTTACAAATTAAATTTTAAATGCTTATAGACACTTTTTCCTTTTATTAAATTATTTAATAGAGATCAAAAAAAAATTTAAACCAAACTATTTAAAATAATCTTTTTAAGAAAATGATATTTAGGCAACTTTGATAACATATAATGTTTACCAAATTTCTTGTATGCTAAAGGCGACTATTCTATGTTGTAGATGACATAAAAGTGATATACAATTTCCGATTGGAACAAAGCATACAAGGCATAGAGAGAATGTTATGATATTCAAGCCTGAGCATGCTTATCGTGTTCTTGTACATACATAAATTACGGTCATCGATTCTAAATCATCATTTAGATTATATTATCCAAAAAATTATTATTTACTAAGAAAAAATCTGTATTATGATTAAATTCTGTTCTTGTTTAAAAAAATTTAAAAAAAAATCAAAATCCAATTAGTTTAAGACATCATCATTAAAAACACTTGAACAAAATAAAATAGCTTACTTAAAAAACAAAATATATTTATAATTATTTTTTGTTTATGGTATTCAACACAGACACCCAAAAAAAAAAAATTATACAAAATAAATTTAAGAAAATTACATTTTAAATACTGAATACACAACTGATTTTATTCATTCCACTCCCCGTATTCAGTAGACGACATCAGTACCACCCCACACTATACTATGGTGGATACAACAAAACAAAATCTACTTTTTAAATACATACACAATATTCCTGTACATATACGAAGCGTAAAAACACCCAACAGGAAAAGTCAGTATTCCAGTTTCGGGGAAACCTTCATCAAAAATCGCCTCACGTCAGAGATAAAACATTGACATCCTGTCTGAAAATGCGTAAAATCCCACAGAAATCAAATTATCCCGAAATGGAGTGAAAAATATTTATCAGATCACTCAAAATAAGAAGAGAAAAAAAGAAACTGACTCCTTCAATTTTTTTTTGTTCAAGGATACAAAAGGAAGAAGATTAACAACAACAAAATCGAAAACGAAATGCTATGATCTTTGATATTATTCTTCCTCTAACGCGAAGAAAGTACAGATGTTCTCACGTTATAAACAAATTTTGTTCAATAAAAAAATAAAGAAGGAAAAATACGAAAATATCTTACAAGAGAAGAAATGGAAGAAATTCGCTACCAAAAATCTATCAGCAACGACGTAGAAGAACTGAAACATTTTTTTTAATACTCTCTCTCTACACAAGGATGGTTGTTGAGGAAAAAGGATGTCCGCCTTCATATACCCCAACAGAGGAACACCCTACCAATCACCCTGGGCTATGTTGATTACAGCCTACCAAATCAATCATAGATGTCGGCAGTCGATTCGAGGTGAATTAGATTTAGACATGTTGCCTATAACATACATCACCTCCCATGCACATTTCTCCGATTTTGGGTTCACGTATATATACCCTATTTGCGTATATATACATATACATATCTACTCAATATCTTTTTACCATTTCCCCCTACTCACACATCCTTTTCAATTTTCATTTTAACGTCTTGAATTTCTTAGAATTAAAATTGAATAAGAGCCTTCAAATCTAGAACGATAGATGAAATGTTCCATAACACCAGAGCTTGACATCAACAATACTTCAACACCAAAAAAAAACATAACAGAAGAAGAAATGAAATAAAAAAAAATAAATAGCAAGGATAATGGAATAAAAATGTGCTAACCAACCCCAAAATCTCATACAGCACGTAAAACACACACAGAAACTTTGCAATGTTGGTGGTATCCTGAAATTTACAAAAACATTTTTTCTTTAACATTGAGATAAAAATTGGAATAAAAACGAACCGTTTTTCAAAGCATCGTTTTCACTTGTGGATAAATCCTTTTTTTTCAAATTTTCTTTATATATTTGTATTCAATATTATCCTTCAAGAGAAAATCTCACTCCGCCCACTCAAGAAGTAAGTGATCACACCACATTTTGATTTATTAATGGAAACGATATGATATAATTCGCTAAGAAAAACTTTTTTTTTGTTGTTGTAATCACTATATCCCAAAACACTTTTAAGATAAAAAAAAACAAAATCACTATTTTTGTGTATCCTTTTACACTCGAGTTAATTTTTCTTTTTCTTTTTAAAAAAATTTCCGGCTTACACAATTCAAGGTCAGCAAATTTTCCAAGCACAAAAAAAAATGTTTTCTTATAAGAACAAAAATATGATTTAAAATTTCCCGACACGATAAAAAGGACTCTTCACATTCGCTATCCTGTAAAGTCCGCTCAAAACTGAAGTTATCAAAATGAGAATATATTTACGTGGTGAATTTCTGCTAGGAAAAAGCTCCTTTTGCAGACACCTGTTTAATGTCCTTCGAAGCTTGTGTCCTTGCTCTCTCTCTCTGTCCTCTCTACATACAAATCTCTGGTGATGTTGTTCTTCTCTCTGTGCGAGGACTTGTGCGATTACAAGGATAACAATGGAGCTTCAGACAGACTTCCATTGACTTATTTTCTTCTACTCTTCTATCGTTGCTAGGAGACTGCTGCAAGTCATGTGGGTGGACTTTTTTTTATCACAAAAAAAAATGATAAGAGCTACGCATGCCTGTATTTTTGTGGTATAAAAAAGGGACAAAGAACTAGCCACAGGTTTATTGGTTCAAGAACGTAATAAAATTGGTCTAAAATTCTTTTGCAGGGCAAAGCTTAAGGAGTATTGGTTGAAGTCTGAGATTTAGAAAAATGCAGCAGAAAAGCTTTGATTGTAAAAGTGCAACTGAAGTAAAATAGCAAATTTCAAAATATAGTAGCCATAATAACCAGTTAATGACCATGTTTACGCGAAGATATTTAAGCTCTTAACATCGTTATCAGTAGTAGTTTTAAGGGCGTTTACGCGCAAATATTTAGGTTCGTGACATTTATATCAGTAGTAGTTTTAAGGACGTTTACGCGCGTTAGAATTTATCCACCAGTTGTCAGTTATTAAACTGTCAAATAGAAGTGCGTTTTGCAAAGCATATTCCAAATATGGTTTCATTAAATTTAGCAATATGCAGGATGTACAGGACGTATTAATCCTTATAAATCATCACTGCAAATCCAAGTGTTTAGCAGGTGTTGAGAAATAAAACGCTCTAGTGTTTTATTTCTAAACGATAAAGTATTTAATGTTTACTTTTAAAACAGAAGAAGCGTTAAATTCACAAAATCTAAACGTTAAAGTGTTTGATTCTTAAACACCTAAAGCATTTAACAGAAATTAAACGCGTAAGGTGTTTACCAAAAAATTCTAACCAAAGCGCAAGTGTCTAAAAGTTAAACACTTATTCGCCAATTAAACACTTGGGAAGGTAAACACTTAGTTATGATAAAACACTTATGGGGAACTAAACGCTCTAGCGTTTTATTTTTACACGGTAAAGTGTTTAGGGGTGGGAAGTGTCTCTAATGAAATCCTGGGTGATCCATTTTAGAGGTACTATTTTCAGAAATAAAAAAAATAAAATCATTCAATTTTATCGGGTAATTTTTATTATCATACAAAAAAACTAGAATTTCAAGAAACAGGGAAGTTATTATGAAAAAAAAACAAAAAAATCACTCAATTAATAATACTTACACTATAATGCTTGAAAATAACCCAGCAAACCAAATTTTAAGATATCTTAACGAATTAGTTACGGAAATTCGTATATGATAATGAAACTCTTTGAAATTTTTCAGAAAACTTTATAAGACCTTAATAAACAACTTTGTCGCTTATAGCATTTTAAAATCAAAAATTCCGTCGATACTTTTTGAAGTTGAAAAATCTGATGCGCGACGCACGTGGCAGCGAAATAAAAAATTAATAACAAACAAACGACATGTCATTTTTTAACCGGAATTTGTCTCACATTCAAAGCTACGTGTAATTAGTTTATACAAAAAATTTCAGATCAATTGAATAATTATTAAGAGAGTTATGACGAGTAGAAGTAAAAAAATTGATAAAAAAAAAGTTTCAAAAAAAATCGGTTTTTTGTTGTTTATTTAAAAACTAATGATGCCACAAAAAAATTGTATGAAACAAAAAGATGCGCCTTTTTTTTCTAAACAAATAAGTATTTTTCATTTTGTTATTTGAAGAAAATTTTTTTTCGAACTAATTTTACGTTTTTTTGGAGTCGAGCGAGCGAAAGTGCGGTTATTTGATCCGGCTCCTCAATTAGTCTCGCAACGGCTTTCGTCGAGGTCACATGCTATGGGGCGATGTAGTCCCGCCGCAACCGATTTAGAAGGGCAAGTTTCAAAGCATATGTATAAGATTTTGCACAAATTTGATCGAGACAGCAGAAAACAGAATGGCTGCAGTAGTAGAAGTTGTTAAGTTTCTAGGAGAGGAAGGTTTTGACGAAATGGTTGCACAAGATATCCAAGAATTACTGGTTGAAGAAGAAATTGATAAAGACGGTTTGGTAGAAAAATGATATCTGGAATCCGTGTTAACTCTGCGCAGGCGCTGTCATGACCCCCGTGACCCCCTCCGCCCAAAAGCGCTCGCTATTTAAAATACAAAATTGACCTAACTAAAAAACCAAAAACAAAAAATAACCAAACGACCAAAACCGACCCAACTTTTTTGCAAAATTTAAAAAAACGACCTTAAAAAATGACCTTCAAGGTCAACAACAGATTGATCTATAATACTCTGCACCCTCTGAAGTTAGCTGCACTCAGGCGCGGATTTAAGGGGGGGGGGGTCACGGGGGTCATGACACCACCCCAAAAGCGCTCGCTGTTGAAAAAACAAAATTGATCCAACTAAAAAAACAAAAACAAAAAATTACCAATCGTCCAAAACCGACCCAACTTTTTTGCAAATTAAAGCAACGACCTTAAAAAATGACCTTCAAGGTCAACTACAGATTGATCTATACTCTCTAAATCTGAATCAGTGAATAGCCTTTATTTGAATCAGTGGAATGTCGACAACTGGAAATCAGTGAATATCCTATAATTGAATCAGTGACTTTTACTACGTATACATGATGAGTTGAATAGTTGAGTTGAGGTTGAGTTGAATTTTCGACAATCGACAAAATTCGACAAAAATCACAAACAAAACACAGAGATGCTGCTGTCAACTAAATTGAACTACTCAACTACTGAACTCGCGTCTATCTGCATAGCTTTAACTCAACCCAGGAAGCAGAGCTGAGTCGAGTTCAGTCGACCCTATCTCAACTTGACTCGCGTCTACATGCATTTGAACTCGGGTTCAACCTGGGTTCAACTCATCATGTATACGTACTATTTGGCCTCACTGAAACAACCAGTGATTCTCAAGTTACCCCGCGAACCAGTGATTTTGATATTACTGATGTATCCAGTGATTTTAATGTAGAGTATGCATGAAATTTCTCACCGAAGAGTTTGTAATTCTTTACAACATTAATCCAATCAGAATGGATTTTTAGAAAGAAGAGAAAAAAAGAAAAAAAGTCGAAGTGCCCCGTCCGGGGTTTGAACCCGGAATTTTTAGTTGTAGGTCAAAGCCTTTACTGATTCATCCACACGCCTCTTATCTACCGCTCGACAATAAAATAATTTGTTCGCTACGAGTCCCACAGGCTGTTCTCAGTGGAGCACTCAGTATTTTTCATTGAAAATGCACTGAAACCCCAGTTCAATCGACAATCACGGGATGATCAGTTTTTTCAACTGAATGAATCAGTGTCTGCAACTGGAACCCAGTGAAATTCTTAATCGCTGGGCAAATCAGTGAAATATTCACTGATTCAGATTTAGAGAGTACTCTTTTTATATATTTTGATTTGTAAACTCTGAAGTTAGCTGCACTCACGAGAAAGGCGCGTCTTCATCAAAAACACATTAGGGCACGTTTTCTGCCCCACTCCGCTCAAATTAGGAACAATTAAAGAAATTTTTCCCACAGCTATGAGACCGGTGCCAAGTGAAGGGTATGGGTTGTCTAAGCATGATTTTCACAACCCGCCGTTCGAAAAAAGGGTTGTTTTTGAGAAATATATGAATTTTATAGTTTTTTCGCCTTTTCTCTATTTTTAAGAGAAACAATGCATTTTGGTCAAAATATCAAAAGAGCAAAGTTATAAGGCATAAAATTTCCTGCAAATTTTGCCTTCACTGTTTTTTCGAATTCGGCATTGTTTCGCCGGTAGAGCTCGTTTTGCGCCTTTTTTCAGACTCTGTTGATAATCAAAGCGTCCAAAGAAAGGCCGTTGAAAAACTACAACTACTACTTTGATCTCATTTAATTTTTCATACAAATGCATAATTTTGGCTCAAAATCTAAAAATGGCGCAAAACGGCCTCCATCGACGAAAATATGCGGAGTTGGGAAAAATTGTAAAAGTAAAATTTGTAGGTAATTTTATGCTCTCCAACTTTGATATTTTCACCAAAATGCATAGGTTCTCCACAAAATAGAGACTTCACTTGGCACCGGTCTCATAGTTGTGGGAAAAATTTCCTAAAAACAGCGATTTTTTGACTAATTTGAGCGGACTACGTTTGTTTTTAATCCACGAGAAAATTCGGTTAGTTTTGTTCGTTTTGTTAATTTTGTGTTTGTCCCTAAAAAAGCCTGTTTAGACGCTTTGCTCCCAGGAACGTTCCTCACGAACTTTGTGGATGAAGGGAGAGGTGGGGTGGTACCTCTCATCAACCCCACTACAGTGCCGCGGCCAAACAATTTGGGGGATTTGGGGAGTCCAAAAAAAAATTTGGCTCGCTTCGCTCGCGCATTTCTCTTCATACAAACCCGTCCCTGTGACAGAATAATGGCCCATATGCTGATTCTGTGGCCCATACTCATTTGTATGGGCCATTCTCAATGAAGTAAAAATGCAAATAATGAATTCAAATGAATTTTATTTCAAAAATAATTTTTCGCTCACCTCGCTAGCTGGGCCCCAAAATCACGGGAATGCTCCTGGGAGCGAACCGTCTAAATAGGCCCTTAGGAGTAGAAATTTTTTTTCGCCACTTTTAATTCCGTGACCCCCCCCAAAATAAAATTCTAGATCCGCGCCTGGCTGCATTCACAAGAAAGGGCGCGTCTACATCAAAAACACATTAGGGCATGTTTTCGTAGGGCACGTTTGTTTTTAATCCCCAGAAAATTCTGTTAGTTGTGTTCGTTTTGTTAATTTTGTTTATGTTTTTTTAATAGTAGAAGTTTTTTTTAGCCACTTTTAATTCCGTGACCCCCCCCCCCCCCGCCCCCCAAAACAAAATTCTAGATCCGCGCCTGATTCTGAGGATGATAGCATAGGTGAAGACGAAGAAGTTAAAATTTTTACTCTACAAAGCATAAAGAAAGACATAGGTTTAGCCGAACAATTATAAACATATGTATTTCTTAAATGAAGATCTTTTAAATTAAATAAATGAGCACAAAGTTTAAAAGAGAACTTCATAAGTGCCTAGCACCATATAAGGAAATTTAAAAACAAGAAATTTAAAAATAATCCATTTTTTTTGCAAATGGTAGAGCATGGATCTCAAGATAATGCAAAAAAAAAATGCCAAAAGGGAAACGCCCTAGGTTAATAGTGCTTAGTCAAGACGAAGAGACCATTGTTTAATTCATTTTTTTAATTTTTGAAACCTTACCCCCCCTCAGCATTAGTTCTTTGTTTCGTATAACACGTATTCGTATAACACGGCCAAAATTATATTTCAAAATAAATTTTATCTGATACCAGGATTTCCAGCCTTTACAATATTTTTCAGTTTAGTTTGGACAATCCAATTTTCGATCGATGCCCTCAAATAAATATTGCTTTTTTTTTATTCAAATCAAAACTCTTATAATAGACTAGTGCCGATAGTTTTTTGGAAAAAAAAATTAATAGCAGGGAGGTACCAGCAATAAAAAGTCTGTTCCAATAGAGAATGCGGGATCCCGCGGGACCAAGAAATCACCCAATTCCTGTTCCAATAGAATCTTATGCTCGGAAAAGCGGGGAAATTTTTACTTCCCCTCGACCAAGAAACCGCAGGAGATTTTTAGGTGGAGTGAAATCTTACGACGTTTTCAACATGTCAAAACAGCTGTTACTTGTCATGTCAAACCAAAATGATTACGATGTGCTGAAAATAATTTCTTCATTTGGTGCCTTACTACAAGATTTTGAATAATTTCATAAATAATTTATTAATTTCAATAGTTTTATGTCATTATTTTGAAGACACAAGTGATTTTTAGGTTATGGTCTTCTTGATTAGCACGAAACATCCCAGAAAGCGTTCCTTCACTTTTCGGGATTTTGACTAAATTTTCCCCCACCAATCAAGTAACTTTTCGCAGGCTACGACAGGACAGGTTTTCTATTGGAACAGACCTAAAATGTCGTGGAGGTCATAACTAAACGAAAAAAAAATTTTAAACTCGAAAAAAGGGGAAATGGTAAAATGGGGATGCTGTTTAGGGGTTGAAAACGATTTTTTGCGATTTGCGGTGAAACATGACCTCCTAGTGGAAAATGTTTAATACAAAAGTTGTAGATAATAAAAAGATCTAAAACTTTTGTATTTAACATATTTTGACGTAACCTCAAATTTTCGAAGAAAATGGCGGAAAATCGATTGTTCAGTTTTTAATTTTTTTCTCCCGTAAAAATAATTCAATTTACATGAAAATTTGTAAGAGTATACCTTGTGTTGCGTTAAATAAGCATGATTTTTTTTTTGTTTGGAAAACTGATAGTTTCCCAGAAATTAACATTTTTCGAAAAAAATACCCTTATCTTGCACGGACAACTTTATTGATGTTTTTTTCGAATTTTGATATTCAATAAGTGCTCATTTAACCATTGAAACGTCTAGTTTCAAATGGTCTATACATTTTGAAACTTTATTTTCATTAAACCGCTTAAAATTAAGAAAAACCGAACACCTGACTTTTCGAATCATGTACATATTTTTCGATTTTTTCAATTTTTTTCAAATTTTTTAATTTTTTCTGTTAATGAATGATTAAATTTTAATGACAGAACTTAAATAAATTTAATTACATAAAGCGTGGCAAAACCATCCTGAAAATTTTAAATAAATAAGAAATAAAATAACGATTTCGTTTGAATTGAATTACGCCGTGACTAGGTAAATGTTTCCAGTTTCGTAATAAAATTTTTACAGCATCATACTCAACAGAAAAAATTAAAAAATTTGAAAAAAATTGAAAAAATCGAAAAATATGTACATGATTCGAAAAGTCAGGTGTTCGGTTTTTCTTAATTTTAAGCGGTTTAATGAAAATAAAGTTTCAAAATGTATAGACCATTTGAAACTAGACGTTTCAATGGTTAAATGAGCACTTATTGAATATCAAAATTCGAAAAAAACATCAATAAAGTTGTCCGTGCAAGATAAGGGTATTTTTTTCGAAAAATGTTAATTTCTGGGAAACTATCAGTTTTCCAAACAAAAAAAAAATCATGCTTATTTAACGCAACACAAGGTATACTCTTACAAATTTTCATGTAAATTGAATTATTTTTACGGGAGAAAAAAATTAAAAACTGAACAATCGATTTTCCGCCATTTTCTTCGAAAATTTGAGGTTACGTCAAAATATGTTAAATACAAAAGTTTTAGATCTTTTTATTATCTACAACTTTTGTATTAAACATTTTCCACTAGGAGGTCATGTTTCACCGCAAATCGCAAAAAATCGTTTTCAACCCCTAAATAGCATCCCCATTTTACCATTTCCCCTTTTTTCGAGTTTAAAATTTTTTCTTTCGTTTAGTTATGACCTTAACGACATTTCATTGCCGGTCCCTCCCTGCTATTAATTTATTTTTTTTTCCTCATTTAAATCCGCTTTGGCACTAGCCTATAAATGATAGTCATTTTTAAAACTCTCTCATTCCAGTGTACAATTCCAAAAATTTCTACATCCAACCAAAAATCCTTAATAACTTCGCAAATATGGGCCCTTGATTTTCATAATTATCACTAAAATAAATGCGTGTTTACCCAGCAGTAAAACTGGCAAAAGTTGGCCAATGTCACCAGGAAAGGAGTTATTAGGTTTTCGCGATTTTTACAAAATCGTTTATTACGGATATAGGCAGTTTTGGAAGTGGAATATTCAAATATAGAGCACTTGCCTTATGTTTTCTAGTTTGAAGTCTCCTGTAGATTTTACTAATAATAAATTCGCTGTTTATTAACAAAAGGTCCATTTTGAATTTTTTAAAGAAACTAAAAAAATTAAAAGATTAATTTTACATTTAACACCAAAGTATTTTTAATTTTATCTCTTCTTACAAATTGAAAATAGTACACATAAAATATTGAAGTAAAAATATGACACAAGATAAATTCATAGGTCAATTCTTAAAACTAGAGTAATGTAAATTTTAGATAAAAATTCTATAGAATAAAATTATGTTGGTTGTTTTTATATGGTATGGGTGATAACCAACACCTACTAACAACTCCTTCACGTGGAAACGATGTCAACTCCAAATGCACTCTGTGTAATCAAAAAAAAAAACTGGAGAAGGAGAATGAATGTAATATTGGAATATAATAATCTTCACTCTTGAAAAGAAAATAGTACATACATTTTTTTTAGTCATTTCCACAATATGGATTAGTTATTACAGGCTTTGTACAATTATACTCTTCCAAAAATGTCGGTGATCCAAGTAGAACATTTTGAAAATCTTGTTTCTGGTTCTTTGACCATTTCTGATTAATTAATTGCTGTGACATAAGTGTGAACAAAATTTTATTTATTGATAAATTATGTCTTTTTAGAAACTTGTCTGTTAGTCTATAAATAAATGGATTATCTATTAGTTTTTCGTGAAATTGACTTTCGATGAATTTAGTAAAAAAAATTCGAATATTGAAATCATCACATTTGCTGCCTGGACGTTGAGGAAAAAACCATTTAAAATCGAGCCACAACTTATAAAATACCATAAATATCCTAGGCTCATTTTTAATATAGTACGCAAAGTTGAAAAGTTTCTCGTATTTTTCATAATTTCCTTGTTCGATTAAGTGAGGATTTTTATACACTTTCATTACATTTAAAAAAAAATCATTAGTGAAATTGTAAGATGGTACCAAAATCCAATTTCTATCATAGTCCTCCAAAAAATACGGAATATGTGAATTTGATTCTACAGATTCCTTTAGAAAATCCTTGTCATGCCGGCTTAAGTATTTGGTGGTCATAGCTCGAGCAAATGAATACGTTGATGACAAGAATGTAAGTTTATAACAAATTTCTTTATCTTTGATAATTTTATGGTGTGTATCGTGTAATATTCCGTAAATAATATACATAAAAAAATGACCAAGATCCTTCTGGGGTGCTTCGTTACAGATCTGAATGAATTCTCTAATATATTTTTCGGTAGTTTTGATCTCATAGTTTTTATATTGAGAATTCATATTATCTAGTAGCGTGTTATCTATGCTAATAAATTTCTGCTGTATGTTTTTGAATGATGTTTTAAGATTTGATATCTCATAACTAGTATAATCAAAATCCTCGAAAATTTCTCTGAACATTTCTGGTTCATTGTTATCATCTAAGAAATTAAATTTCATAAGTATTGGCAAGCTGAGTTTAGGAAAAGTACTTGGCTTATAACTCCCAATATAAATAGGTTCATCAGTTATCAATAGCTGAGCTAAGTTTATTAAGTTCTTATTAGTGGAATTCCATGTAAATACTTCATTAATAGATTTTTTTTGATCACGTTTATCACTTAATATGTCGTAGAAATTTCCAATATCTTGTAAATCAACATTTCCTACACTTTCTTTAAAATTATCACTTAAATGGTAATAGCATGAATTAAATAATTGTTCCCATTGCCATGAATCGGATGTTTTTAAATTGTAAATATCCTTATAAATTTTTATATTTGGCTGTGATATATATTTCCGGATTGATTTTAAATTCCCAGTCACGTAATCCACATAATTGTTGCAAGGATCCACATTCTGATTGTATGATAACTTAATTTTATAAACAAGCTCTCCCAGCCGCTTCTTTTCAATATTCATGTCATTATATGTCAATGTACGAGTATTTACTGCGGTTGCGCTCAGTATGTTTTGAGTAAATATTATCGATACCGCGAACAAAATTATTTTAAACATTTTTAATTAAATTTAAATCACGCTCACTTAAATGCACGTTCACTCTAAAGGAGTTGAAGAACTTTACTAGACTTACAAATAGATGACAAAGTCAAAGTCTAGTCCAGACAAAATTATCTATACGATAAAATTTTTCCAGTTCCAGGTCATGAGAATAATTCGCACCGAGAACCTAAGAGTCAGCAAAAATATGAAGACATGGCGAAATTTGAAACGAGTCGAGAAATATTGAAGTAAAAATATGACACAAGATAAATTCATAGATCAATTCATTTTAAAATTTAGATAAAAATTTTAGATAAAAATTCTATAGAATAAAATTATGTTGGTTGTTGTTATATGGTATGGGTGATAACCAACACCTACTAACAACTCCTTCTAACAACTCCTTCACGTGGAAACGATGTCAACTCCAAATGCACTCTGTGTAATCAACAAAAAAAAAAACTGGAGAAGGAGAATGAATGTAATATTGGAATATAATAATCTTCACTCTTGAAAAGAAAACCTACCAAGCTAAAATGTAAATGATCTCATAAATAATGATGGCTGCATGGCAGAGAGTATAGTCGATCACAATCACTTACGATCACTAATGGACAATGATATTAAAGCTGTGTCAGCAGGATTGAGTTTTCCCTTCTTTCCAATTTCCATACCTAAAAAATAATAAGGATCAAGTGAGCAATGATGCTGTGGCTATCAGCGAATGCTCAGATCGGATAAGGAAGCTCTTTGGGTATACCTCCTGCAGCATAGAGATTTCCATCACTATAATACACCTGTTTAGAACTTTATACACTAGAGTGGCCCTTATCTATATAAGCGATTTTTTTTTGAATTTTTGGTGTTGCTACTCCCTAAAATGGTTCTCTATTACGAAAAAATAATCCTATAAAAATTTCAGCTGAATTGGTACAGTTTAACGGTTAAACTTTAACCGGTGCCGAAAACGCTGAGAAAAGGACCCCGCCGCACCATTTCTATGGGAAAATGTCTTTTGGGTGAATTTTCTTGAAATTTTGCAGGTTGATAGTTTTCAACATGTAGATCAAAATCCCTAATGGGCACAAAGCCCCATCACCCCTCCCTCCACCACCCCCCCCCCCCCGAACCCAAAAACCACCCCAAACACGCTAGGGGGATATAACTGATTTCTGAATGTAAAACAATTTATTCTTGTAGTCCACCAAACCAACCAATGCCTGGGGCCGTATTTGGTTTCTCGAGTCGATGGATCGACTCGACAAAAAAAGCTTCTCGATGTTCTCTAAGTTTCATATTTGGCATTTCGACCAAATCGACAGATAAACGCTGCCACACAGAACCATCAAATTGTGTGATATTACTCCAAGTGCAGCAAACCTCGTATATTTAATTAAAATAGAAATTGTTAAAAGTTTATTGTATGCATAAATTTAGCTTTTTAATAAAAGACAAACATCTTTATCGACACGTAAAGAGACGATAACGTTGTCGATATCGTGTTGCCAAATGCCAATTTTCATTTATCGACAGAAGTCGATATCGGCTCGAGAAACCAAATACGGCCCCAGGGATTGCTTAAGAGAAGCAAGTTCCTCCTTCAGCCAGCTGCCTGGGATACAATCTACAAGTCCCACCTTCAATACAACTCGTTTATCTCGTTTTAAGACGTCTCAAAAACTACTTTCGCGTGGCTGAGCACAGTGCAAAACCGCGCCTTAAAATTTATCGGCAGTGACACCTTTTTTTGCCTCCATGGATTCTTTGAGCCACTGTAGGAATGTAGCAACAAATGTTCCACTGAAATTAAGAACTTCCTTCCTGCCTACTCGGCAACATTTTTCCCGCAATACGAGACTAGCCAATTCGGATCTCCCAACAAACTCCAGCCCTTGTTTTGACGCACATCACGATCATCTTCCTTCGGCAGTAAGTATTTGTGAACACATACATCTCAGAGTTCAATATGGAAGCACCTCTTTTAAAATGCTTTATTTTATTACCCTTTTATTACCTCTAGTAATAACTATGTTGTTATGTGCAAAAGCTAAAAAGAATCCAAAAATGAGTAATACTAGTGACCTCATTATGCGCCAGAGAGAAACAGCACTTCAACCAAATCATCCATCGCTTTGTGATGTCGCTTGTCTGCTTACTCTATAATATCACCAAGGTTTTTAACAGAGTATGGTTCCCCGCCCTGTGGTTTAAACTCTAAGCTATTAATATAGATTAAGTTCTAAAGAACTGAATTAAGAATTTCTTTTCTGGCTGTTCTAGCAAAATAGTATTGGATGGCGTCGAATCTAAATCCACAAACCATTTCTGCGAGTGTTCCATCCATCCCATGCCTCTACAGCCCAAATCAAGCCTTGACCTCCTCTATGAAATTTCTCCAAGTTTAAAGGTCCCTTGCAGCATGGCTTCAGTTTCGAATTTTGCACATTACCTTTGCGTCAGTCGTCTCAGAATCTATCCATCTCCACCTAGGCGTGCCTACTGGTCTATTTCCAAAAAATTTCTGCTACCATGAGCCGTTTTGAAATACTGGTGTCCTCCATCCTGATTACGTAGCCGATTATTTTGTTATTTGTGATAAAATCAGGCTTAGGAATCACCCTTCGTACTACCTGTCTGTCATGTCGTTCAAGACAATTAAGCCCGTAGTAAGCCCGATTTGAAACATAGAAGAGAATATGATAGGTTAGGCATCTGGGGGCGCTTGAGTAGGGCCCTTTTCATAATTGCATTATTGCACAAATCGATCATGTGCATGTTATTCAAAAAAGCAAATTTGCAGGCATCATTTGTTCAAAATTGCAATCTGCTTGGCAAGTCTGCGCAAATATTGCAACAATTTTTGTATGCATGCTTATGCTTATCTGACAAAAAAAGAAGAATTAATGTGTGCAAATTGAAATGCCGTCCGTTTTCAGTTTTCTGATTTTGTTGGACAAAGTTTCTAGCTTGCGCAACTGATTTACCCGACGGTTGCTCTTTTGCAAACATGCTTTCAAACAGGCAAGCAACCAAGCAACCAGACGTGATCAAGCTGGGAGTTATTTACCGGGTTTGTTAGTGCGATGGTGATCCTACCCTTTTTTTCTCCTTACTTTACTTTTTTTCTCCTACCCTTAATTTTGTTGTTCTACTAAATATCATAAATCAAATATGAAAATAGTATAGTAGTTAATACTTTTTCGGCCTCTCTAAAATTAAAGGAATTGAAAATGTAGAAACTGGCAAAGCACATCTTGCTTATTCATTTATAGGCAGCGAATATCGAAACAATTCATGCATGGCCAATGGTAAAATTGCTGAAAAATATGGCATCCTGCCACAATCCGTCATCACATCCAATCCTGGAAATAGCATGGAACACCTGTAACTTTCCGGAGGATTGGACGGAAGGTATCTTAGTCAAAATACCAAAAAAGGAGCACTTATTAATATGCGACAACTGGAGAGGCATCTGTCTATTATTATCTACTGTGGGTAAAGTCTTGAACCACGTATTTTATCTAGGAGAATTAAAATTACGGCGGCTTCCGGGCGAAGAAAGAATAGACCACGAAATCATGGATTGGCTACGACGCGACGCAAGAACGAGAATCTAGCCCAACAAGCCTGATTCGAATTCGCAAAGAACCGACCGAATTGGAAGACTTAAAATAGGATACATTTATTAGCAGAGCCCACAACAACTGGGAGATCCTAAATGAAGCTGAGGGCTCTCGCAAAAAATAGGACGGAGCCTATTTCCGCCCTATGTTCCACGAGGAATAAAAGGAGCATAAGAAGAAGAAAAGATATCGAAAATTTTCGAAAAAATAAAGGCTATGCATTGCTGCTAGTAGAAATCTCCAGCACTTTTCAAATATTAAAATGAAGAATATTTGAATGAATGAAAAATAACTTCAGGATTTGCAATAAATTCATTTGGAATATAATCAGTATGAGTTCGTCATCATTTTCTATGCAAGTTTTATATCGTCCAAGATTAAGTATACTTGATAAAGTTTCTCCTCAATTTTCAAATAGAAATAGGAATAAAATTAGATTATGGATTTACAGAAGTTGATGTATCTTGACATTTTTTAATCTCACTAATATTTCTCATAAATTCTTCATATTATTTCCATGAAATATACCTTCACAGAAGTTCTCTAACAGAAGTTTTGTATAAATGACTTTTCCTTGAACAATTGTGATGTCTTCATCTCCTCCTCAGAAAAAAAACAACAAAACAAAATTTCAGCTTTACAGAATTTTATTTGTGCAAAAAAATCTTTTTCATAAATAATTTTTTTTTTAATAAATTCATTTTTTGTTTTTAAATTCATAGAGAATCTGTCGATTCCAGTACAATCACTTCCTTAACAACTACACTCGCAACTGTGAAAAACATGGACTAACTAAACATAAATGTAATAAAATAAAATAAAAAATCTCTCAGTTATTCTCCTCCATTTTGTTTATCTACCACAGAAGACTTTATCTTTATTTAATTATAATAATTGTTTTTTAACGTTAACATAAAAAAAAAAATAAGAAACAACAGAAACAGAAATAACACAATTTTTTTCAATAATTATTCTTGAGAGTTAAAATCTACGGCTTACAACTAACTAGGTAGCTCTTAGTTGGGTTTCACTTACAGTATCTAAACACTATTTACAATTTACAGGTAGTTTTTTTTTTCTTGACTTTTTTTTTGTTGGCCAAAAATATAGGCCATTATTTATTTATTTTACTTTATTGATCGCAGATTGTTGGTCCATTACTATCTGGACTTCTTCGTTGGAGATCACTTGGTAAAAATTGCAGGTGGGTTGAGGGTAGTGCATCAAAAATTGATCCATTAGGCTGTGTACTGTTAAAATATAGTTGCGTATCTAAATTTCCTAATTTTCCAACAATTTTTGGTATCCGATCACTTTCACCTGCATGCCCACTAATTGCTGTGGTTATACCTATGCCTCCGTTTTGTGCTTTATGATTATTATGGTGATTATTTTCTTGAGCAACTTTCGTACATGTTGTTGTTGTTGTTGTGGTTGTTTGGTGTGTTGAATTTGTTGTTGTTATTGTTGTTGTAAATGTTGTCGTTGAATTGGATTTAATCATTGATCCCTGATAGTGGCTATGACTGGGTTTGTTCATTGGATTGAAATCCTGTAACTTTTGTTGTGTTAATGATATTATTTTACAGTTGGAATTTGAATAATCATCACTAGCTGATTTTATTTGCCTTGTATCATTATTACACGATGTGCTGTTATCGTCTGTGTTTTGAATTTTAGAATTTTGTACTCTTGCTGCTAATTCTAGCCAATGCCTTCGATTTTCTCGTACACCCTCTACTAAAGGTTCTAGCTTATTTGATAGCGTTGAAAAAGCCTGGAAAGAAAAGAATAAACAAAATTAATGCAAAATATTGTAATGGTTAAATAGAGATAGTCACAAGTCACAAGTAATTGTAAACTATGAAATAGCGACAATGAAAATGATTGAGAGTCGGGTATAGGCGCTAGAATTTTTTCCCCGTTTCACTTACTTATGCCGGTGTCTTCCAGGCAGAACTGCAGGCAATCTTCGAAGTCTACCTAGCAATACAAATGGACCTAAAGCATGTAGCCACGGTAATCCAATTCGGAGGGATAAGCTACTATCAAGGCTCTAAACGCGATTTATATAACGTTCATGTCGAAATCTGTCAAAAGGAGCTCTCTTCGTTGGCCAGGGAACACAGAATTACTCTTCAGTGGACACCGGTTCACAGCAATGACGAGTGCAACAAGAAGGCACTTTTAAGAACACTAGAAATACAGACAGAACATATAATATGGGAATATAGACTAGGAGGTATGTCGTAGACAAATCAGTGAAAAATGTACAGGAGCCGCTCCGTGACGAAGGGAGGTTTTAACCAAGAACTTCCGTTTAAAAGCAGGCTCCAGGTAGAGTTAACAGCAAACGCCAAAACTAGAAAGACAGCCTGACTATAGTAACCAGAGATCACGCGACTTTCTGATGATGCCTCTGAAGAACATCGCGAGAATAGTGTCACTCATCCAATATGGAAAATGCAATCAGATTGAGTATTCCTTAGAACACTCCTTGGTCCTAGGCTTGTGGGGAACAGGGCAGAAAGATAACTGAATATTTTCTTTGCAGGTGTTTGGATCTGGCTAGGATCAGATACTCCATGGATTTGTTTTTTTCTAACATGGCTTGGGAGAGGTTTTAATTAAAGCTTAAATCCGGTATTTGAATATGACAGGCTGGATCTAAAGTTACTTCAATCAAGCACATTGTTATATATTTACTTAAAGCTTTTTACGAATGCGGCCACAAAACGGTGTTCTTTCAGCACCTATTGTGTCCCTTCTTCGGTCCTTGGACGGCGCTGTCGGCTGTACCTAACTACCTTAGAGATCCTTAGTTAACGCAAATGCAATACAATAATAGAACTACTATTTCACTATCCCTAAGCTATGGAAGAAAGATAATCGATATTTACTTTAATCTTAAACAATTTCATCCCAGAGGCACAATTACCACTGTGACAGGAATTGGCATTGACATACGAAGCTTTCGTCTTCACCAAGGGATTTAGCCTCGTAATTAATGTGGTCAGCTTTTTAAATAGCCAAATCAAGATATTTACAGTGTTTTGTTTTGTTTTATTTTGAGACAAGGAAAGATTTACCAAAAAATTTTATTTGATAAATAACACGAAAAAATTAAAAAGTTCTTAATTTTATTAGTTTAAATGTTAGAAGGTTTCACATTAAAACGTAATGGTCCAATACAAGGAGAATTTTAAGCTGGATAAAAGAGAATTAAAACTTTTTTTGTATTCCTGAACAAAGCCACTTTTGAGTAAACTCCTTTAATAATGGACTTGTGTGAGCGCCAGGCCTCTGTTTGGAACGTTTAAACATTTCTCCTTATATTATATGGGTAAATTCCAGCTTTTGTAAAACAATACTTTAAAGACAAATTTCGGAATATATCCGAAACCATTTCCGAGTTTGTCAAATTCCCCCCAAAACAAGATAATTATAAACCTGATCGACATCTTAGTTATCACGTGAGAAGTAATTTGAGAGGATTATTCTTCCTGAACAGTTTACCATCATCTACTTGATCCTTTTCTCATATAAAACAATTTTTTCCTAGGAAATTGTTATGATAGAAGTATTTTAAGAACGCAGAGCTCCTGAAGAATCTTAGAAAGGAATAAGAGATTGTCTTTTCGGAAAGTAGGGGCTGAAGGGTGAGTATAGGCGTCATATAAAAAATGTAATATTTTATTTCCGATGTTTTCTGCAAGGGACAAAGTAAGTTCAAGCGTGGCGGGATTTTTTGGACCTTTAATTATTATCTCATTAGGCTCTGAGGATATGGAATACGATTAGATAATACCGGGAAAAAATTGTAATAATAGATTCGGGGATACTCGCCAAATATAAAAAAAATAATTTTGAACCTTTTCAAGTTTTAGGAAAATATTCTGTTTAATTTGTATTTTAAAATATTACAAACATGCGTTTCTGAAGGAGCTTGAAAATATTTAGACGTCACTTATTTTAATGAAGTTGATTGTCTATGAAATTAATAAATTCAACAAAATGCTTGGCTGTGGTCGGCACAATAAACAAGGAAGCCGTGAGAAGCAAAAAAGATACCGACTTCGTTGAGGTGCCGATCGACGTGTATTAACGAATATATAATCTGAAAAGATTTTCATAAAATTCGGTCGAGCCGTTTTTTTTGTTAAAACCACTTATATGATTTTTGTACCTGCACGAACCAATAATGATAGTGACTTCGTTAAGGTGCCGATCGTGTTGTATTAACGAAGTTGCAATCTGAAAAGATTTTCATAAAATTCGGTCGAGCGGTTTTTTTTTTGTTTAAACGACGTACGTGATTTTTGTACCTGCACGATATCGCACAAAGAAAAAATGATATCGTCTTCTTTGAGGTGCCGATAGAAGCATATTAAAGAAAACATGCTGTGAAAAAAATTCATAAGATTCGGTCGAGGCCTTTATTCAGCATTCATCATACTGAGAAGTTGATCTTGTGGACCGAAAGGGTCAAACCCACAACCCAACTAGTTTCGATATGGGTTGAGTAGCTAAATGTGAGGGGCATGCATTTCGGACGGTTGACGGTATATTATTAGGGCCAGTGGATTTCTTAACATCAAGCTCTTTGAGTCACCTACATATACCTCGCCGGTTTTGAAGAAAACCCTGTTTATTGAGTGAGAGGAATACTTAGGGGCAGTGGGTGGCTTAGTAGTTCTAACAATAGCTTCGAGTTCTATCACATGCACATATAATTTCAAATGTAGCAGAATTCATTACAAAACAGTTCATAAAGGTTTCGTCATCGTGAATTAAATGGCGTTAAGACTTATAATATTCGTCTGCATTTTTTCATGCTTGTAAATTTGGATTTATCCGCAGCCTTCTTCTCGCTGTTTTTTAATCATCTTCTAAAAGAATAGCCAACTTAGTTAAAAATGGTAATATAATCAAGTTTTGCTTATGCACCATGACGAAACAATAGCCGTGTTGCTTTTCTACTTTTAAGTACTCGGGAGTAAAAAATTAAAAGAACGCAAAATTTGTCGATTTGAATAAAACCTATGAATTCTCTGTGAGAGCAGGAGTAGTTCCAAGTAAATACGAGTAAAAAAGAGCAGAAAAGGAGCACGGCTATTATTAAAGCGAGTTGCTAGTGTAACCTTGAGGAAATTTGGCCGGAATGAGGACGAATCGAGACTGTATTCACAACGGATTGCGTTAGTACGTTTCAACTTTAAACAGCAAATAATAAGAAGGCTTCTGAATAACGAAACATTTTTTTCTATCGTCAAAAAGTGGCAATTTTCAATGAAGTAATTACAACTTTATATAACAATGTTGACAATTATAAATAACTATTAAAAAATAAATATAAATACCTCATATATTGGTAAACAAATTGATTCAATAAATCCAACTTGCATCATTGGTAACTGGTCCTCCTTTTCTCTATTCATAAGGTCCTAAAATGAATATTTAAAAAAAAATTACTATAAACTTCCACCAAACTCATAAACAAATTAAACATACAATCGGTGTTATGTTAAGTTCCTCCTTTTCCATATCACCTTGCTCAAAAAATTCTGAACTAACAAGATCAGCAACTCTTTTTTCAATTTCCCAAGGTTTGGTAATAGCTGATAAATCACAAACAGTCATACTCATTGCTCGTAAAAGAGCACGAGGCTCATCTGCAAGCCAATAATTCATGGATTTTTCTTCCACATATTTTAAAAATGGTCCACGTTTCCTGGAAAATGATAAATTATGAAATATTTATGTAAAATTTTATTAAATAAAAAGTGTTGGGTCGGTTATATTTACCTAAAATAGACAGCTAAATCAGTCGATAAAATTGCATCCTCTAAGACTTTAATAACTCTACAATAATCCTCTGAAGATAAATTCGAGAGTATCTGATTTCCAGGACTGTTAAGGATCATCAAACATTGGTCAAAGTGATGATGTTCCATTGTAGAAGTGGAATATAATTGTGCTAATGGTGAAGATGCTCTAAAAAAATATAAATTTTGTAATTTTATGCATTTTTTTTAACAAGTTTAAAATAAAATGAATTACTTTATTTGAAATGAATTATTGGTCCCTCGATGATCCAAATCATGACATAAACATCCGATTATCAAAGCAAGGCACTCAATTTCTCCAAATATCTTCCACCATTGTGTGGCCTAATCAAAACATACATGTATACAAATATAAATTAATAAATGTTTATGATAAGAAAAATTGTTGGTCCTTACAGTCAATATCGCAAACATCATTTGAGCAACGTTAAAGGCATGTCGCCAATTATGATACGTTACATTTCGGTAATTCTTCTTAACGCTCAATAACCATCGGCATAAAACTTCGTATTCGATATGAAACCTTTCAACAAAATCAAGGTCTAGGAACATACGGAGGCAAGCCTAGATAATAAAAAAATGAAGGATGTAAAAAAATACAATGAAAAGATAAGAACGAAAGAATGATTTACCTTAAGAGTATCATCATCATCCATGTGTATATCATCAAATTTAAAATCGTGCAATTGAAAGAAAGCTGCTGAAGGTATTTTCAGCTTCTGGAAAAAATATTAAAGGAGATTTTATTTTTATTATTTATTAAAATTTATATAGTATTAGACAAAATGATTTAATTTATGAAAGTAAAAAATCAATAAGTTATGTTGAGAACGGATGATCTCGTCTCCTAAAAATACATTCACCTATGGAACAGGCTGAAATAAATTTGTTTCTAAATATAAAGTAAATTAAGACAAGGGGTTTTGTGGAAATTGTTTCAAGTTTGTCGATTTTTATATCGAAACGAATTCTGTAAATGTCTTAAGGATTTCGCGATAGGATTGACGTAGCTCTAAGGAGTGAAGTATGATGACGGCACAAGAAGCTAAAAAAAACTTTGCTAATGTAATTTCATGATAAAGATAGATCACGTGAGAAAGCTTGGTTTAGTGAAGAAAGAGTTTCGATTTTTTGTTCTGCAGAGCGTAGAAACACAAGTCTGTAAATAATGAATTTCACCCTAGAGATTGGATTGTTTTAAAAGGATATTTTTTCTGCATCCCCTGTTTACTTTGAACTATCAAAGGAATAGTGCTTTGATAGTTTATATCAAAGTTTTACGTATGAAAATAATTTATAAGATTTTACGTGAGGAAAAATGCAGTCTGGTTATTGTCGTTCATATTTTTAGAGTCACTTGGCTCGATTTTCGAAAACTTTAACATCAAGGATACGTGACTTTAACAGGTGAAGACTCATTACTTAATATTGTTAAAGGGGCTGTCCTTAAATTACGTAACGCAAAATTGTACTAATTTCAATACCCACCCCTCCCCCTGTAACGGGCCCGTAACGGAAGCTTATACCCCCCTTGAAAATGACGTAACATTATGACTACCCCCCCCCCCCCGCCGCCGCCCCAAATGGGAAAAAAAGTAAATATTTTTCAAACTTCGGAAAAACTTTTAATGTATGTATATTGATTTACAGAACATAAGTAAAATACATAATCACAAGCAAATACAGTAAACTTATTTAACCATAATATTTAATTTAATTTTTATTTTTATTCTAATATTTTTTCGAGTAAATAGTAAATAGTTATACCAATAAAATATGGGAAAAAAGTAAAAAAATAATGAATATGAATTATGAAATTCGACTAAAATTTGAATCAAATAGAGTTACGTAACGCCAAAATTGACACCCCCGACCGCCTTGTAACGCTTCATAACGTTGCGATGAACCCTCACCCCACCTCAGAGCGTTACGTAATTTAAGGACAGCCCCAAATTCTACCTAATTTAAAAAAATGCAAAAGCCGACTATCACACACTTTTAATTCACAAAGGATCAGAAAGGTTTAGCGGATCCATTCGAGAATGTCTGCTAACAGAGACAGGTGAACTCAAGCGGGGAGAAGAACGTATAAGAAAGCAAAATCCTATCGACCCATCAGCATCAGTCTCTCTTCATTTTTCCTGAAAAAGATGGAGAAGGTTTTAGACAAGCATATTAGGGAAGATCTTACGGCGAACCCATTCAGCTTGCATTTTACCTACCGGCTAAGCAGATCTACAGAAACTGCCATCCACGTGCTAGCAAGGGATTTCGAGGGGTTCCTACAGGTCAACGCCTTAGTAGATATCGAGAGTGTACTTAACAAAGTCAACTTTGACGCGATCAATGAAGCCGCAGCAAAAAAGGCCATTAACTGCTGAGATTAATGGTGAATCGGTTACGATAATGCTGCTACAGGCTGTCCTCAAGGAGACGTTCTATTACCTCTCCATGACACAAAAACTGACATCGTACTTTTTACTACTAGGAGGAAGCTAAATTTAAAAACTCCCTCTCTAGATGGTACAAAATAGCTGAGGTACTCACGCTCCAGGTGTGTGCCCAGACTTGTGTTAATATAGCTCCAAATAACTCTAACGTCGTTATCTTTTCGGGCAGTCAAACTATCCTGTTGGCTATCAAATGTCATAAGATGTCATCAAAACTGTCGTAGATTGCCTCTTATCAATAAAATTCCTCAATTTTACGCTAATGTAGATTCCACGACACGGAAGCCACATTGGTAATGGAATAGCCGATGGCCTGGCTAGAGTAGGGGCAAACTCATCAATTGTTGATTCGAAACCTTTCTGCAGCTTCGCCAGCTGCCACGTAAGACCGGCCATCAAATATTGGCTCAACTGGCTACTTAGTCATAGCTAGACAAAGGCCCAGCGTTCTTGTCAAGCTAAAAGATTCATTCAAATCTACAAAGCTAAAACCTACAAACTTTTGAATTTTAACAGGTGCGAGCTAAAACAATAGAAGAGCTGCTGACGAGCCACTGTTTGGCCAGTTAACATCTTAGTAGAATAGAGCTGGTAGTTAATTGTATTTGTCGGTTTTATGGAGCTCGTCCCGAAACTGCGAAGCATTTGCTGTGCGAATGTGAGGCTACAGCGAGTGGAAGATTGAGTTTCCTCCTTCGCGGCCTCCCTGCTCCCAGGGAGATTTTCGATATGAATCCCAAATCAATTTAAGGCTACACTAAAAGCCTTAGCCAAGCATTGTGTTATCTTTGACAGAAAATTTATGGAAAAAAATGCAACTTTTTACTAAAGCATCAAAAAAGTTATTGAAGAATATTTTTAAAAAAAAGTGAGAAGATATTTTGATCTTTTTTCTCATAACAAACACACATGTTTCAAATCGATTCATAGTCCGGGGAAATTAGCAAAAAAAACGCACGAAAGGAGACAAAATTCGGATATGGCTGAAAATTGGTTTACAGCTTCCTTGGGACCTTTTAAGAAAACAACTTCGGAATCACAAAAAAAAACAAAATGGCCGCCGGAAATATAGCGGTTTTCCGGTGTTTTCCTTGTATCTCGGTAGCTATAAGTCGTACAACCCCATACAAAAGCCCTAAATATTGACAATGAAATTCTCTACAACTTTAGTTCTTACAAAGATGTTGACCCGATTAACCCTTTCAAAGTTATTCAAGGTCAAAGTTTCCAAAAATCACTTTTTGGCGAAAACATCACTCAAAAACTGGTTTTTTCGAAAATTTGTTTTGATCAGTCAATACGAAACGTTATTGCCTACAAAAAAGCCTGTTATCGTTTTTTCGAAAACTTTAGCCTTTCGAAGTTATTCAGGGTCAAATTTTCAAAAAATCAGTTTTTGGTCAAAAAATGACTCAGAAACTGATTATTGAGAATTTTTTTTGTTCTATTTATACAAAAGATTATTGCCTACCCTAATAACACCCTTGCCATTTTTTCGAAAACTTTTCGAAAAATTTCGCAAAAATCAATAGTGATTTTTTGGCCGAAAAGTGGTTTTTGGAAAATTTGACCTTGAATAACTTCGAAAGGGTTAAGTTTTCGTAAAAATGAAAACAGGCTTTTTTGTAGGCAATAACGTTTTGTATTGACTGATCAAAACAAATTTTCGAAAAAACCAGTTTTTGAGTGATGTTTTCGCCAAAAAGTGATTTTTGGAAACTTTGACCTTGAATAACTTTGAAAGGGTTAATCGGGTCAACATCTTTGTAAGAACTAAAGTTGTAGAGAATTTCATTGTCAATATTTAGGGCCTTTGTACGGGATTGTACGACCTATAGAAACCGAGATACAAGGAAAACCCCGGAAAACCGCTATATTTCCGGCGGCCATTTTGTTTTTTTTTTGTGATTCCGAAATTGTTTTCTTAAAAAGTCCCAAGGAAGCTGTGGTTCAATTTTCAGCCTTTTCCGAATTTTGTCTCCTTTAAATGCTAATTTCCCCGGACTATCATATGTATCGATTCCAATGGTCGAAAAGCTTGATTATGGTCGATGAAACACCCTGTACCAGCGAATAATCACTTTATTGTAGAACCCTGCCAAGACGTAACTGATTTTTCCATATTCGACTTTACAAAGTTACAATTCTAAAAAGTTGTGGCACTGATTTCTAGGATAATCAAATATGGTTCTCAGAGTCGGAAATTATAGTTCAATGGAGGAGACACATTGAAGGAGATTTTTTGTAATAACTCGTAAATTTTGATGTTTATACTAATTTATTAAAAACCAGTGTTAAAACGTCCGACTGTCCTCCCAGTTACCTGGGCTCGTAACACACAATCAGCCAGCCACATTTACTAGTTTTTCTCTCTTTACAGGTATCCTCTTGGCTTTCATCACCGATAAACCTAACCGGACAACCGGATCCTGTTTAATCTCAGAAGTCAGCGTCTATTGTAATTCCAATCAAGGGCTGCTTGATTGGAATTGGTTCCAGTCTGTCACACAAAAAATACAGTTTCAATAAAAGATTTTACAGGCAAATTCAATAAAAGTTTAAAACTTATTCTAGGAGAAAGCTTGCTATTCGAATATCTAACAACTAAGTTTGTGGTAATGTGACATTCTGAATGCATTCTGATAAGGAACAAAAATTTAATGGGTATGCGACTTCACAAACATAAATTTAGTTTGGCAATTTATATGCAGCATTTCAATATGCTCTTCATCACCAGCAACTGGATATAGCTTTAAACACTACAATTCAATATTCCCCTACTAAAATAAATTAACATTAATTTTATATTCTGAAAATATTATCATTACAACATTAAATAAATTCTACAAAAACAAAAAAACTCTCTAATTTACACATAATGTTATGCTAACTCATTATCGCATCGACATCTACATTTTCTTCTTCTATCCTAAATCATGATTATAATACCAATACTGGAAATGCATAAATGAATATTTATTTTCAAAACTTAATGCAAATGTTGCAAAAGTTTCAAAAGTTCATTTCACGTTTCATTGCATTTATTTTGATTAGTGTAATGTAATAAAATATTAATGCGGCAGAGCTCAATTCAATTTTGTGGTATGACTTTTGTATGGGATTTTTTTCTTCTAAAATTTTATAATACAAAACATAAATTTAAAAATAAATAGGATAAAGCAATAATGATGTTGATTTAATGCAATATGCAAAGTTTTACCATAAATTAATAGAGGAATAAACAGGAAGTTTATAAGAACAGTCGTTTTATACAACTCGATTTGAAAACTTAGTCTGGTATTAATATTGCTTTGGGAGTCATGCTGAGTGCAATAAATTTTGTTCGCTAAATCTTTTAACTGCGGAATTTGTAATGGATTGCGTAGGTTATATCCAGAAAAAATAAGTATATTAGGCTAAGATGAGAATACGAAACCAGATGCCACACAAAGTAGACACTTTGATGGATGGTACACCTTCGTAAAAGATTTTCTAATAAAGATGAAGCTGCAATAAAATTCAAGGCAAAGGGCAACATTTTTAGTAATTCTACCAAATTGTTGATTCTGATTATGCTAGCAACCTTGTGGCCTGAGGTATAGCTGCGCCCTTTAGGTTTGTGGCAAAATCCCAGCAAGCTCTCCTAAAAAAATTTAATACCTCAGGAAAAGTTTCGGGGCAGAGCGAAAAAATGACAAGTTCTAGAGAATAAATAAAACTATGATTTTGGAATGCAGAAGTGCACTCGCAATTCAAGTGTGACATAGTACCAATTAAATAGACCAAATAGCTAGAAAAATGGACATCTGAAATGGAGTCACGTCATCCCTAAATGTGATAAATATAAAAAAAATAAAAATTTAGTGTATGTTTTTCAGTAAACATTTTTGAACGTTATGTGCACTCAGAATTTGGGCAGTTTTTTTAATGTCTGCTCAATAAACGTACACTCAGCAAACGAAAGGCTGGAAAAGAATATACTTACAGTAATGTACTAGGAAAACATAGCGTGCATCATATTAGTAACAATAACGGCAACAGCAGTAGCTATAGACTTTGGATTAAGTAAAAACATTCGAGTTACCTCCATTTGTTACGCACATAAAAATAGGTCTCGTCAATAGGCACAATTTTTCACTAAATACATCATATCTTGTAGATAAGAGAAGTGCCAGCAGCATTTTGGATCACTTCTAACGTCCAAGGTGAGAGGTGCTAATTGTGATATAGTATAGACCATTATCTTGTAAACGATAAGCTCAGATGCAGAACAAGTGATGCTAAGAGCTCAAGAACTAGACCCTATAAGAAATACAATGTAAATGCTAAGAATGGAGAATAAGATACAACCAACGCCAACTATATAGAAATTGCTACTGACATCTGCCATAAAAATAAAAAACCTTCAGTGGGAAGATGACGTCCAAAACATGGACCATTCTAGGATTCGGAAGAAAACCATGTCTCTAAAGCAGAAAGCAAGCATAGTGTTGGCAAACTCAAAAAGTGATGATTACAAACAGTAGATGACAATAACGAAAAGCTATTAAGAATGGCTAATTGAAGAACATACAGGCTTATTCTGAACTCCGCTGGAATCGATTCCGCTGGAATTTTCATACATTGGTAGCATACGATTGTAAGAAAATTCCAGCGGAATCGATTCCAGCGGAGTTCTGAATAGGCTTGATTATTATCAAAAAAGTCGCTTAGAAACATAAACTGAAGGAGTTAGGGACTGACTTGGCTATAACGCTATTGGATGGATAGAAATTGTGAAATGATTCAGTTTGATTTTGTTCAGGAAGTACGAGAAGGTGTCTTTATGAAATTAATTACGTTTGAAATTTGTTTGACCAAATTAGTACAGCGCTTCTGACAAAAAAATTGTATGGTAATGAAATTTGGTGTGGAGTCAGTTTTCCAATAAAGGAAACTCGGATGAGTTCCGGGCCGTACTTTGTGAAAATCAAGAGAAAATTCGATTGAACGGATTTTCCGATACTTTCCCGACCGTAGTTCGGGAAAAACGTCGAAATTGGAAAAATGTTAAGTGAACAAAAATAAAGGTATGAAAATTCTCGACAAAAAGGGCTCTATGAATTTTTTACGTAAAATCAAAGGTTTTCTCGGTAAATACCTTAGAGCATCATAATAACGCTCGTGTTGGACATTTTGAACAAAAGAGAAAATTTTTCAAGTTGTGACTGAAATTACTCAGCTCTAGTGAACGGATTTCGACAAATCAAACGGTGTATTATAGGGAAAAACCTAAGCCTTCAAAATCTTATGGATACATATAGGATCAAATTTTTCATACCCCGGAAACTTCTATAAATGGCCGCAACTATTGATTTTCCTAGTACAAGTTTTTGAAGTGACTATACTGAAAAACGACGCAAAATCTCACGTAGTCCTGTATCAGTTTTGAAGCTCATAGTATGTAACTCGATTTAAGCTTAAGCATCTTATCCTTACTTATCTCGTTTTTGAAAAATGGGTCTTTGAAAATCAAGGAATACGAGAATTTCTTTCAGGTTACAATTTTCCCATTTTTCGAGTGTCCTCTAAAAATTAAGGAGGCGTCCAAATATTCTGAAAAAATTTCAGGATAAGTCAAAATTTGTCCTTTAACAGCTGTGAATTTTATATTATAAGTTAGTAACAGGAAAAAATTGAAAAATTAATTTGTTTAAACATTTTGCAAAAAAAAATGCGGATTTTGTTTTTTTTTCCATGATTTTTGTTGTGTGCAAGTATTCTGAATACATTCTCGTTTCAAAATGAAAGATGTCAATTTGGCGAGCTTGTTTCCTACTGCTAACGCAGCGAGACAGCATTTCTACTGAGTTTACTTTCAAGCCAAAAAGTGGCTGTCCGGTGATATCCAGGCTATAGTCCAGGACGGATAGAAAAAAAGTTGAAATAAATCTACCCTGTGAATTTTGGACGCTATAATTAAGAGAAAAATCGTAGGAATTCAATGAATGTGTTTTGGAAAAAATCGGTCCCGGAGAACAGGTGGAAAAAAGCTAATAATGGTAGCGAAAACACGTTTTTCAACGTTTTAGGTGCGAAAAAATTTTGTTTTTGGAATACAAAAAATAGTACGTAATAGCGCTTAAAAAGACGAAAATTATGAGTTTTGGACAAATGAAATCAGGTTTTTGCAAAAAAAATAAAAACCGCGAAATATGGCCCTTTTTTGACATTTAATTACAGGGACTGTAATTCTCGTAGAATCTTGTTTCAGAACTGAAATTGTGGCTTCTGTTAGTGCCTACCTACAATAAAAATTTCATGCAAGAATAATTATAACTTTTCGCGTAAATCTCAAATATGTAAAAACAGCCGTTTTAACAAAAAAGTTTGAACAAGGCCCACGGTGGTGCTGGAGTTATTTTGAAAAGCCCTATTTATTCTCGAAGAGTTACTCTACCAACCCATTTTCATGAAAAGTTGGTGAGGTTCGATTTAATACCTCATAAGCGCCTTTGAAAACAGGCACTTTTCTTGATTTTCAGAAAAAAACACCTCCCGGCGAAGAGGATCGAAATTGTTGTGACATATCTATTTGGTGAAATGGTTATACTATTGATGTATAGGAGTATGTCAGGTATTGATCTTAACACCTTTATTTTTATATGGTGTTATGCTGCTAGACTTAATATCTAACTAGTTTCAACATAGTTTTGTATTATGAGTGTATTTTGTTTCCAAAAATGTTTCATTAGAGATTTCGTCTTGGATTTTCTACTCCTATCCCTTGCTTTAACTGTGGAGAATATTGTGATATGTAATTTTAAGGCGATTGAACTTTACAGTTTTAATTTGTTTAGTTGTTTGATGAGGATTTTTCAGGAAGTACGAGAATGTGTCTTTGTGAAATTCATAAAATTTGAAATTTGTTTGACCAGTAATTCCCTATGTTATGAACTGAACATACATACAATGTTGATTAATTTGATTTTTTTTTTCAAAATCTTCGATCGACAATCTTCCTTTAAAACGCCAAATGACTTAATAACAATCAATTTATTTCAGAAAAAAAACCCCACGATTTCTAAACAATTTTCATTAAAGGGCAAAAGTATTGCTCATTAAAATTTTATAGCATACATAAGAAAAATATGAGATGAAAATGACATTTTTGATTAAGATACTCAACAATACCATATCAACCCAAAGACTCTCAATCTACCTCCAGGTTGACAAGGGATCAAGCTACAATTTATAATACACACAAAAAAAATTGAGTTCAATATCAGATATTCTCCCGCTAAAAAATTGTAATTTCTACGCATTGATTTGTCAAAATAAATCATATTAGTCCAATCATGTTGAAATGTTCCATCTCCTCTGCGCTGCCACTGAAAAATTATATAAAAAACGAGGGGACAAAATCTTATTTAAACAATATCAGACAAGACGTCTGAACCCTTTTCATTTTTTGTCATATTTCTAAGTTGTCCAGCAGCACCAGCAGCAGGAGCAAACCATTCCAAAGATTTAAAAGATTTTATCCAAATATTTCATTTCTTATCGAAATATAAATTTTCCTACAAACTGAAATTGCTTTATTCTAAGAGCAACACTCTGTCAATCTGTCAATTTGAATAAACGATTAAATTACGATTACGTATTCTGCTGCTTTCACAACTGGAAAGTACCTAGAGCTAAGAAGAAAACTTAGGGGGATTGGGAAAGGAAAATGTCCTTTTTTTACATTTTAAATCTCTTAAGATTTGATTTATCGGTTTTTTTCTCCTTAAAATTTAAAGAAGAAACAAAATAAATTCGGTAACTGAGAATCAAGTCAATTCCTCTTATCCTTGACAATATAATAAACAAGTATAGAAACTTCCTTAACAAGTTGGCAGACACGATAACCACGAAATTGTGTTAAGGGTGCTAAATAAATAACTAAAAAAAAAAAGATGAAGAAAAGGTGTAGTAATCGACTTACCCTCAATCGTTGAGCATCGTCAATCGAAGCAGACGCGTGATAGCTTAACACTTCGAGAGTTACACTTTGTTTGGCCATTGCCACGATTGCCTTCTCGTACATATGGGTGTTATGGATGCCCATTCCGCAGAATATGGCAAAAGCTTCTACAAAGTTTTCATCATTTTTGGTAAAAATCTGAAAAATAAATGAAATTACCCTCAAATTGCTGTGATGATTGTTTTATTTTTATGTAGTGATGGTAGTGAATAGTACTTACCAAGTCATCGAACTTATTTATTAACTGAATTACGCCTATAATTTGACCTAATGAATTTTTTATAGCCATACAGAGGATGGACTTGTGCTTGAACGATTGGCAATCATCGACACTTGGATCAAATCGATTATCATCGTACGCATTTGGTATATTGACAGTCTGAAATTAACTTTGAATTCTAGTATTTCGTATTTTTGTTGTTGAGGGATTTGGATTTTTGTTGTTTTTTTTTAATTTGATAATTTTATTCTTGTAAATAGAAAATGAATACCTACCTCACCTGTTGTAGCTACATGCCCTGTAATTCCAATGTTAATGGGAAACCTGGATTCAAATGGACTGAAAATGAAAATAAAGAGAAGTTAGTATTAGTCAAACTATCCTGTATAAAATTTAGACTATAAACAATATAAATTGTTAAAAGTGCCTTGCTTGGCAATAAATAAATAAATTACAAGTAATTTTTTAATTTATAACGATAACTAATAAGTTAGACACCTATATCGACCTATCCTATAATTTCTGTGCTATAATCTACACTTTACAAATTATAGCGCATTGACGGTTCATGTCCGCTCAAATATTGTGAGTCCAAAGATTTTTCTACAATTTTTTAAAGTTTTTAGTATGGCTAGAATGCATCATGAAGCTTTCAACTAAATTCCCTAAAAAATGATCATTAATCATCTAACTACCAAAAGTGCCTCGAAAGTGGAGGATAGCGCAAGCAAAGTTGCAGCGTTGGTTGGTATCAGCGATAATGGCAAAATATTATAGTATGCCGCGATACACATTGCTTTTCTCGCAAAACAATTTTAATTAAGAAGCTTGTGGGAGATAAGAAACAGACCCCATCCAACCAAAAAATATGCGAATGCAGAATGCAATGGAAAGTTTAAGGCAAAATTCCATTTTTGCATTGTTCTAGTCAATCTATATATATAAAAATGAATGTCTCTCGGTTTGTAATGCGACACTAAAACTCAAAAACTAGACGGCCGATTGAGCTGAAACTTTCACAGAAATGGCCGCGCCAATATGGCCGGCGAATTTGCCAATTGTGTTCCGATTCCAATGAAAATCGATATCTGGGGTTTTTTAAGCTAGCAAATAACGAATTTATGATCAGAACTTATAAATTCAAAATGGCCGCGCCAATATGGCCGACGAATTTGCCTAATAGTTTCACATTTTGTTATTTGGAATCAAAAATACCAAAAAATTGCCTTTTTTGCAAACTCTCCTACTGTTTATTAAAATTCATATCAACTGATTACTCCTATTGGCTTATGAGTGCAGCATAGGCGCGCCGGATTCCAGCTAGTAGAAATATAAAGTTGGATTCGCGGTGGTGGGGCTGGCGTGCCGGAAGGAAGCATTGGGCTATATCGGCGGAACGCTGGAACCGGAAGGGATACCCATGCGAAAAAGGCTCATGCGAAGAGGCCAGACGAGGCTAGGTATTCCCGTCTCCTCCCTCCAATTTCCCACTAATCGTGGTTCTTCCGTTCGAGGTCTAGACTCCTTCCCCACTTTTAAGCTAAGGTGTTTACCATGCTTATGGCTGCGTGGCCACCTGGTGATTAAAGAGTGCTGGTTGTAAGCGGTTCCCTCCGATGTCCCGACAAAGTCGAAGCGTATAAGTGCGGCTCTGCTCTCTCACTTCCGCATTACTTGTGGGATTTATATGACTAACAAGGAAAAATTAAATTCTAAAAACAAAAAATTGCCCGCCTCCAGCGTACCAAACATAGTACACTTGCACAGACGCTATCTTCAACCTCATCAGAGGAAGAACTATAATCGGCTCCAGCCAGGAGGCGATAATTGAGATGACCACCAATTCATCGAGTGCCAGTCATAGCACACCTGTTTTTGATCGGCCGGGCAAAACAAGCAGAAAAAGTACCAGAGAACAGTACATATTCATCTTGGCACGATCGTTATGAATGAAAAGGACGGTACTGTTCATGAGCGGGACCAATCCGATACCAGCAAGAGTGTTATGATTTAATAGGCATGGCTTTCTATTATAGAATGAGCCTACCCGAAAATTCTCTCTGTATTTATCAACTCCAATAACATTAAAGCTTGAGAACAATCCAACGAATTTGGAATTTCCGTTGATGGAACAGACTATGATACAGAGACCATGGTGGATGGAAGGATACAAGATTTGAACATAGGGTGAGGAATAATTTCATTTCAAATGCACTTTATTACCATTCACCGTGAGAATATATAACATATGTCGACGTTAAGAATAGTTCCAAGAGAACTGCAGAACTTAGTTTGAAAGCAGATCTTCGTTTAAAGTCCAGGAGTACTGAAAACATGAATGAAAAATGCGGCTCCACTTTTTTGACATTCGTTTCTTATTCTTTCTATGGTTTTGGAGCTCGGGTTTTTCTTATAGCGCCCCTCCACGGGCTTCTTGTTACGGCACTACCATTCCAATCTAAGCTCGTGTCTTCTAAATGTCTTCTAAAATATCTTCGAGCCACCTCTTTCACTCAGTCAACCCTTTTGCTTCAGACTTTAAGACTTTCTTTTGCACTCGTTGTTCGATCAATCTTATTAGATGGCTACCCTTTCTTAGAACTTGTATTTTGGCATACTTTCTTAGCCTTTGTATTTTGGCATAGACTTTGTATTTTGGCATACTGGCACTATATATTCTTTTTCAATCAATCTATTTAAGTCGTAATGGTGCGTTCTCACATACTCCAGGCTTTTTGTACCAGATATTAACTTGGATTTTATTTACGTCCTCTACAGATAATATGTATATTGAGTATAAGCTATTTTCTTTGGGTCAAAAGTTTGGGCTGCAGAAGTTTTCTGTATGCAAACTAGACCATATTTCCTCTCATTGATTTTAAGGCCAACTTTGCTCATTTCATTCTCAAGTTTAACAAACGCTTCTACCATACTTCTGAAGTTGCTTGCGACAATTTCTATCTCATTGGCATTAACTATTACTTGCAATAGTTTGTTCAATATAGTGCACTCTCTGTCTACTTTGCCAATTACATCGGTCATTTGGTTCAGAACAAGGAACTACCTAAACTCTGTGTTTTTCATTTTCATCAAGGTGAGATTGACTTACTTCTTTGGGGTTTCTCGCCCTTTGAGCTATTTTAGACAATACATCTATTAATGTTATTAAATGCTTGTCTAATGGCTATGAATAGGATGTGTATTGTGAATATCAATGATTTATATAAGTAACTCTTTTCCATGGGTTGTTTATCTACAAATATTTGTTCAATTATTGAGATCTGGATTCCCCGATTACACTTTTTGCGAATGCTTCTTTATCCTTTACTTTTTTGACATGTTACACCTAATATGTGCCCGACAAACTTCTATTCACTTCCCTAATTTATGTAAAGGAGCAAGTGTGATAAAAGAAAATGTAATCAAACTACTTATAAAAATTTAAGGTAAAATGAGGATCCGTCAGAAATTTCAAGATTTGTCTAGTGACGTTGAAATAATGTACTTGCTTTGTCTTTCGCTAAATTTATGGGATGGGAGCTTCAAAATGAATTCAGTTCCATTTTCAAATCGTTACTTTTCTCTAGTATCAAACATTTTCATAAATACATATTTAAAATTATAATATTTTTCCTTACTGGATCTTCTATGGCAATTCTACTCGCGAACTTAATATGTAAAGGTCCCCACACACCGGCGCGAAATATTCGCAAGGATAGCGTCGGCGAAAATTTCGCGCTTGTCGCGGAAGCGAAACTCGCGTGCATCAACACACCAAAGCGTCTCTGACAGTATTCAAATTCGCGAATTTGTTGTGTACAGTCGAGTTTTAAAATGTTTTTTTTTTGCAAAGTGTATTCAACATCAGATGAAGAGGAAGCCATTTTATTATTATTGTTATTATTATTTATTTGCAACGTATGTACAAAGATAAAAATCTCATTTTAAGTACATTAATTTAAAAGAATGATACATAAAACTAGGGTGACAATGTTAAATAAAAAAACAAAGCATTAAGATAAGAAGTATAAAATAAAAAAAAACAAAACTATATATATAAAAAAGAAAGAAAGTTACGTATTAGAAAATTAGCTAATGAAAAAAATAGAAAAAGAAACAACAAATTCAAATATAACAGTATAATGCACAACAAAAAAAAGAGTTATATAAAAAAAAGTCATATATTCATGCTTTAATTCGTCCTATTAGTAATTAAGTCAAAAAGACGCCTCTTGAAAATGTTCACTGAATCGATACGTTGTAAACCGACTGGGAGGGAGTTCCATAACAGAGCTGCGGTGACAAAGAAAGAACGCTGTCCAATTAAAGTGCGGAAACGCGGAATAATGAAATTGTTGTTTCTGACCGATTGTGACAACTGACAAACTGGTTAAGGTACGCAGGTTTACGTTGGTGCAGTATATCGTGAAGTAGGCGCAAAAGCCGAAATTCGCGATAATCACTAAGGGAGCAGCCCAAGACGGAATTCGAATAGGGCGAAATGTGGTCGAACCGACGTAAGTTATAAATAAAGCGTACACAAGCGTTAAAGGCTACTTCGAGCTTTCGAGCGCAAGAGGAATCAAGAGAGGGGAAAATGGAGAGGCCCTGCATTAAGAGAGGCAAAAGTAAGGCTTTCACCAAATACAAACGGACAGCCCTTTTTAGTAAATTACAGTGGTATCTAAGTTTCGAAAGTAGCCCATATGTTTTGCCAATAATGAAATTGACGTGGTCGCAGCAGGTCATACTACTATTCAGGACAACTCCAAGATTTCTGACTTTAAAAACGCGAACAAGAGGAACCCCATTTAAGGAAATTTCTGGGAGGTCGGATTGAGAAATCTCAGAGTGAGTGAAAAAAATACAATGTGACTTCGATGGATTTAGCTGTAGTAAGTTTAGTGTTGACCAGCTTGAAACACTGTGCAAGTCAGCCGCAATCTTCTCCACACAATTATGGATTTGATCTTTTGGCGCAGAGAAATAAAGCTGCACATCATCTGCATACATATGAACCTTAGAATGCTTTATTACTAGAGGAAGATCATTAATAAAAACGCTAAACAAAAGTGGCCCAAGAATAGAACCTTGAGGAACTCCAGAACTAAGTAAAGAATTGGTGGAACTAGAGTCGCCGAGTTTAACTTTTTGCGAGCGGTTTGTTAAAAAGCTATGCAAAAGTTTAAGAGCAGTTGAAGACAAAGAGACTTGGGAGGAGAGTTTTTGCAAGAGCAAAGAGTGATTGACGCTATCAAAAGCTTTAGAAAAATCAAGTAGCAACAGACAACAAATGTGACGTTCATCAAGAGAATTGCGAATATCATTTGTGACTTTGAGGAGCGCTGTTTCACAGGTGTGATGTTTGCGGAAGCCAGATTGCCATTCACTTATAAATTGAAGTTGTTCACAGTACTCAAGGATTTGAGTCGCTATCATTTTGTTTTTAATGTTAGATGAAAAGGAAAATCACGGCTTAGTACTTTGTCACATGAAAACTATATTGTTAACAAATTATCAACAGACATGTTTTAAAAAACCCTCCATCAATATGGTGAATTACATACCTTAATGCCACAACTTCGAAAGGATAATTAGTCCGGGGAAATTAGCAAAAAAAAACGCACGAAAGGAGACAAAATTCGGAAATGGATGAAAATTGGTCCACAGCTTCCTTGGGACTTTTTAAGAAAACAATTTCGGAATCACAAAAAAAACATGGCCGCCGGAAATATAGCGGTTTTCCGGTTTTTTCATTGTATCTCGGTTTCTATAGGCCGTAAAACCCCGTACAAAGGTCCTAAATGTTGATAATGAAATTCTCTACAACTTTAGTTCTTACAAAGATATTGACCCGATTAACCATTTCAAAGTTATTCAAGCTCAAAGTTATCAAAAATGACTTTTTGGCCACAAAATCACTCAAAAACTGCTTTTTTCGAAAATTTGTTTTGATCAGTCTATACGAAACGTTATTGCCTACAAAAAAGCCTGTTGTCATTTTTTCGAAAACTTAACCATTTTGAAGTTATTCAAGGTCAAAGTTTCAAAAAATCAGTTTTTGGTCAAATTCGAATTCGCACCGATTGCGATAAAAACGCTGACTGCAGCGAAAATGATTCGAGGCGAATAAAATTCGCTGCAAAATCGCTAGCATAACGGATTCGTAACGTGCCGGTGTGATACATTGCATTAAAGGCTGTGATTCTTAGTACGAATAGTAACGTGTAATTTATATCAAATCTTTCGCACAGTATACCATCAAGCGGAAATATATACCTGTCGAAATATATGTACAGTACACATTGTAAAATTGGGTTGCGTGTTGTTAGTTGGTGTGTGCTTTTCTATGAAATTTTAAACATGTTACTTTTCTATGTCCCAAAAATCATGTACACGACTTAATTTCGCCTATATTCAATTCCTTTCCAGGTTTGAATGCTTAAAAGAATAATGAAAGTTGAACTAAGATTTTAAATAAGTGATGTGGATTTTGTAGTGCCGAATTTGAACGTTCGAAATTGCGTTCTTGGATTGGACTTTAAAGAGGTCTGTACTAAAAAGATACACACGGAATTTACCTGAAGTAAAAATAAGCCTTTAAAATCAAAATATAAAAAAAAATAAAAACAAAATATCGTCTTACCTCGTCCTAGAGTTAGTTTCATCATCACTCAAATCGTTTGCTTCAAAATCGAAAACCCTCGAAAAGCTCCCCTTCGAGGCTTTATGCACCAGTAAAATTTGAACTCTTTGGCATTGTATAAGACTTTGCATATGTGATAGGATCCTGAAAACCATGTGCTCTATAGTGCTCTGCTCCTCGAATATCATTCGGGCCAAGTCGAGCAGGACCTGATTACGCTTTACTTCCAGCTGGGATTTCTCATAAAGTTGCGCATTACGAAGCCCAATTCCACAGAACTGAAGGTACGAGGCGAAAACCTGTTGGTGTAAGAAGAAAAAAAAGATATTGTTTAATGTATTTAAAAATGTATGAACGATAAATTTCGCGGAAAACGCATCTATTATGTATAAAACGAGCATTGGTCGAGGAAAAAAGTATTCTTACTTCCGCTGTCTGAAAAAAGGCGAGATTATGGCTAATATAGAACAGAAAAAAAATCGAGGAAGGAAGGAAGGCTTATGACTAAAATATCCTATTGCCAAGATACCGAAAAAATGGGCACTTCAAAGGTCAAATTGTTTCCAGACTGAGAATGTTCTGAAATTAGTGAAGAATTTTTTATGGTTCCCATTTTTTTCACTTTCATTTTTTGTTTCTAAAATTTTTTTTTCAAGAGCCTTTTTCTTATGGAATTACTCCAACCGTTTCAAGGCAGCTAACAACAACAACGAAAAAAAATATAAGAAGAAAATAACAAGGTAAGCTCTCTCTCCACATTCTTGGCTACAGGTATGCCAGAGAAAAGTGGATTGAGTGGAAATCTTACTTTAGCCGATTATCTGAGTATATATCTGACGTAGAGCCTACTCATATAGCATTGGGGGGCTGCTGATCGGATTTTACCCTTTTTTAGAAGGAGATCTTATAGGCAGCTTTAGTTAAAATGTCACCTGTAATACCTTTTTTCGTCTACTGGAAATCTCATTCGGGAGATAAAAGGTTGTGTAAACTGTAAAGATACTTTACAATATGTCAGTCACAGAAGATGGAACAATTCATTTGCTTTAACCTATTTTAAAGGAGTGAGGATTTTTTTGTTGGTGAATAGCATGGATTGTGTGTGTAGATGAAGGCAGCTTGTACGTGCCTTAAGGTGGATAGAAGGACAATAAAAAATAAATAAAAAAATAATTGTTTGTCCACATATTTGGAGAATGTTCAGGTGTGACGCAATTCGGTTAGAGCATTGAGGTAGCATGAACAATGACGTGATAATTTAGAATGTGGGGAATTTAATTTAAAGTTGAGTCTGTTTGGAAAATTAAAGGTACGAATATTTCTTTATTTAATCCGAGTTTAGAAGGCAGATGGTGTTTTATAGAAAAATTGCGATGTTTTTTTTATGTGGCAAAACCAAGCTTTTGAATCACCCTTTATACTACCAGTCTGTCATGTCGTTCAGGTCATGGTGCAATGTCTAGTAGCGAGCTTAGTTTGAGAGATAGGACAGAATATGATAGATCAGGGGTGGTGGGGGGGGGGGTGTTGGAGCAGGTGGCGATGAACCTTACATTTGAACTCTTGGGTGTTGTACGAGTTCGGGAAAACTGATTGTGGGAGATTATTCCACAGCCAAATTGTTCTTTTTATAAACGAACTTTTAGACGTTAGTGTGCGCCGGGATTGCAAGGGTATGAGAATGAACCTATGGGATGTTCTAAAGGGTAGGGAATTTTTTGAAAAGAGGGAAGACCAGAATGAAGAAAAGTTATATAAGTCGGAAAATGGAAAGGCGAAGGACCATGACGCGGAGTGGATTCGAGCCACGGAGATCTGAAATGGTAGTCCGGCGCCTTATGATCGGCCACACGACATAAGCATGCTTGCGCCTGCATCATGATTTTTTATGACCACGAAAATCACGCGCAAGCTTTTTTATGACTTTTTTATGAAAAAAAAAATCAATTTTGATTTGAAAGACTACACAATCTTTCGAAACGCTCGTGTCGTGTGAACGTGTCGTGTAAACGTCACGCGTGCTTTTTTAGGACCTGCTTTTGGTTATTATGCTTGTGCCTGCAAAATTACATAAAAATTACGCGCGACTCATGCTTGTGTCGTGTGGACGGACCATAATAGAAACGGAGAAACAAGATCTGTGAGAATTGAAGACCACACAACATCTATAAATGGGTTCGTTCTTTGGGTACTCCGTGAAATGTGGACATTCCTCATCCAGTTTCATATGTCGCGTGTCTCCAACTTTATCATTTAATTTAATTTTGTTTGTTAGATCTGAAATTGCCCTTTAGGACATCTAAGGTAAGTGGTATGAGATAGGCAATTTTCTCCTACTTGACAGCGGCATGAGATCAAAAATGTTTTGCCTGTTCGAGAATGGTGATAGTTTATGATAATGGCTTGGGTCTTAGCGCAAATAATGCGTATCAGCCAAGCGTATTCCAGGATTAGGCGGACCAGCGAACAGAAACGGATTTTTGCAAGCCACACGTCACCGAATTCTTCAGTCTTTTTCTTTATGAATCTCAATAGCTTTGGGCTCTGATAGTAATTTTATTGTAATGTAAAATAAAATTTTCTGAAAACTGTCTAAATTGTGCTAACACAGAGATTGGCGAGTATATCAACATCTGCAGCATTTCTGCTAGAAACGAAAGCAGCAATTGTCAAAGCTCAGTTTAAAATGTGGCAAGAAGTGTGTCGCTTTGACAACAGCGTTAAGTGTGCTGTGGCCTATACCATAACATCCATTGCTTTCAAAAATTGGCGATCTTTCCCGTCTCGTTCCCGGCAACTTCGGAGAGGACATTTTCTTGTAAGAAAATTAAAATCCTATCTGCGGAATGCCATAACTAAGGACAGGCTGAATGGATTGGCCTTACTTAATGTCTACTGCAACCTTCACATTGACCCGGAGAAAATGCTGACTGAATATTCCAAAAAATAGAAAAATTCTTCTGTAAACTTTAACTTAAAAAAAAATATAATAAAAATGAATTTTTGCTGTCTATGAAATTTTACTTAAAATTCTGGACCGAATCCCATCCCCTTTCCACCGAAAAAAAATCGTGGGTACGCTTATGGTCGAATATACTGCAGCTGAGGAATGTATTTTAGTATTTCAGACAAATCGGAGATTGGAGATATTGAATAGAAGCGGACCTAGATAACTGCCCTTGGGGACACCGCAAGTTACTTCGATCCTTGAAAGTGCTTATCATTTAACTTATGGATTAGTCTGAAATAGGATTTCTTGCACATTGACGGAAGCGTTCCTTATGATAACACAGGTCAACAAAAACAAATTTTTCTTTTCAGTCTCTATTTTAATGATGATTTTCTAAGGATTTATATCAAAAAATAACTAAAACCATCGTTGACTCTCTAAAAACTTTGCTTTTGTACTGTTAACAATGATCAATACATAATTAAGCTTTTGTATGAGCAAATAACTTATGGTGCTGTTACACGAATGACACACTTGCCATTTTTTCTGTCATAATTTGTCATTATCGTCATACACGGTCATAATTTGTGTCATTATTTCTGTCATAAAAAATAAACAACAACAATGCCATTAATTATGACCAGAGATTATGACAATTGTCATATTCGTGTAACTGGGGCATAAGTATTGTTAAGCTCCTTATATGAGGGAAGACGATTTGAGACTCTATAACGACGAAATCGACGAGTGCTGTTAGTATAGCTAAGTCGGTTCTGGCACAGTAAAGTCATCGGTTTTAGTCTCGGGTGTGAATGTGGGCTTAGCGGAAAGCTTGGGTTTTGGTTTGTGCTTGGCTTGAAGCTTGGACAAAAACCTTTGTGGTGAGTTTTGGGTGGACTTAAAAGCTTTAGATGAGCTTTAATATTTTAGAGATATCGCCACTAGCTTTAATATTCTGGACTACAACCGATTATGTCACTGTGTCAGAAACGACATAGGTATACAACTGGAAGCAATTCGTTAAAGCTTTCCGTCAAGATTCTGAAGCTTTTCCAGATTTTAAGAATTTCTACCCTAGTTTATAGGAAGTCAAAGTAAAAACTGGTATGTATTTTAGTCGGACCACAAATAAAGAAAATGAAGGCCAGCAATGAATGTTGACAGTTACTCAACACTCACGAAAGTCAAGCATGGGACAGCCTCAAAGCAGTGGCTCATGTTTTTCTTGAAAAAAAGAGCTGACAATTACACACAGCATATTTCAACTACGATAAACTTTAAACACATATGTTGCAGAGTGTCCCTTAAAGAAAACATTGGTGGTTGTTCGCAAGAATAAGGTGAACGTTTTCATCAAGACTTTCATTTTGTCATCTACCTCCAAGTATAAATATTTCATTCTTTTCGTCATTGTCGTTGAGTGTTTCGAAAATTCCATTATATGCTTGTAGAAAATAGTCATATACATATATTCGTAGATACCCCCAGTAGACCGCATCGATAAGAATAAGATTTTACCCGGATTTCAGTTGGAAGACTATAAAACATTTGCTTTAATCATCGATACTGTCAAACGATTTCCTTGTGTTACTGAAGGCCCCCATTCAAACACAGGCCGCCGGCAGGCCACGACCTGAAGGCCTCCCGCCTTGAGGCCAAGTATCACCACACACACTCGGTAGGCCAAGGCCTCCAGTTCAGGACTGACAAAAATCTTTATGTGTGTGAGCATCTATCGTCAGTCCGGGCCTTAAGATGTGAACTTCTATTCAGTCTGAATTTTCTGTTGAGACCGGGAATATTTTTACACTTAAATTAACAACCAACGTGCACTCAGCCGGAATTTATTTCTGGTTTAATCGATGTGTATAGAAGTAATTCATGTTTATGGAAAACTTTTGCCTTTCCAGAAGCCAATCTTTCACCCAAAATTGTTTTGTTTTTTTAACTGGTCTCTCTAGTAGCATTAAAAGTATAAGCAGCCAAGCAGTTTTACGCTTCCTTTCAATATTTTTAAAATTTTCCATTTTTTGGAACTAGAATTAACAACTTGCTACGCTAAACTGTCATGTTCGCCTGTGTGTCTGTGGGGAATCATGAGTTGGCCTGAAGGTCACGGCCTGCCGGCGGCCTGTAAGTCATACCTTAATCTACATTTATAAATTGCTATTTCGACTTGATTTATTTTAGTTGTTTTAGTTCATATAATACTGAGTCGTGTGTGGCGTACTATTAAACGAGGACGACCTACTAATCTTCAAACCCTTATCTACCTAGCACGAGATTATACAATAATTTTCACTTGACTATTTATGCTGTTTTCATTAATAATTCATTGAGTCATTTTTTGACCAAAAACTGATTTTTTGAAACTTTGACCTTGAATAACTTCGAAAGGGTTAAGTTTTCGTAAAAATGATAAAAGGCTTTTTTGTAGGCAATAAGCTTTCGTATTGACTGATCAAAATTTTTTTTCGAAAAAACCAGCTTTTGAGTGATGTTTTCGCCAAAAAGTGATTTTTGGAAACTTTGACCTTGAATAACTTTGAAAGGGTTAATCGGGTCAACATCTTTGTAAGAACAAAAGTTGTAGAGAATTTCATTGTCAACATTTAGAGCCTTTGTACGGGGTTGTACGACCTATAGAAACCGAGGTACAAGGAAAACACCGGAAAACCGCTATATTTTCGGCGGCCATTTTGTTTTTTTGTGATTCCGAAATTGTTTTCTTAAAAAGTCCCAAGGAAGCTGTGGTCCAATTTTCAACCATTTCCGAATTTTGTCTCCTTTAAATGCTAATTTCCCCGGACTATTAGTTATGATTCCTTCACTTAGGTCACCACAAATACACCCCTGTTTCGTTCCTCTGCCGGCTAGCACCTATACCGTAATATGGATAAACGTCCTTTACTTCATCATCAAATTCAAGCAGAATGAGCCGCGGCAGTTAGTACAAGTATTTAAATACAAACTACACTATTACAGATCTGCAAGAATTTCCCCAAAAATATTTAAATTCTATTTGCATATTTAATTTAATTACTTCAGCTTAAATTTTACAAGAAAACAGAACCAGAAATGTACAAAATATCAAACTATACAAAAAGATAATTTCATGTTAATTACATTTCTCCCAACAAAACTACTCCAAATAAACGCAATAATTTCATTACTATTTATATCAATTTCCCACAATTTCCCCCAAAATATAAACGTGTCTCCAAAAATCGCTTCCTACTTGTCTATATCTGTAACAATATTTGAGTAAACATATTTAACCCAAATCGCAAACATGAAATTTCCTCCTTCAACCTCTTCAAAAATAACATTTGGAACAATCATCTCTCCTCTCAACGTTCAACAAAAAAAGGGAATCTGCTGCGTAAACCACTTCTAAGGAAATCGGAAGTATCCTGAATATATTATAAAATGTTGACTCATGCTCATCTTTATGCTTTACAAAAAAAGGATCAAAAAAGGGTAAACTATTTCTCATCCCATCAAAAAATACTCCATTCTCCATCTAGCAACGAAAAAAAAAATAATCTGTGATTTCATGTTATGTTAATCCATAGTCATCCAAATTGACCTCTATTATAAGACAAGTCACGTCCATACAAACAAAATGTCCTTCAAGGATACACCCCAGAAAAAAAAACTTGAGTCTGAAAAAGTGCTACTTGAATTCATTTCTATATATTTCCACGCGTATAAACAGTTCCCCAATGAACAATGTTCACAACGTCTAAACAACACGCTTACAACAACTTTGAGAGTCCTGCAAGAGTTATAAGAATAGATAGCGCGCGATATATATAGGTAGAGAACGAAAAAGGACGACAGCAAAAAAAAAAGCAGCAGAGCTGAATACAAACCTTTTCGTCAGTTTCTGTAAAGGACTCGCCATCAAGTTTGTTGATGACTTGGGCAACACCAACGACATCACCAGAAGAGTCCTTGATCGGCATGCAAAGTAGGGCCTTGGTTCGATAACCCGTCAGACTATCGATTTCCCTGTTGAAGCGTTCATCCTGCAAATAAACAAAACACTTTCAAATTAGTTGCTTGGCTTGAAAAAAAAAGAAGAAGATTTGAGAGACAGGATAGACAAGGAGGTGTTAAGGATTCAGTGTGTTCCCGGAATTCTGGCGGATTATGATGATGATGATGATGAAGGGCTTTAAGTGTTGTTACGTTCCTTCTGCGGTAAATTTTAAATAAAAAAACAAAAAGCGATGAAGAAGGGTGACGGGAAAATTATATATGAAGGATATTTTCACAGCATCTAAGTCAGGATGTGTATTGACCGAAATTGGGGAAGGGTTGGAGTTGATGTTCGATTAAATTTTACTTTTTTGAAGTTATATTCTCATAGGAGAAGAGAGAGAAGAGATTGACAGCTCTTATGTGTTGGTCATGTATTCATGGCTATGGAAATGTTTGAGCATATTTAAAGGACCTTTTATTATAACTGGCTCCGGCTGGACTAGTGGATTTGTGTAAATGATGGCTTTGGATATTAAGAAGTTTAAGTAAACATATAAATGTTTCGTTATTGTTGTATCACTCTTGTCTTAAGTGATGGCTATTTGTGTTGAAACATTATTTGGGCGTTAGAGTCTTAGAAGAGAATGAATGAATTTGTGGGAAATTGCGTCTTCAATGAAAATTCAATTTACAGAATCTGATAAAAAAAATTGGACTATGTCCACAAAATTCCCAAAGCAAGATTTTTTAAATAAGTAAGCAAATTAGTAGAGGGAAATTAAACAAAAAAAGCGAAGTTATGATGTAGTTGGGAAGTTGAATTTTTTTTGTTTTTTTTCTTTACATATGTTAAGATAAAGCGAAAAAAAAATTGCTGCACAATCGGTCCTGTGCTGCACGAGAAAATTGCATAAATGTCCACTTTTGATGCATTTTGAGTGCATTGCTACACTATTTTTTTAATTTCTCCAGTTCTTTTGGTCGTAGAAAAATAAAAAAAATTGGAAAATACTCGTAAAGGAATAGACTATCGAACTGATTCGGTATAAATACTTTAAAAATTAATCCTAACCTCAAAAAACAAAAAATGTGTGAAATTTTGTTTTATTTTACTAAAAATGCAATAAATGACGGGGAAAAGGTCGGATTTTGATAAAAATTGGAGAAAAGATGTACTTTGATGCTATAAATACGTTGTTGAAATTTCAAAAAAAAATTTCAATTTTTACGGCAATAATTGGCAGTTTTCGAAAAATTTTAAAATTGCCGCCATTTTATGCCAAATCATCGTACGGCAAAATATTTTTTTTTAAATTGTAGGTTTTTTTATGTACTTTCTTGTGAGCATACGCAATACTTCGTTACTTTATTTAAAATGTCTATTTTAGTCCGGGGAAATTAGCAAAAAAAAAAAACGCACGAAAGGAGACAAAATTCGAAAATGGCTGAAAATTGAACCACAGCTTCCTTGGGACTTTTTAAGAAAACAATTTCGGAATCACGAAAAAAACAACATGGCCGCCGGAGATATCAGGTTTTGGCAAAAAAATCACACAAAAACTGGTTTTTTCGTAATTTTCTTTTGATCAGTCAATAAAAAACATTATTGCCTACAAAATACCCCTTTTGAATTTTTTTCGAAAACCTTGACCTTTCACGAATTTCAAAGTATTTTTTGGCCGAAATGTGATTTTTGGAAACTTTGACCCTGAATAACTTCGAAAGGGTTAGGTTTTCGCAAAAATGACAAAAGGGCTTTTTTGTAGGCAATAATGTTTCATATTGACTGATCAAAAAAAATTTTCGAAAAAAGTCCAACTTCCCAACTACATCACTATCATATGACAATTTCCCTCTACTAAATAGATTCGTATGAGTTTTTTATGGTAAATAATAAAAGAAATAGCAAAAAACTAGAAATATACTATTATTCATCGAAGTAATTAGAATTAAAAACAAAAAGGAGTTGTGCTGGCGGCCTTCATCGATATCGAGGGTGCCTTCGACAATACATCCTTTGACACTATAGCTAGGGCTCCAAGTAGGCAAGGTGTAAGTAGAACTTTCCGCGGCTGGATCGCATTGGAGGAGAATTCGCCATATTATGGTACTCATCTTGACAAGCCTCGGGAGGGCATTATAGCAAAAACATGTCCACAAGGAGGAGTCTTATCTCGATTTCGGCGCTGCCTTATTGTAGATGAACTCTCAGAGCTACTCAATGGCCAAAACTTTTTACACACAGACGATGTTGCCATAGTGACAAATGAAACATAAGGTACCATGTCAAGACGTCTACAGCAGGCAATTGGTTTGGTTTCCAGCGTAGGACTAAATGTCAATCCCGACAAAACCATTCTGATTTCTTACAATAGCGTACGAAAATTGCCGGGACTGGCAGAACCGACCTTCGCAGGCAGAACTAGAGGTCTTTCACAACAAGCCAAATACTTAGGAGAGAAGGTAAATGGCAAAATCATATGAAAACTTTGATGTTCTGCTGCAGAGCTTGTAGATCCACACAGTGCCGGCGGATCGTGTTGGACCCGGTGGGTAGTCTGCCAAACACAGCCCTCTCCAAAAATGTTATTAGGTATTTTACCTAAAATGAAAAAACAGGATACTTAATTGTAAAGCGGAAGATGGACCGACGGTGTATTCAGAACAACAGATGGAGTTCCGCAGGGATCGATCCTAGGCCCTCTCCTGTATATCACAATGTATAATGATGTGTTGGGGCAACGCCTTACAAAGAAGCAGTTGCGATCGGCATCGGGTAGTGCTCGTAGCACGGGTAGTGCTCGTTGAACGAAACCTCCATGAGATGGAGTTATAGGCGAACCAAGAGATCTGGCAGATTAAAGCGTGTGGCCTGAAGCTTTCTGAGCACAAAACTGAAGCTGTGCAAACGGAGAAAACGAGTAGCCGCAAGGATCAAGGTATGGGAATAGATCATTCAGTCTTAACCCGCCCTAAGGTACCTTGGAGTGATGATCGAAAGCAGACTAAATTTTAAAGCACACTTGGTGGACATGGCGACTAAAGCGTCCATTATTTGTGAAGCACTTCCACGATTACTGTCCAACGCCGGGGCTCTGAACTTAGTCGTCGCCTGCTATACGCAGCGCTAGTGTGAGCAGCAGCGTTGAACAGGACGGCTAACAGCAGAAAATGGAGGGCCGCATACAGACCAAGCGCGCTTCGCGCGTTCAGCACATACGCGTGATAGAGTAAAAACCAAAAAAGAAGAAAACGAAACGCGCAGCTGGGGAAATGAAAACTGCACACAAATAAAAATTGCGCACATATGGATAAGAAATGCGCTTATGCATAACCTTCTATATTACAAGCCATGAACAAGGAAAATATTGAGAGCGAATTTCCGCTCAATCGGACTACAACTCGGTGAAGTCACGTTATGTTGTTAGTGTAATTTGGGAGAATTTGGTAGTCCGATTCTCTCAATTGAGATTCTTGTTCATGGCTTGTAAATATAGAAGGTTATGGCTTATGTGTTTTCAAATTTCCCCTTCGAAATTTGTTGCGACTGGACTTCGGGACGAGAATGACATGCGAGGATTCTCCTGCGCATGGGAAACTAGAGTTTCTCATTTTCTTCTTTTTTGGTTTTTACTCTAGTGGGGATGATCCCAATAGATATACTGGCGAGAGAAGGCATGCGTCTCTATGATTCAGAGCATGTTAGAGTGGAGCCAAATACAATACGGCGGCAGATGATGCGAATGTAGTGCGGAACTAGAGGCAATATGCAAAATTAACTCGTCGGCTGTTTTCCCCGTATTTTAAAAGCAGTCACAACGCAATCACAAGTCTTTGGTGAGTCCCAACTTGAAGGCCTATACTAAATGAAATGTAACGTAGAAACGAAGTAGAAGTGGAGTAGACATAACTTCTGTCAACAATGACAGAAACCAAAATAACACGGTATACAGAAACAAGGTAATGTAACAGAGACTGACAGCTGCGAATATCGTAGAAATTCCGTGCCGAGTGACGTTAGCACTAATGTAGAAACAACAACACAACTCCGATTTTATATGGGAAGAGCGTGCCAAGTGACGTCAGCACTCAAATGACATTTCTCCATTACATTACCTTGTTTCTGTATACCGTGCCAAAATAAGAAGTTCATAAGAAGTAAGCTCGAGTCGCCAAAGCTTGTGGCTGAAAACGAATGGCTACCTCGGTGTTGGTCTTTGGCCGGGAACATTCTATAATAATTGTCAGCATTATATCTATCGGATTCTATGCGATCCCAAAATTAAGACTGCAAAATTTGAGCCACTTTCCTGGCACAGACAAGATAGGCAGAAATATTTGCTTGACCGGTTCTACACGTTCAACTTTTCGTTCAACTTCCACACTTTTTTCTCTTTCGTTCGCATGCAACTTGCGAAAGGGTTAATCTTACCCCTTTCACAATTGCATGCGAGCGAAAGAGAAAAAAGTGTTGAAATTGAACGAAAAGTTGAACGTGTAGAACCGGTCTTAGAATACAAAGAACCCTTTGGAGTGTGCGCTACTAGATCAGCTGTTGACAACCAATGCTATCAAAGCATTGAATTTGAGTGTAAAAAATACCTGTCATAACATTTTAACAATCGATTAAAAGAAGATTAAAGCTTTGCCCAACAAATCTAGGGAAAGGTTTCTTTTTGAAATTTGCCTAGAACCAATTTAATAAATTTTCACGTCTGTCCTTGATGGTAAGAATGCAAACAATTGCTTATATTGAGTTTTCCTCTATCTTTAAGTACGTTTAACTAAAATTTGTTTCTAAAATTTGTTTCAGTAACCTCTTCCTTCCAATTTTCTGTGTTTTAAATGAAGTTTTATCAACCAAACTAAAATATACCAAAGAAAATTGAATTGAACCACTCCAGTCCTGCTCGAATATTTTATCTCCAAATGTGTAGGTAGTGTCCTTAGAGAATGTTCTCAACAAATATAGAACGTTTTATATTTGGAATTAAAACACGAATTTTTATCTGGAAATCTTGATTGGCCCAAAAAGTTGTGTTTTTAATTAACTCTCATCTCCGGATCTATTGACGTAATCCTTGTCAGTATCTAAATCTGTTTCTCTGAAGAATATTTATGTTTTTTTTTCATCAGTTCTTTTTTTTTCATCAGTTCAAAAAGCAAATAAAATATTCTTGGAAATTATGACCCAATATATCAGTATTAAAGGTTCTGAAATGTTACCAAAAAAAAAAATCTGGATACTATATTCGACGTTAAAAGGATGATACATATATGTTTGAGTGTTTGGTTTGAACAAAGTTATTGATTCGCCTAACTTCTTTGTACATATACGTCCGTGTTTGGAAATGTCAATTGACGATCAAAAAAGTCGACTATAATCAAAATTGCAATATCTCTTTTTCTTATTTTTAGAGTCCCTAACTAACTTTATTTTCTATTTAGAGATATTATATAAATTGGCTTGAACATATTCTAATCAAATTTCAAAATAAAAAAGAAAAAATCTATGAAGCACAAAAACGACTTAGCGTCACTGTGGGCCGATTATTTTTGCTGCATACTTTTAGGTAAAATTTTTTACCAAATTTTCTGATGATTTTTTTTACTTTGCAAACAAAATGATCGTGAACATTGTTGGTTGAGTTGCTGTACGTAAAAAAGAGTACTTATGCTCAGTAGCGTACGCAGGATGAAACCATGGGGGGGGGGTGTCACAAAACATATTTTGTACACATATTGGGTAAAAAAAATTTTCTCATGTAATAGGACTATGTACTTATATTATATTTTATGTTATTTCACTATAAAAATAATTACCTATAGGCATATTTTTATCGCAATTTTTTTATTGAAAATTGTGAGGAAACATAAATAATAATTTTTGACCATTTTTCGAATATCACAAAATGTCTTGTTTTTCTCCAAAAATCATGGTCTCGTGTTGTGCGAAAGACTTTAGACTTTGATTTAGAGCGTTCTTACCATTTTTTACCTAAAAGAAGGGAACCACTCTGAAAACTTGGTGGCGCGTAGTTTTTGAGTCAGAAAATCGATTGGTGACAAAAAAATTCGGTTTTTTTTTCAAATTTTGGCCAAAAAAGGCCATAAAATTTGCCAAAAATGCGTCCAATTGTTTTTTGCGTAATTTTATCTGAAAGGACGGAAAATTTCCTACAAAAATCTATATGGCCATCCCAAAAGTCAGAGTTTGTCGAGAGCTATAAATAAATGAGAAATACGTGATTTTTGAAAAATCGCGTTTTTTCAATATTGAATCAGTTGTAAGTCCGAAACGGCGCATCCAATTGCGCTAAAAAAAATTTTGGTATATCACATCGAGTTCACGAACATATTCACAAAGTTTGAGAGATATTTATTTTTTTGCTATCCTGGTATTCGGACTATTTTTTTAATTGTTTAATAAATTGATATATTTATTAATTATAATTTTTCCTATTATTATTGGAATCATGGGTGGGGGGGGGGGTTTAACCCGCAGTAACCCCCCCCCCCCTTATGCTTATGCTATACAAACAGACTAGGCTAAACAGACTCTATATAGATTACTGAGCTTATTCAAGCGGTGTGGTTTATAAATCTCAAGTACAGAGGCTGACAAGAGAAATAACAAATCAAATTCTGCAAGAAAAATTCTGGATAAAATCAAAAAATTTGAAAAGGATATGTAACATTACCTATCAGATCCTTAGACATTTCAGCCACTGAATACCATTTATTCAGGTATAATTGCAACATTTATCGAGGACGAAAAACGAAATGTGAAAGAAGTAAAAAAATGAATTTTTGATCAAAAAAAATCCATTTTTGCTTCATAGATTTTTTTTTCTTATTTTAAATCCTTAAAAGGTTCTACCTAAAAACAGCTCAGTCATATTTGCATGTGAGGTTATATTTTGTGTATAATATGTAAAGCATCTGTTGAGGGTTCATGTTTCTTGCAGTGCAAAAATTTGATTAGAAGAAATTTATATATACTCCTTTGAAAATCCTGGCACGTGTTACAGCTTCCAGCAACATTTTCCAATAGAAAATTTTAAAATTATTTTTATCATAAACCTTTTCACTTAATTCGGTAAGAGTAAGTATATCAAAAATATTCTCGGGCATATGAAAGACGACTCCTCAACATTATTCAGTCAAGTCCACCCCTTAAAGTAATTTTCTTGTAAATAAATTTTGCATAAGCTTATTTTAAGTTAAATTGAAATTTATATTATTTATAGAAGTTTAAGATTTAGTATTATTTCTGGAATTTAAAATAATATTATTCAACCGAAAATCTTTTAACCATAATTAATTTTCTCAATTTTGGATAAATGATTCTCTAAAACCAAAAGAGGTCGTTTTATGGGAGGGAATTGATTTATAAAAGATAAGTTCTCTCGAACGATATTATTATTATAAGACATTTAAAATATCATTAAAAATAAATTTTGAAACTTTTGAAATTAAATACTGAAAAACACCCCCAATAGAATTCCAGCTGGGTTCAATTTAAATTGAAAAAGTATTAAGTTTCCACCCCTTAAAAAATAACTGATTTAAAGCAAATAATTAATTAACCATCGATCAAATTCCCGAAAGCCTTTAAAAGTATAACGCAGGTTGGCAATAATTCATCGAAAAATCCCTTCTAGAATGCACAATTAATCATTCAAGGTCGCCAGAGGACCCTTCGAGGGGCTCACAGAAACAAGCAGAAACTCACGACATCACCAGCAGAATATAATGGAAACAGAGAACTCCTCCAAGAGTTCGTCCTTAATCTCTGTGTCCACAAATACTTTCCACGTGACTGTCCCGGGATCGAAATGGCTTCATAACGTATATATTGAGTCAAGGCTTAGTTATTGGAGTCCTGTCGGGCACTGTTGCCACCCTCTCTACAATAATAAAGTAACAACAAGAACAACAAGGGGGACACCAGCCGATCAGTAATTAATCATATATGTAAACAAAGACCTGCGTTTGTTTCTTCTTGCTGTTGTTATGGTTGTATCAGTAGCAGTAACAACACAAACAAAGAAATTGAAAGGAAAAAAGTCCCTAGACAAGGAAATAAAACAAGAAACACCCGAAAACAGGTCAAGTTTCAAGCCACAGGACGGCGACTTTCTTTCTCCTAATTCTGGCTGTTGTGTGTGTCCTTTTTTTCGTCCTCTGCAAATAATAATTACTGTTTAACTTATCCTCGGCCGTATTTCAAGCTTTAACAAATGATATCCTATCTGTTAACATAGGATTTATTATGGCTATATATGCTCTGGCTATATCCTTCTAGAGCATCTCCTTTTAGACAAAGAAAAAATTACGACAAGAAAGGATTGACAAAAAACTGCAATTTGCTCCTTAACTACTCTTTGATATGAGCAAAAAAAAGTTTCCTTAAGAAAACAATTTATTTTCTTTCCCCCGTCCATGTGAAAATCAAGGAAACATTTTTTTTATTGTTTTCCTGGAATTATTTAACATTTTTTTTCCTGTAAAAGGACGAGAATCATTTTTTCTACCAGTGTGAAATTAATGTGGGTCGGTATTACTAAAAATAGGTTGTTTGTTATTTCTTCGCTCCTTCTCCTTCCACCCCAGAGCATACTGCGTGGGTGTGTGTATATTTGGTAAATTTTGGTAAATTTCTTAGAATTTTGCCAAATTAAGATTAATTTAAGGAAAATTAAATTCGTTAACGATGATGGAAAACGCTTAAATAATTTTATTTGAAACGTGTAGAATTATACTGGAAACAAGAATTTTCAATTGAAGCTGTTTTAGACATAAGTAGAAGAGGGTGTCACTGTAATTTACTAGAGGGCATTTGAGGTGATTGTTGATGTTTGCGTCATGATTTAAATGAAATTTTAATAAGAAATAGTAATTTTAATATTTTGAAGAAAGAAGATGAAAAAGGTGCTGAGAGTGTGATAACTTGTACGAGGGCTTTATATAAAATTAAAAATATAGTAAAAAAGCGTTAAGGGCGCTAAGAATATAGGTAAAGAGTCCCACGCTTTTTTACATTTCGAAAGGTAGGTAGTTTCCATATACTAGCTAGAGCAATAAAAACTTTACATTCAAAATTATTTTTTACTTTTTAGTTCATTTTAAAATAAAAGCGTATTTTTTAGTTTTTTTAAACTATATTTTTTATTTTCTACTTTTTAGTCTATTATGTCTTCCGCCATTTTGTAGTGACAGCCATATTAGATTTAAAATGACGTCACACACTTACTGTACTATACTCGTCATACACTTTCATTTAATACTCATACCGAGGGCGTTGTAAAGAAACAGATAAACCGCCATTTTGCGTTGGCCGAAATTTTGAATTTGGAATGACGCCACACAATTCATAGTATTCTAATTGTCACACCCTTTCATTTGATACCCATACCGAGTGGGTTGTACAGAAAAATACTCATACCGAAGGCGTTGTAAAGAAACAGATAAACCGCCATTTTGTGTCAGCCGCCATTTTGAATTTACAATGACACCACATAGCTAAAAGTATTTTACTTGTCATACCCTTTCACTTGGTACCCATATCGAGTGGGTTGTAAAGAAAAACGGTAATCCACCATTTTGTGTTGGCCGCCATTTTGAATGACGCCACATAGTTAATTGTATTGCACTTGTCATACCCTTTCATTTGATACACATGTTGGAGAACCCAATTGCAAAGTCCATCCGCCATCTTGGCACCACCATCTTGATTTTCTTATAAAATGTCAGATTGCATTGTCACGCGAACTATACCTTTGTGCAAAATTTGAAGTTGATCGGTTATATGGAAGTGGTCAAAATCAAGTTGCAAGATTTGTTTACACACTAGATAGAACATATAAGATACAGGTGAAGCTAATATAAAGCGTATAAAAACACCTGCTCACTTCCTAAATATAGGTTTCTAATTTACCACAACTTTATGCCCGGCCAGGATAGCTTTAAGTTTCAAAAATACATAACTACATCTAGTAGGGGTAGTAGTAGGAGTTGGAGTATTAGTAGTAGTAGTAGTAGTAGTAGTAGTAGTAGTAGTAGGAGTTGGAGTAGTAGTAGTAGTATTAGTATTAGTAGTAGTATGGAAGCAAATGCAAAACGTAGTTCTCCTACTCGACTTAAATATAGACAGGTGCGTTATCATGACGAAACAACATCATTTCTGTGAAGCTTATTTATCACACGCAATCCATTGTTGACTGTTGTTGTTTCTAGGCTATGGTAATATTTGTCCATTCTCACCAAACGACAAACTCCCCTAAATTTTTCAAAAACTTGGAAATTATCGATAGTATTTTATATGCGAATTCGTTTTTTTGCTTTTATGCAACACCCCCGACTTTGTGCAAAGTTTTTTCATGTGTAATTTGTTATGCAAAATAAAGTGAAATCGCTCAGTTGTGTTGTGTGTATCATGGTCTGTTTGAGAGTGTGATTTCAGGGTTGCAGGACGTATTGCATATTTGATGATTGTTTTGACACGCCTGAATACATTTTCCCAAAGTGGAACGATTGCATAGGAAATACATGACCATGAATTATACCCAGCGTAGGTAAAATCTTCTCATGAATATTCTTTTATTTTTTCTTTACACACGAAAAAAAGGGAATTGAATTGTAGCACGAATTCAAATTTTTTACTATTTTTCATGGTTACACTTTTATTTAAACAATAGTCTTGTGTGTATACGTAGAGTAGAAAAGGAACTTTATGACTACATATACAAAAGATGCTATAGTATGTTCTAGATTATTGATATACGCAAGCCAAAGACCTAGAACTGGGAGATCCTCTACCTGAGGGCAAAGCTAAGAGCTGTCGCACAAAACAGAATTACCTCAAGGGCAACTGTTTCCGCCTTTTTTTAAATTGTAGGTTTTTTTATGTACTTTATTGTGAACATACGCAATACTTCGTTACTTTATTTAAAACGCCCATTTTAGTCCGGGGAAATTAGCAAAAAAAAACGCACGAAAGGAGACAAAATTCCAAAAAGGCTAAAAATTGGACCACAGCTTCCTTGGGACTTTTTAAGAAAACGATTTCGGAAACACGAAAAAAACAACATGGCCGCCGGAGATATCAGTTTGTGGCAAAAAAAATCACTCAAAAACTGGTTTTTTTCAAAAAAAAATTTTTATCAGTAAATACAAAACATTATTGCCTACAAAATACCCCTTTTCAATTTTTTTCGAAAACCTTGACCTTTCCGAATTATTCAAAGTATTTTTTGGGCGAAATGTGATTTTTGGAAACTTCGACCCTGAATAACTTCGAAAGGGTTAGGTTTTCGCAAAAATGACAAAAGGGCTTTTTTTGTAGGCAATAATGTTTCATATTGACTGATCAAAAAAAATTTTCGAAAAAAGTTTTTGAGTGATTTTTTTGCTGTTTTTTTATAATTCCGAAATTGTTTTCTTAAAAAGTCCCAAGGAAGCTGTGTTCCAATTTTCAGCCATTTTGGAATTTTGTCTCCTTAAAATGCTTATTTCCTCGGACTATTTAGGGACTTTGAAAAAAATAGAAAATTTCAATTTTTCAATTTTTTGCCTTTTTTTCATAGTTGGCAAAAAGTTGAAAATTGAAATGTTTTAGTTTTTTCCAAATCCTAAAATAGACATTTTAAATAAAGTAACGAAGTATTGCGTATGCTCACAAGAAAGTACATAAAAAAACCTACAATTAAAAACAAAATATTTTACCGTACCATGATTTGGCATAAAATGGCGGCAATTTTAAAATTTTTCCGAAAACTGCCAATTATTGCGGTAAAAATCGAAATTTTTTTTTGAAATTTCAACAACGTATTTATAGCATCAATGTACATATTTTCTCCAATTTTTATCAAAATCCGACCTTTTTCCCGTTATTTATTGCATTTTTAGTAAAATAAAACAAAATTTCATACATTTTGGCTTTTTGAGGTTAGCATTCATTTTTAAAGTATTTATACCGAATCAGTTCGATAGTCTATTCATTCACAAGTATTTTTCAATTTTTTTTATTTTTCTACGACCAATAGAACTGGAGAAATTAAAAAAATAGTGTAGCAATGCACTCAAAATGCATCAAAAATGGACATTTATGCAATTTTCTCGTACAGCACAGGACCGATTTTGCAGAAATTTTTTTTTTCGCTTTATCATAACATATGTAAAGAAAAAAAACAAAAAAATCCAACTTCCCAACTACATCACTATGACATGACAATTTCCCTCTACTAGAATGACAGTTGGTCTACAGAGGATTTATTTCTTATTAGTTATTACTTTACGATTAAAATTGAATAGGTTACAATGGTTCGGATATGTTGTATGAGCTTCGGAAGAAATAATTCTAGCCAGGATTTTCAATGGTAATACGCTGAGAGCCAAGGACCGCCAGACCTACGTCATTTTCTTAAAGCTGACATTTCGTATATTACATACCCCGTGTTCTTTTAATGAACTGGGTTTTGAGAGCTTTTGAGTTCCCATAAAAAATCGAAAACCCAGGTTTTATCTGGGTCTTCTGGTTCTTCGATTTAGTATGGGAACTCAAAAGCTCCTCAAAAGCTCTCAAAACCCAGTTCATTAAAAGAGCACGGGGATAGTGTGATACGCAGTTAAGAACGTATGCACACTCGCTAGCCCGGAGAATGGGCCCTTTTGTAGGGGTTTGGGGGGTAAAAAAGGGGTTAAAATTTAAAAAAATGTCTGTCGCTGCGTATGTAGGTTCTACTAGGGCTAAATAACCGTTAAATACTGGTGGCAGAAATTTTGGACTTTTTGGAATTTTTTTAATGCTTTTATAGCCTGGACACACGCCGATGAAATTATAACGAAAATTCGTAATTTATGACGAACGCCTTTAGGGGGTGACACACTTTAAAATAGCTCATTATATTATGACAGTGTTGTGGTGTAGTAAAAAATTTCAGAGAGCGAAAAATATCTATCTATATCTTTGGTACATTGTTGCCATAATGGAAGGGAAACAAGTAATATTTAATTTTTTAATATGGAAACAATTAATATTTTTTTACTAATTTTCAAGTAAAATTAAAATCAAAATCTGCTGACTCTAGAAAAACGCCTAAAAGCGGGCTTTTTAACACGATCAATCGTTCGACAGATGGCTCTCTTTTGAGATTTCGTATTAGATTAACCAAGATTTGTCTAATCGGTTTTCCTAATTGATGAGGTTCATAATTCTTAATTAATGCTGAATTTTCGTCATAAATGCGTGCGTGTATCGAGGCTATTATACAACATCCAAATAGTCCAGGTTTTACTGCCATAAGATAGTCAATCTTTGGAGGCCCATTTTAACTTAAACGGGTGCATGTAGAAACAAAAGTTCAGTTTTTGGAGTTTTGGGAATCCCCGGGGAAATACATCAGCATCAATGCATAGCTTGTATCCGAAAACATTCACTCTTTCGTACGGTGATTAACTTATAATTAGGTTGAAAATTTGAGTCGAGGTTGAGTTGAAATTTCGACAACCGTATATGATGTCTACTTGCGTTCACTTTGGGTTGAAATAGAGTTGAACTGACATCAAAACATAACCTCTTTTTGTTAATTCTTTTTCTATATTTTTAAATATTTCTGATTTCCTATAGAGTTTTCCATCAAAATGATAAAGGGAATTTTGTTTCCTGATGCCCCAAACATTTCTCTTAGCCATTATGAAAATTAAATTTACACTGTTATTATTTAGTTAATATAAAATAATAAACGCGCTACAAAAACACCGAACACAAAACTAACGCCGAAGGCAGACTTCACGGATGATAAACAAACAAAACAAATGTCACTTCAACCCAATTACAACTCAACTCGCGTATTTGAGGTGAAATTTCAATTCGACACAGATAGGGGAGCTGGGTTGAGTTGAGTGGACCCAGTTTCAACTCGACCTCAGTCTATGACTGGATTGAACCTGGGTTGAACCTAGTCATAAACGGGGTATATGGCGACCCCTTTGGAAATAAGAAAAGTTAGTCAGAAAGAATCAACTGAAACCTTTATATCTAGGAGAAAGTTTATGTGCGTCGATTACACAGGTCAACAAATAAAAAAAAATGTTTGGTGCCGAGATATCGTTAATGGTTTTGTATTAGGTTTACATTGGCAGCACTAAAAATATTGTTCATCTTTTTTTCCTACGTTGTAAGGCTTAGTTTTGAATTTTAGCTGTAATCAGTACTTCGTGTGCATGATTTGCTATCTTATGGATATATTTCCATAAATAAATTGATTTTGCTATCATGTCTTCATCGCGAAGTAGTTGTATTATGATCCAAATCTACCTTCACAGTCATCTTGACCAATTCCCAGACAATCTTGGATCCAATAGCGAAGAATAAGGAGAGCGGTTTCCCCAGGACCTAAAAACAATGGAAGAAAGGTACCAAGGCCGATGGGATCGGCATATGATGGCTGACTATTGCTGGGGGATGCAACGTGATAGTCCCACTGCACCACGAAGGTCGCGAAAAAGAAAGTTTTTATTTCAATAATAAGTAATAAATGCTGTTTTTGATGTAAATTTGCTTTTTTTATGTACAAGATTAAATCTATTAATGTAATCAGTATAAGGTCCTAAATTAGAAAAAACACACAGCTTCTCGGCACCAAAACTAGTGTGGGCTAGTGTTATAGTTCCACTGGGAGGAGCTACTGCCATCGACGGAGGAACTCTTGCTAGAATTTTTCAATTTTTTTATTTTTAATTTAGAAACATTCTGAAATTCGCCTTCACATTTGCTTTGATTTCGTTTTCGGCTAAGTTATAAGAATGGTTTTACATAAATAAACTTTGAACAAATCAAGACCTTAAGAAGTTACATTCAATTCGAAAATCGATGTTTAAGGGGACATTTCCCTCTGTGGGCCTAAAAAATTACCAATTTTCAAGATTTTTTTTCTCGTTAACGAACAAAGCAATTCAACTGAACTTTTTTTTATTGTTTTTATTCATCCTTCAAGTAAGTTACATAATTTTTTGGGGATCATAAAAAATATTTTTTATCCCCCCTCCACGCCATTAAAGATCGCCGTTCTTGGCGTAAACGTCGTGCTCGTGGAAGTAATCCTGGTTACACACGTGACCTGAAATCAAAAATTTTCACATTTTCTTAAATTGTACAATATGGCGCTCGATATAGACCAACAGTTTTTTAAAATTCCAAAAAAAAACAAAATGGCGGACATTTGAAAAAAAGTGCCATTACTTTTTTTGCCTCCTATTTTTTTTATAACTTTTGAACAAAAAAAAAACAAATCAAAATAATTACACAGGCCGACAAAATTTAACAAAAGTCCAGACCCAGAGACCAGACCTAACATACCCGAAGGATTTTGATGCGCTGAATCCGAATCCGTGTTCAGAATGGCTCCTACACGTCTGGTTTTCGAGATATCCTAACCTAAAAGTGCAAAAAACGCGTTTTTTTGCAGTTTTTGAGGTTACGTGACGTAAGGAAAAAAATTATAATCAAAAAATGTTGTATGGCAACTGAAAGTACCACCCTGTCCCTTTTAAACCTATTTGGATTTATTGAAATATCTTTTTTTTCACCAAAATATCGCTATTTGAAATTTTACACTTTAGCGTATTAACCCAACTACAAAAAAAAAATCGAAAAAATTCTGCCCGAAACCACACCATGTTGATCTTGTGTTTTTAGGGTCGCTGATTCCGAATCCGAGGTCTAATTCACCCCATAAGGTCAGAATTTATCGTAAGCTCAAAAAAGAACCCCTAAAAACCACCCCTACCAAACCATAACCAGGCTAACCCACCTGACCTTGGGAACAGGGAGTTAAGTAGATTATTTCTTTTGAAATAAGTCCTATTTTTATTCAAATTGGATCCCACAATACTAGCGAGCTTACTTACCCACCCCCAACCCCCCTAATACCTACCTACCAATTTTTTCCATTTTTTTTTGTAGTTGGGTTAATACGCTAAAGTGTAAAATTTCAAATAGCGATATTTTGGCCTTTAAGGGACAAAAAATATTTTTTATGATCCGAAATTTTTTTTTTGAAAATTGGTAATTTTTTAGGCCCACAGAGGAAATGCCCCCTTAGGCCGGTTTTACACGACCGGGCACCGAACAGACAAAACGAACGAACAAACTGGGGTTTATGGGGAAGAGGGTGAGAGAGGACGATGGAAAACCGGCCCTCTCTCACCCTATTTCCCATAAACCCAAGTTTGTTGGTTCGTTTTGCTTGTTCGGTGTCCGGTCGTGTAAAAGGCCCCTATATAACTGAAACATATAAAATGCTGTGGAAAGGGCCTGTATTTGCGAGCAGGAAAATTGTGGCCATTTCAGGGAAGTTTTTTTTTACAGAAATAAGACTGGTACGGACTGAAAATAGTTATTTTTGTTATACAATCATTGTCTTCAGTGGGCAACAAACAAATTTTTGGAAATACTTTCTTTAATGGTGGGTCCACGCGATAACAATCTTTGTTCGGCGGAGTTCCTGTGCGACTTCTGTACAGACTGTGTAGTTTGAATGCAACGACCTAACAACAACATGTCTATGTCAACATGTCAACGGATTGCCTCTAGGGGACTTTTCTAGCGACTTTGCTTTGTTTCACAGACAAAATTCTATAAAAGTTTTTAGACAGAAGTCTCTACGACCAAAAGTCTCTATCGTGTGGACCCACCCTAAGGCAGAATACAGCTCTGAAGTTCCGGCATATAAAATTATTTTAGCTAGTATCAAAAATAATACTGTTCTATATTTTTATAAATGACAAAAATAAATTCGAATTGTTATTTAAATATCTAAAATTTTTGTTTCATAAATACTTATCTAAGAAAAATACTAGGAATAAAACAACACTCAATAATGGTACCATAATATTGTTGAAACCTAAAACCTACAATATAAATAAGTGTACTTTACCCACCTGATAAGCATCTGGTATGTTAACTGGATTACCACTTTCTGCAACATGTCCTGCAATTCCAGTGCCCCAAGCGACTCTTACTTCGTCCTGTTGCTCCATTTCTTGCATCGTACTCCTTGAGCATACATCAAAAAGCTTAGATACGAGACATCTACAATATAAGAAACAACAAAGTTTCATCAATATCCAAAAATAAAAAATGCACTTTGGAAATGCTTTCGGTATAAATAAAAATAAAATTAAATATAAAATAAAAATATAAAACAATTCCTTATTCTCTTCAACAAGGACAACAAAATCAAGAAAATGATTAGTCTCGTGCCCTTCGATTTTTCGTGGAATAAATCTAGAACGTGTCCTTAAGGATCAAGTATGCTCCTAACAAAGGAATTCTGGATGAGGTTGAGATATGTTTTCCTCCGTGCGAAAATAAAAGACTTGAATTCAAGCGGAAAAACTCTTAAGGATTCTTCAAATGAAACAACAAAAAAAAACGTAAAAAGTACGAGAAAGTTCCCTTTTTACCACCATTTCACCCTCATACCCCAATATGGCATCCTGGTCGGGGGTGTTGTTGTTAGCTGTTGTGCTTGAAGGGAAATTGAAAAGTTTAAGTGAAAAATGTGTAGCAAGTCAAGTCATTAACAAGGATTCTCAGGATTTACTTCCTTCCACTTTCCAATGGTTATATGGCGGTTTCGTTGTGGCATTCGTGTAAAAATCTTCTACCAAATTTCTATGTGGTTTGGGGATTACCAAATAAATCTGACGAGATTAAGACGTTGTTTTTCTTAAGTTACTGTGATTTTTCCTGGGATATCATTTTGAATGTGTGTGCGGGCGGCGTGGCGTGTGTCTAGATTCTCTAGAAGGAGGAAAGAGGCAAAATGTTCGGGTATTTTTTTTTATATACATATATTACAATACCACACTTATTCACACTTCATTTTATTTTTGTTTTATTTTTTTTTCCCAGTGTTGGGGTGTTTGCAGGTTATTTATGGGCCAGGATATACGATATCAAACTAAGCCTCAAGAACAGATGGAATTTGTTTTGTGTGGCATGTAATGCCGATGGAGAGAAGATGTGTAGTTACATAATAGTAATTTGAAAGGAGATTTTTTTTAAAGATGTGTCATTTAGGACGCTTAAGGATTATGCTGACAGATGCTGGATTTATGTTTTGTTTTAAATTTCGTGTTTTCATGCTGTTAACTGATATATAAATTTACGAAGAGGTCATATTAACATAAATTTTTTTAGTAGATTCTGTTTTGGTTTTTTTCTGGTAGTATAATAAAAAAAATTCTTGTCTATTCTTGGGTGTAAACATTTCAAATATTATGTCTCTATCAAAGATTTTCACAAGCTGTAAAAATATTAAATCCTAAAAGAAAATTTTCTTTTATTTTTTTTTCTTGCTTATATCTTTTTTTTATGTGAGAATATAAAAGGATTAAATTAAAGGAGTGTGAAATATTGTTTCTTTTCCAATTTTTAAGAGTATTATGAAAATATTTGGAAGGGAAAAAGCAGACATATTTTTATAGTGACCAAGTTTTTCTAAATATTGAAAGTGACTGGACGACAAATGCAATATTCGTATCAGTGAGAAAACTTTGAGATAATTTATTAGGGAAAAACCAGTTTATAAACATATTCTAGTAATAAAATTTTGTCTGTATAAAAATGTGTGATTATTGAAAAGTTATGTATTTTTTTATGTGGCAGTTATAAGCTCAGGAATAACCCTTTATACTAACTACATGGCGTTTGTTAGGTCAGCGTGCAATGTCTAGTAGCAAGCTTAGCTCGAAGGAGGTTTCAGATTATAATGAGTCAAGAGGGGTGTTGAAAGAGGACCATGAATCCTTTTTTAGAAGTTTTGGATGTTCTAGGAATTTGGGAATACTGACTGATACTGAATCTTCAGGTTTAGCACACTTGCTGACTGTTCTAAAAACACAAGGATAAGCTATTATGATTGGGATAGTCCCTTTCAAGCAAGGTTGGCATGAGACAAATAAGCTTACACCGTAAAACAATATATTACAGAACGAGTGCCAAGCCGTGGATCTTACAAAAAAGCATAATCCTATCGACGCATCAGCCTCTCTTCATTTCTCCTGTAAACGATGGAGAAGGTTTTAGACAACCATATTAGGGTGGGCATAGCGCATAGAGAAAAAATTCACCTGCCACACGGGTATGCACGCTCCCGCTACAGGCACGAATATCTAAAAATGCTTCCGCTATAGAGATATGCACTGCACGCCCCTGTTACAGATATGAATTTATTCGTAATCGAACATTCCAAACGCGAATGTCATTTCACCAAGCGGTCCCCCAACTTAGTACTAACCACATCCAATGCTGCTTGACCTACGCAATCGAACGATAACCGGTCTATTGGGTATGATAATGGCCCCCTTTATGGTCACCAAGATAATTGCCCGTTTTCTTCGTCCTATACAACTTCTTAAAGCTGCAATTTTGCTACCTTTAGGCCAGTTTCACACGGGCCAACAGCCAACCAACAAAAATTTATTAAAAACGTCGTTTGTAGAGAAGAGGGTGAAAGAAGACGAAGGGGTGGGCACATTTTGTGAACCAACTCGTTCACTGGATTTTTGAGTCAACTTTTTGACAGCGGTATGGTTGTTGTTTTTTTCTTCTTTCTGGAAGAAAAGAGAGAGAAATAGCAGAAGGGAGAATTAAGATTAAAAACAACAACAATAAGCTAAAGCATTCGGACGTCCAGTTGGTTGGAAAAGTCTGATGACCTATGCAAGTCGCCAGGGCCGTAGCCAGAAATTTGGTCCTGGGCAGGGGGGGGGGCGGTCCCTGGACGTAGTTAGAAATTTTCGTTAGGGGGGGCGGTTACATGGATAATTCTATTATTGAAGTAGAATTAATTAAAGTGAAAAACAGCTTGCTTATTGTCAATCAAAGGACGTTGATCAAAGTAAAAAATTCAAAATTTCAATTTTCGAGATTCCTTTGCTGCCATAACCACGAGAACTCCATTCGGATCAACACCTAAGTCCCCATGGATTGACCGTACGGCGAGTGCACTGAGTCTCTCATTACCCGTTGCGTTTCGTATGTAAGTTTTGATTCTCTTCAATGTCGAAAATGACCCCTCAACACTTGCCGTTGTGACCGGAAAAGTCGTCAAAACTGTTAAAAGATATTTGATTGTTCCAAAACCTCAGCATCTTTCTCGAGTTCTGATAATTTTTCATACCACAATTTATATTCAGCTCTTACAGCGGATTCTGATACTCGATCATTGAAGTATGTAGCAAGGTGATCCAAGTAATCTACTTTTTCACTTGCGGTAAATCCAGGGAGAAGTATCTCTAAGCTAGAAAGGATATCATTAAGAAATTTGTCTGACAAATTCTGAATCAGCGTATCTAGCCAAGCAATAAAAATAGCACAATGAAAGTACGCTTCAACAGAATCTGTTTGACAATTAAAACGAGCTGTTTGCTTCAACGTTAGTCTCGGAACTTTGAGTCCCATATCGAATGCGTCTTTCGCGAGTTTTTCAGCTGCTCTAAAAATTTCGCCGAATGCATTTTTACGTTCTTCTTGAAGCGTATCCGCAATTTCGCGAACATGCTTTACTGCTGATGCCAAATCACATGATTTTTCTTGCAGTCGAACTGACAAAGGAAACGTGAAACTGAAAAGTCTGTCACAAACCAAGAGACTGACGCTGAACTAGCTCTTTTAAACTACTGCATGTAAGCACACAGGTGTTTTTGATCCAAGATTTCCTAGAAAGGACCCCGTACTTTTCCTATGGAAAATGGCTTTCGGTTAATTTTCTTGAGATTTTGCAGGTTGATAGTTCTCAACATGTAAATTAAAAGACTCAATAGGCACAAGGCTCCATAACCCCGAGGCTAGAGGGGGTATACAGATTTCTAAATGTAAAATAATTTATTCTTGTAGTCCACCCAAACGGGTACCCCAAAAAAACCACCCCTTTGACCGTTCAACCACCGCCATCTAAACCCTCCTCTCCTATGTTCCCTCACAACAGACTGTCAGTAAAGACAAAATGCAGAGTACTCACCTTTCAATTCATTCGTTCTTGATTCGTTCAATACTTTGTGGGCCTTGTGCGCGTTTCATTCCGATTCGATTCGTTCGTAAACAATAATATCAAAAATTGGGTTGGGGTTCGCGGGTTTTGACGATTAAAATGTGAAAAGTATAGATTTTCGGGAATTCCGAATTTGAAAATTTTGAATATTGGAAAATTTAAAAATTAGGGAAACGCGAAATTTTGGAAAATGCAAATTACGTATTTGGAAAATTCTGCGAATTTTCAATTGGAAATTGAAAATTCAAAATTTTCCGAACTCTTTGACATTCAAAATTCTAAAAATTCAAAATTTACAATATTGTGTTTCAGAGTTTCGAGGGGGGGGGGGCGGGGGCGGGCCCTACCGCTGGATACGGCCCTGCAAGTCGCAAATGAGTTTAATTGATTTTGCAATGTTCAGAACGGCCCATTTTTTATTGAAAATATAAAAGCTGATTTTTTGGTTATTTTTTAAACTTTAAAGGCGTCTGACGGGCGGTTTCCACTATGCAAACCGCCTGGCAATGCAGGACGTGACTTCTAATAGTATTCCAGGGGAAATATAAAAAAAACAGCTATTATAAAATGACGTAAGTAGGCAACAATTTTCTGCACATTTGCTACCTCCTTCCTGCCAAAGCCACTGCGGCTCAAGGTTCTTAGTAGCCAAATGTTGTAACCTGCTGTAGTGTCCTCACGCAGAAAAATTTTCAAGGTTTATACTATGACAAAGTGTGGCGTTCACGGGCTCTTGGCTTGGACTACAAGGGTAGACTGGACCGAAAAAATTCAAGTAGTAGTAGTCAGTTAAAAGAATTATGGTGACAGTGTTTTTGGAATGCGAAAAACGGGTACAATTATTGGAGGAAAAAAAACACTAATTATGTTGAGGTACTAAAAAAATAAAAAGCAAAAGGGCTTAGAAAATTGCATACACGTTTAATGATTCACTGCGTTTTAATGCTTATAGTAGAGGGAAATTAAACAAAAAAAAAAGCGAAGTTATGATGTAGTTGGGAAGTTGGATTTTTTTGTTTTTTTTCTTTACATATGTTAAGATAAAGCGAAAAAAAAAATTTCTGCAAAATCGGGGAAATTAGCATTTTGACCAAATTCCAAAATGGCTGAAAATTGGACCACAGCTTCCTTGGGACTTTTTAAGAAAACAATTTCGGAATCACAAAAAAAAAACAACATGGCCGCCGGAGATATCACTTTTTGGCAAAAAAAATCACTCAAAAACAGGCTTTTTCGAAAAATTTGTTTGATCAGTCAATACGAAACGTTATTGCCTACAAAAAAGCCCTCTTGTCATTTTTGCGAAAACCTAACCCTTTCGAAGTTATTCAAGCTCAAAGTTTCCAAAAATCAAATTTCGGCCAAAAAATACTTTGAACAATACGGAAAATTCACGGTTTTCGAAAAAAATTCAAGAGTGGTATTTTGTAGGCAATAATGTTTTGTATTGAATGATCAAAATTTTTTTTCGAAAACACCAGTTTTTGAGTGATTTTTTTGCCAAAAACTGATATCTCCGGCGGCCATGTTGTTTTTTTATGATTCCGAAATTGTTTTCTTAAAAAGTCCCAAAGAAGCTGTGGTCCAATTTTCAGCCATTTTGGAATTTTGTCTCCATTCGTGCGTTTTTTTTGGACTATCCAATTGGCTACCTAATACGAATCTAAAAACCACACAAATTCAGATAGAAATATTTAAGGGTGTATTCACGGTTTACAGTTAAAATTGTCAATTCCTACAAAAAGCTGTTAGAATAGATTTTGTGACATGTCTTTATTATCCTTTCTCTAGACTCTCGACGCTAAAAGAACATAAATCAAGGAATATATTAATTATAAAATTCTAAAAGGACACGTAGCATAATTAATAATAAAAACAACAACACCACCTCACACCGGTACAGAAGTACTAATTTACCTTAAACTCAAGTTAACAAACGACACTTTGATTTTCTTAAAAGTCGACTAAAACTCAATTACCGGCAATGCTTTCTTATTTATAAATTTTAGTTACAAAGTTAATAAGCCATCACTCTATAAAACCCAAATTAATATTAAATCCCTTCAGGATATTAGGTTTACTCTCCTACTTCCCACAACAACACACACTCTCAAATCTCTATACCCTCTGCCACCCCTGCTCTCTTCAGTATCCGATTTCTTTCTAAGAACAGCTTGAAATAACGAGCAATTAACCAGTTTTATAGCGTTACCACAACTTCGTGGAAGAGGAATATACACGTAGATATCCTACAGAGAAAGGACCTTACCACCACAATAAACACAATAAATTGGCTGAAAGGAAAAATAAAATAAAATTTTGTCATCAAAGAGATTTTTTTTGCCGTAGACTTTTTTCGGGGGGTGTTGTGTGGTGTCTGGTGGTGTATCTATTTGGGATAAAAAAGAAGTGTGCAGAAGGGGTGGCTTCTTGGTACTCAGTCATGGAGAAGTAAGAAGGAAGAATTCTAGGAGAATCCAAAGTAGAAATCTATAGCTTAATCCCAAAAAAAGACGATGTTGGTTAAACATGACCAAGACACCATCTGCTTGCAGTAAACGGACCACACCACACCATCTGCTTGCAGCTAAAGGAGGACACACAAAAGATGGAAGAAGTCCTTGCTATTTTCTTCAATTTTTTTTTGCGCTGTAAGATTTTCGTCCTTTTGGTTTCTGATGGGGATTAATTTTCCCTTTTTTGCGCTCTCTCTCCCAATGCTAGTTAGTCCCTTTTAATGTTGGGGAAACTCTTGTAATAAGATTACACGATTTATTGTCATCGTTTTGTAATTAAAAGATTAAAAGGATAAATTCCTTGGCATTTTATTAATGTTTTCTTTAAAAAAAGAGGAAAGGATTATAATTAATTTCAATGTTCCTAGAATGTTTTTTTTGTAGTATTTCCTTACAGAAAAATGTAGTAAACTTAAAAAATGCCACAAAATTGTAGATGTGATAAGAAAAAACTTCTTTAAGTGAATGCCGCCGTCTTCTTAAAAGGACAGGACTTGAGAAATTGAATAAATGTTGAAAGAAAGTGGTGTGCAGAAGAAAATGTTTTTATGCAGTGTTATTCAATGCTGTGGCAGAATTGTATTATTCAAAGTAGGACATTGCTGAGAATAATATTTCAAATCTAAAGTTTTCTATAGGAAAAAGGGGTTTTTAGTGTTTTTTTTGTGGTTACTGTAATTTTTGCAATTATTCTGGATCAACGTTTTTCATGAAAATAAAAACTTGGGCCTTGGTTTTTTCTTACGTTTTTCTCATATTTAATTCCCTCCTGTAGATAAGTGAAACGTTTATTACTCGAATCTAATCTTGGCGTTCTCCATTTATTATCATAAACTTTGTCTTTTCGTAAATGCAATGCAATTTTGATGCTATAATTGGCCTTATTTATGCTTATTTGGTACTTTTCGACAACATTTATGTGAAAAAGTACTAAAAAGGTACGAAATAGAGCCAATTTTAGCATCAAAATTGCTTATAACTTCAATAGTAAAGGCCGTAGCATAAAAATTGTTTGGACAATATTCATATGAAATTCTCCAACCTTTCTAATTTTGAAAAAAAAATTATGGGTTAATTACCTATTTTTTGGAAAAAAAGGTGGTTTTAGTGGAAATTTTAGTTAAAAAAAACCAATTTTTGAACCAACATATTTTCTAAACGGAGGTTTATGCTATTGATATCAAAATAAAGAATGTACATTTCTCTAAAAAATGAGCCTAATTACGTTACTCTGCGATAAATAATTGAGGAGTGATTAAAGTTTAAGTAAATTAAAAAATTGTCCAAACGCCTTTTCTTAAACACCCTGTATCTCCGTGGATGGAGCCGATAGCCCCATTCTCTAGCACAATTTTATTCTCCAACTATATCCAGGAATCCCCCCTAACGGATTAGCCACTTAGTGCAAAACACCCTGTATAACCTATAACTACATTTTAAGCCAGACAGGGCAAGTACTAAATCCATGGGTTGAACTTTTCAGTAAATTTTCGGATCAAGATCAAGACGGTTGTAGTGGGCATGGGCACACATTTGATTATAACTCCCAGGAATTCAGAAGCTAGAAGAAGGTAGAAGAACCTATAAATAAACTTAAAAATAACAAGTCACCAGGTTCAGAAAATATACCAGCAGATTTATATTTAAGAAATATAGTAAAACATTAAAAACATATAATGCACAACATGATACAATTATCACCAATGAAAATAAGGCGAATATGTGGATCGCTAATAGAAATAGTAGAGGAAGACTTATGGTGTCCATCCACTAACAGGCTGCCTGCAGGCCGTGATCTGAAGGCCAAAACATCGGTCACCGATTTTCAACGCACAGGCCGCCGGAGAGGCAATATTTACAGGCCGCCGGAGAGGCGATATTTCCAATTCGTCGAAACTAGCGGGAAAATGATCGTGTGTGGCGAAAAAACTGTCGTCCACGGCCTTCAGGCGAAATATCAAACTGATTTGATATTTTTCAGATATCGCGGGGAAAGTTGAGTCGAATTGTGTTGTGGCCTTTTGAATTAACTGTTGAAATGAATAAACACGAAGATATTGTGGGATACATTTATCGTAAAAAAAAATCTTTGTGGCAAGTAAAATTAAATTTGTTTTCAGATAGAGGGCTTCGCGAGAAAGGATACAATGAACTTTTAACTAATATACGAAATTCGAAATATTAGTTCGTTTTTAAAATTAACGGATATTTCCTTGACATTGGGGCATCTAGTGTGCGGTGAAGCAAGAGGCGATCTGCAGGCCGCGTTCTGACAGGCAAAGGACTGCAGATCCGGACTGTCAGGCAGCCTGAATAATGTGTGGCCGATGTCAGACAAAGTCGTCAGCCTGGAGGTGGCCTGTTAGTGGATGGGCACCATAGGCACAATTGGGATTACCAACTTGAAGAGCAAGACGCAAGACCGAGAACGATGGAAGAACATTCTTGAGGAGGCCAAGGTTCACAGAGGTCTTTAGCGCCAGTGATGATGTTGATCTATAACAAAGGCGTTTAGGGACGACTAGGGCTCTATGTAAGAAGCTATACGAGAACATACATACCAGGAAATATTTACCATGTTCCTCAAAAATTATTCCAAAATCTTTGGATGTATCCTTTTGGCATAAAGCTAAAACGGTTTCATCCGACCCTTTTTCTTCAAAAACTAAGTTTGGCAACGTATTACAGCCAATGACAAACCCTATAAAGTCATAATAAGAGATTATTTTGTTCCCCAATAGGGTAGGACGAATGTGGAGAAGATGTGTCTTCAACATACCATAAAAACCGTTCAACAATGGATTAATTGCGAGAAACGTTCCTAAATCAAGTTATTTGCAAAATTACCATGTTTATTGACCATCATAATCCTGTGACTTCACGTCTTTAGATTATTTTCTGTGGACATAATTCTATGAACGTAGAGATACACCAACAACGTTCAACATAGAGCGTGTACACCTTTAACCTTACAAAGCGGCCGGCTGTGGGTAGATTTTGGATAGACGAATAAAAAATCGTATGGGAGTGGCGGGGGTAACCCTTTGAGCTGTTTCCATGAATACGATATCAGTGTACGCAGAATACTCCCACCTATCTAAAACTGTCAAAATCAAGGTTCTACCCTATCAACAGAGCAATGAGTCGTCAAAGTCAAAACTTTGGTTTTTTTCACTAAAATTTCAACTAAAACCATCTTTTTCTCCAAAAAATACGTAATTAACTAATATTTTTTTTGGAAAGCTTGGACAATTTCCTATCAATAATGTCTGGACAATTTTTATCCTACAGCTTTTATTTTTGGAGTTATCTGACCATACAAAAATTGACCCCTTTTTTCACGGATTCTGGTTCTCCGAAGTGAAATATGAAACTTTTGTCTGAAATTTTTTTTCCCGAAGTTTCCGTGTACGCCCAAATGAATGATTTTTGATTCAAAGTTATTCAAGGTTAAAGTTTCCAAAAATCAATTTTCGGCCAAAAAATCACTCAACAATTGATTTTTGCAAAAAAATTTATCATCTACTTCGAAAAGGTTAAGTTTTCGAAAAAATGGACAACAGGGCTTTTTTGGAGGCAATAATGTTTCGTATTGACTGATAAAAAAAAAATTTCGAAAAAACCAGTTTTTGAGTGATTTTTTGGCTAAAATGTGATTTTTGATAACTTTGACCTTGAATAACTTTAAAAGAGTTAACCGGTCAAAATTTTTGTAAGAACTAAAGTTGTAGTGAATTTCGTTGTCAACATTTTGGGCACTCGCACGGGCTTGTACGACCTATAGAAACCGAGATACAGAAAAACACGGGAGAAACGCGATATCTCCGGCGGCCATATTTTTTTTCGTGATTCCGAAATTGTTTTCATAAAAAGTTCCAAGGAAGCTGTGGACCAATTTTCAACCATTTTGGAATTTTGCGTCCTTTCGTGGGTTTTCTTTTGCTAATTTCCCTGGGCTATAAATTGTACGGTGCTTTAATCCAATTGAAGCTTCTATCCAAAAACAACCATTACAAATTGTTCGTTTTAATAGAATAATTGAAAATGCGCTGCAGTGAATTCTGAAAAAGTTTACAGTGGAGTCGGACAAGCAAAACATAAGAAATTGTTTCCAAAGGCATTTTTCGAGAAAATTGACGAAAAAATACAAAAATTCACGATTTTATATTCGATTTTTTTTCACTTTTTTCAAGTTTAAAAAATTTTTTTCTTTCACCATCATAAAGTGCATAAAAAAACCTACACTTAAAATAAAAACGAACCTCATACGTTGCAATGCACAAAAGTTATTGGCCAATCAATTTTCAAATTTGAGGTTAATTTTTGAGATTTGTATTAAAACTTTTGACTTGAAATTTTAACCAGTTATTGTTCACATTATAAAGTATAATTTCTGAAAATTTTACTTAAAACATCCGTAGTTATAACCAAAAAACCAAAATTTAGCAATTTCTTCATTTTTTAATTTTTTTTGAGGTTATGTGTACAGATTGAAATTTCATTTTGTAACCGCTGATAGATAATATCATAATGAACAGCCTAAATTTTTTCGATTTCTTTGGACCTACACATACCGAGAAATTCTCATCTATATTTAGAAAGAACGACCAAAATGGTAGATTTTCCACAAAATGGCCTACAACTTACGTAGCGGCGCACAGTGGGGCAAATAGCTCATTTTTTGGACATTCGATAATTCCCAAGCCTGGAATTAATGAAACTTAAAAATTTTTTTTGTAAACTATTCGTCATAAAATTTCCTTTAATTCTATCGAGCCCGAATTTTGAAATTTCAAAATTAAAGATGGCTAATCCAATATGGCGGACATAAATTTTCTAAGTAAAATAAAATTTTATCAAAAGATTTTTTAAAGTTATTGAAATTAATTATTATTAATTAATTTTTGGTTTCCAAAAAACCCCCAAGTAACAATTTTTTATTATTTTAACGAATCTTTTTATAAAATTTTAATTTACTTAGAAAATTTATGTCCGCCATATTGGATTAGCCATCTTAAATTTTGAAATTTCAAAATTCGGGCTCGATAGAATTAAAGGCAATTTTATGACGAATAGTTTACAAAAAAGTTTTTTAAGTTTCATTAATTCCAGGCTAGGGGATTATCGTTTGTCCAAAAAATGAGCTATTTGCCCCACTGTGCGGCGGTTGCGAGTGGTAGAAAATGTCCATTTCGTATAGTATTCGATGTAACTAACATATTAAAAAAAATTTTTTTGAGACTGGAAACAATTCCTTTTTCACTCAAATTTGATGCTTGTCCGACTGCACTAGTATGAATAAAATTAATTTTGTAGTACTACTGATTGTCATTGAATAATCGAAGCGTAATTGATTTGAAAAAGTAAATCCATCATTGGGAAAATTGATTACTTGTCAATCTCTCTTAATTTGTCCAAACAAAATTTCTAAATCATTTATTTTACTTTTAAACGGATCTAATCTGACAGCTTATTCGCTCTTAATCGCTGCAAACGTATTTGTTTAAGTAAATTAAATTTAAGATGAGCGTAAGAAGATTTACCAAGGAAAAGCAAGGAAATTTTTTTTTAATGCGGTCATAGAAATGTTTTCAGACCCTACAAATGATTTTAAAAAGTAGAGCTTGAATATTGCATATACTTTTTCCATATAAAATTCAAAAATTATGGAATAGATAAATCTTAAAATATCTGTGAAAACTAAACACGAACATATATCTTTAAGAAGTCCAAACTGAAGCAAGAACAATAAATCCCTTAATCCTTTATCATCAAAATAAATTTCCATTCACAATTTTTTTTCTTACAATCCTGTAACAAAAACATAAATTTCTCTTCTTATCACGATTCCCCTTTCAACAAGATAAAAGTGGATTACATGTTCCACTTTCAGAAGCTTCTTACGAATGCATGTTCAGAACTTCACAAGAAAACCACCTTCAAATCAACCTTCTGCACAGAACTGCATAAGATAAGGAGTAATAAAATCAAGAAAATTGATGCTATTATCATAGAGGGGCAAAGAAAAAAAATCGAAACTCACTTCTTTGGTCCATCACGGCCGTTGCATTTCCCTTGCACTAAGAAAAGCGATCCACGATCCGCATTCAGTAGAATCGATACGTTCTGAAGAATCTTGTGGCACAGCGACCTTACATCGAGCTCATTGCAAATGTCCTTTACCTGAGGGAATAGACGCGCTTGAGTAATCATCATATCACAGTATTGGTATCATACAGAAAGGATATAAAAAAAAAACGATACCAAATCGAAAACAGATTTGTTTTTTTTTTTGTAATATAAAACCTTGAAAAGAAAGGAACATCGACGATACCTTACCAATTCAAATATCAACTGCTTCTCGTCCAATTGTTTAAGTTCATTTCGCGATAATCTTTGCGGTCTGTATTGATTACTATTATGATGGCTTCCTGTCTGGCCACAATGGTGGGGATGATGGCTATTACCTCCGTCATTTTGATTCCCTATACTTAAGAAGGTTGGTGTACCATCGATTGTATTAACTATCGGCTTCAGTAGTCCGCCACGCTCAAACTCATGAGCAGAAATTTTCCTAAAATGAAAAAGGTAAAAATGTAATAAGGATTGGATTTCGTTATATAAGGATAAATAATACAAACTCACCTAACTGGTGTTGTTGCACCTGATCCACCTCGTGATGAACAGTTCTGTGCATTGTTATGCGTTGGAGATCCACCAATATCGTTACCGGCTGATGTTGCATGCGATACCAGCCACGTATCTACTACCTGCCGTGTTGCTTTTCTGGAAAAGTTTTTTGTTTTTTTTTTATAAATTGGTTTACACTTAACGAAAATCGATTTTATGTCATATTGTATCAGATATTCTCTTTCATGCTATTATGATACATAAAAGAAAGTTATTTATCCTTAAAGACTTGAGGCGAAGGTAAAGCTTAAATTTTTGTATGAAACTTTTGAAAAAATAAAAAAAAAAAAATAAAAATAAAATGTTTTGATGGAAGTTCATAAAGGAAGCCTTAGACAACACCACTTTGAATTGTGAAAATTTCTTACAAATGGCGATAACTTTTCCACAAAAGAGCATTCAACCTTAATCTTCTGAAGCAGGAAATGAGTAAAATTTAATGAATGAGTCTCCCATGATATTTTTTTTATCGAAATTTCATTGATACCAAGTTTTATCTTGACACATTAAAAAAAAACTTTGCGTACGTACGTTAATTGTTGAAGGCCAAATATTCTTCCGCCATTCCGACAGGCAACCCTATTTAATTTTGAATACTTGAATTATTAATAATTTTTATTTTAGTATCAAGGATAGTCTAGTTTATTTGAATGAAACATCTAATCTCTTTTAAAATATAAAATTAATTCATTAACTTGGATTTAAGTGTATTTATGGCTTTAATAACTGAGATTAGCTAAAAATAGTTTTAGTTTCTAAGAAATATGAAATATTCCACCTTGTAATTCGCCATGTCTAAAGAAAATCTAAGGAAATCTTTGTAAAGAAAATTCTTTTAAAGACAAATTTTGTATGGACTCGTTTTACAATCCTAGAAAATCCCACAAGGCTAAAGAGAAATATCTTTCTATAGAAAACTTACATAGAGATGCAATTGCGTTCCAAAATCGTTCCAAAATCCCCTAGTAAATTTTTCCATGAACTGATAGTAAAACTTTTTAATGCATTCATAAAGAGTTCTACATTGTGATTCTGTAACACCAGAAAGATATATGGTAGAATTGAATATATGTTACTGGAACGCAATTTCCATTTTCTAAGCCAAAGCAAAGCACTATTTACACTTTAAGTTTTAAAAATAATGTATCTTGAAGAAAATTGTGAAATTATGAGTGTTTGAATATGATTAAAAGGGCTTTAGTGTCTTGGGAGAGCTTTTATGACGTATGCAGTTCTTTTAACAGCTTAATGGGCTTGCGACCATTTTTTAAGAGCTTTAGAATAATTAAAAGAGCTTTAACATATTTTTTTGAAGAAATTCAAGATAAGCCCAACAAAAATTGCTAGAAATTTTTAAAACTTAAAAAATGTTGAAGTTAATTTTTCAGGAGTCAAAATAAATCTGTTTACTCCTAATCAAGTACGTTATATATCGTTTACTATTGCTTGACTGAAATAGGAGTGAGTGAAAGGACACGTTAAACTATGAAAGAAACTAAAAGCTTTTGAAATGGATTTTGTCGAGAATCCCTTGAAGGAGGCTTGTAACGATTGTGGTGGAGCCATATTTTACAAGTAGAAATTTGGAAAACCATAGTGCGCCTTATGCCCCGGCTTCACCGGCCTGAGTTCAAAAATATTCAGTTCAATCCACATAAGTGGCTTCACCGGCTAAAGTCGAGTTTAGTGCTTGAAATTGTTGTTGCTTTTTCGCCAGAAGTCAGAAATGCAAAAGCTCCCTGGAATAGCATTCCACTATTCCAGTTGATTACTCTCTTTTGAGCGAGCTTTTACTTTCAAGCTTGATTTCATGTTCTGTTGGCCGAAATCAGACTTTATTTTTCTTGACTTCAAAATGTGAAAATGTATGGGAACTCAGGCAAAAATTGAAGCTCAGTACAATAATTTGATCGAACTTGCGCAGTTCGGCCGGTGAAGTCGGAGTTATAACTATATTGAAAAAAAAATTAAATTGCCCTTATCGGCCTTAAAAACTTGAGAAATGTTCAGTTCAATCCACATAAGTGGGTTCACCGGCTATAATCCATTTCATGTTCAGTTCGTGCTTGAAATTGTTGTTGCTTTTTCGGCAAAAGTCAGAAATGTAAAAGGTCACTGGAATGGCATTCCACTATTCCAATATTGATTACTCTCTTTTGAGCGAGCTTTTACGTTCAACTTAAGTTCGAGTTCAGTTGGGAGAACTGAGGTCTGTTTTATCCTCAGTTGAATAATGTGGAAATTGTATGCGAGCTAAGGTTATTTTAAAGTTCATTTCACCAATTTGCTCGAACTTGCTCAGTTCGGCCGGTGAAGCCGGGGTATTAAACATATTGCAACAACAATAAAACTTCAATCAGTTATCACTTGAAACCACTTGGGCCAAAACAGAATTGAAATTTTTTAAAGGAAATTTCATGTTAAAATGAAAACTAAACACAAGTTCGCTGGAAATTTTTCAGAAAAAAGCAAAAATAGTGGTTTCTTTTTGAACTGCGGCAGTTGGCAACACTGACACGCTTCTTATTGATAGATATGTAGTGTCAAACTTCGGCTGTAAGAAATGGATCGTTTTACGCTTGAAGAACGCTGCGAAATATTGAAAAATTATTTCCAAAGAGAGTGTTGTGTTGTAAAATTTGGTGGAAATAGAGTCCCTTCAGTGGCTGCTTCTTTGAAAATGAAGCTGGCAACACGGTTACGATGAACGAAGTGCGCACTATAGAGACATGATGATAGCTGATTTTTTGTGGAGTCAATTGAACGATTTCGACTTGGACGGGCTTTGTTTTCAGCAGGATGGAGCAACTTGCCGCACCAGCCGTCAAACAATCGATCTTTTGCGCACTAAGTTCGGTAACCGTGTTACCGTGTTAACAGAACCAGTCATGAGTACAACGAAGTTTTAGTATGTGATTTGAAGTTTTTTCGATAGTTTTCTATACCTTCCTTTTTTGTCAACCGTTTTCTTTGAAATTTGGCTTGTTGGAAAGGTCTATAAAAAATGTATTAATATTTGGGGGTCAGGGTTGGGTAATATATTTCAGGGGTGGGTAAAAGGAAAAAATGCAAAAAAGTCACAATTTTTCCTAACTTTGACCGCCGTGAGCAACCTCTACATATATTCGGATTTGCCTCAAACTTCACATTTCCCCGTTTTTATTCATTCGAATATTTTGAGGGGGCGACTTGCAGAAAAATCGAAAAAGTTGAAAATAAGGGCCACCCTGGTGAACATATAATACAGACTGTCTTGGTTTTCCCGAAGAAACCACCGGTTGGATTCGTATCGTGCAAGGATAGCTTCAAGTTAGAAGCAAGTGTGGGTGCCGCGATCTGGGTTGAAAGCTCTAAGTTATGTAGAGGCATTAGCTTGAGAACCCTACTGTCTGTCAAGCTTAGGTGAATGCTGGGGTGGCAGCACAGATGTCGTATCAACGTAAGTTTTAAATGGAAAAATTCAATGGAAAACTCAAATCAGATAACTTGAAACGACTCCTGTACTCCCACCCCTGAACAGTGCAATGCAATGCATCTACGAAAATTAAAAGACCTGTGCTAAGAAATGAATTTTTATCTTCTCTGACGGCCAAAAAGATATCAGAGCGATAAGAGTCCTTAGTACTAAAACTCGTATTCTATAAGCAGTCACAAGTCACAACGCAATCACAAATGTGTGTTGAGCCTCAACTTGAGACAATTTGGTATTCTAATTTTGCAGTCATCATTTTGACAATCCGCAAACAGTCACAAAGAATTTCAAAATTGTGACTGTATAAAGAGCGCGTCACAAGAGTATAAAGAGAAGGTTACAAACATATTTTTCGTAACATTCTCACAAGACTTCATAACTTTCTCAAAGGCTCGACACACACACACACACACACACACACACACACACACACACACACACACACACACACACACACACACACACACACACACACACACACACACACACACACACACACACACACACACACACACACACACACCACACACACACACACACACACACACACACTTACCGTCGATGAGAGGTGCTCGGACGTACATATACACTCTGTCATTAATATTTTCTGGGGTACATTGGCTATGTTGTCTTGTCTGAGTCTCAATACACGATTACAAATTCAAAATGAGCGGTGAATTTTTTTGTGATATTTATTGTGACGGTGTGGGTGATTAGAATATCTGATAGTCACAAGAATATACACAAACTATCAATGACAAGTATTAGTCACAAAAGCTGGTGATTTATGACTGGTCACAATTTAGAATAGGTGACATTTAAAATAGTCTGGGAACGCCCACGAACGGTAGACCGCATAGAGCGATATTCGTAATCAAGTTACTTTTGTTCCAAAACATCGGGACTTCGAAAGTAATGAAAAAAGGATCAATCTGGAACGATCGGTCTCCAATGAAATATACTGCAATTTTGCCTGGTCTTGCACATTTAGCTAGACCAAAGCAAACCAAGAAAAGACAGGAGACTGCAAGATCAAGATAGCAAGACTTTTTGGTCATCAAGTGCCAAAAGTCTGGCAGTGATGAGCAAAAAGTCTTGTCTTTTCTTGGTTTTGCTAAATGTGTTAAGCCTGCAAGAAATTTTGCAAGAACAAGACTGCAAGACTTCTTGCAGACTTATTGCTCATCACTGCAAGACTTTTGCCACTTAGTCATGACCAAAAAGCCTTGCTAGCTTGATCTTGCAGTCTTGTCTTGTCCTGTCTTGTTTTGGTTTTGTTTTGGTCTTGCTAAATGTGCAAAAACAGGGAAAAATACAAGACCACTGCAAGATGAGTCTTGCTCATCACTACCGGTCACTGCGGTCCATTTACAACTATGAGGATAGGAAAGGTAGAGGACACCCCGACTATGACTCGAAGAGGATGATTTTGACCTTAATGTTCTCTGTTAGATAGCGAGGAACGAAAAGTCAAGTCTAAGTGAAAAATCATTAGGCAAGCTGCTGTGCCTGTTCAAGCGTTTTGAGCTACAAAGAGGTATAGGGGGTGTAGTGCAACAGACTAAAGCCGGAATTACATTATTGTGTTGTGGTGTGTCGTGGCGCTCTGTTTCGTGATCTAATTCATATATTTTATATGGAGCTGATTACATTATTATAGTGTGTTGTGGGGAGGCGCGTCCCGAACTGGCGTTTCTGATTGGACACAGAGCGTCACAACACGCCACAACAGAATAGTGTAAATCGGGCTTAAGTGGCAGACGGGTTACTTTTGAACCTGGTTCCTTATCAAACCAATTAAAAATCCCTTTATTCAGCCTTGAAATTACAGGAATGAGCTAAAAGCAGTTGTGGTAATCGTAAATTGTCGTATTCAATGGTTGAAACATCACAGAGAAATGATTGTGGCAATATTAGTTTGTTCTTTAGCGATGAGCTAGTATTGCTGGATAACCACCCATACAAATTAGTTGGGATGTGGCTTTTGACCCTTTCGGTCCACAAGATTAACTTCCCAGTATTCGTTCAAACAAAAAAACGGTTCGACCGATTTTTATGAAAATCTTTTCAAATCATATGTCCTTTAACATGCTTCGAACGGCACCTTAACGAAGTCGAAATCTTTTTTGGTTCTCGCGAAATCGTGCCGGTACAAAAATCACTTAAGTCGTTCAAACAAAAAACAGCTCGACCAATTTTTATGAAAATCTTTTCAATTCATATGTCCTTTAATACGCTTCGAACGGCACCTTAACGAAGTCGATATCTTTTTTGGTTCGCGCGAAATCGTGCTGGTACAAAAATCACTTACGTCGTTCAAACAAAAAAACGGTTCGACCGATTTTTATGAAAATCTTTTCAGATCATACTTCCTTTAACACGCTTTGAACGGCATCTTAACGAAGTCGAAATCTTTTTTGGTTCGCGCGAAATCGTGCTGGTACAAAAATCACTTACGTCGTTCAAACAAAAAAACGGTTCGACCGATTTTTATGAAAATCTTTTCAGATCATATGTCCTTTAACATGCTTCGAACGGCACCTTAACGAAGTCGAAATCTTTTTTGGTTCTCGCGAAATCGTGCCGGTACAAAAATCACTTAATAGTCCAAGAGCTAGTGACAGAATTGCAAAGTGATTTTGTAGAGGATGGGCCTTTGATATAAGGTAGATTAGGTAAAGCACAACCGATTAAAAATATTCGCCAGTTCGAGTCTACTTAAGTTTTAATTTTATGAATTTTTGAACTTGTCGATTTTTTGACCATGAAAAAAGTGATATTGCAGAGGATGGGACTGGGTATATAGATTAATTGGGTTGCCCCCAACACATATTCCGATTCCCATCTCGTTTGGAGGTTAGGTTTGACTTTTGGGAATTTTTGAACATGTCGGTCTGATCAAGATGGACAAAGTGATATTGGAGAGGATGGGGTTTGGTATAATGGTGAGATAGGCCACCAAGAACCCTAATTCAGCTGCCCATCTCATATGCAATCACGGTTGCGATTTTGGCGGCTTTTAATTTTGTGGCCATTTTCGGTATGACCCAAGTGATTTTGTAGAACCCAAGATTTGGACCATAGGCTCGTGGCATCTGCCAAATGTTACATTTTCAATCCCATCTCCGTTCCATCAATATTTTCCGTTTAATTGAGAAAAATTGGTTGATGAAAAAAAAACATTTTGATGATTATACAGGGTGTATACCTTTAAGCTTACAAAGCGGCCGGCTGTAGATAGGTTTTGGATAGACGAAGAAAAAATCGTATGGGTGGGGGGTCGTAAATCTTAACGTTTTATCAGCTAGGGCGTTTTGAATTTTTTTTGTAGAGGTTTACATATCACCCTGTATTTATGTAACCCTTTAAGCTATTTTCATGAATAGGATACCAGTGTACGTAGAATACTCCCACCTATCTAAAACTGTCAAAATCAAGGATCCAGCTAGCCAACTTCCAGAGCAATGAGTCGTCAAAGTCAAAATTTCGTTTTTTTAACTAAAATTTCAACTAAAAACAACTTTTTCTCCAAAAAATACCTAGTTAACTAATATTTTTTTTGCAAAATTGGAAAGCTTGGACAATTCCTATCAATATTGTCTGGACAATTTTTACGCTACGGCCTTTACTTTTGAAGTTATTAGCAAGTTTGATGTTAAAATTTGCCTTATTTGGTGCTTATTTGGTACTTTTTGGCAAAGCTTAGGTGAAAAGGCACAAAAAAAGAGCCAATTTTAGCGTTAAAATTGCTTATAACTCCAAAAATAAAAGCCGTAGGATACAAATTGTCCGGACATTATTGATAAGAAATTGTCCAAGCTTTCCAATTTTGTAAAAAAAAATAATAGTTAACTAGGTATTTTTTGGAGAAAAAGGTGGTTTTAGTTGAAATTTTAGTTAAAAAAAACCCAAAATTTGACTTTGATGACTCATTGCTCTGGAAGTTGGTAAGGTGGAAAAAATGGTTTGTAGAAAAGTTGTAGATCTTTTTATTACCTACAACTTTTATATTTAACTTTTTTCGATAGGAGGTCTACTTTCGCCGAAAATCGTGAAAAATCATTTTCACCCCTAAATTTCACCCTCGTAATATAACTCAGATCGACTTTAATTTATTTTTCTGGTTGGCTGCGCTATATTTCCTTCCCTTTCCAACATTTTCCATGAAGTTAATAAATTTTTTGTTTCCAATAATATATGTAAATGGATAAAAAAAACTGAAAAAAAAAATTTGACTTTTTTTTATTTTATTTACTGGTCGCATCATTACAGCCCTGTTTGTCATAATTAAAGGCAGGGTAACGTGAGATGTTCCTGCATGCATCCCTGTATAAGCTCTCTTAAGGGGCCAATACACGAGCGCTTCATCCGACCACGTCACGCCAAAACAACAACAATTTCTATGCACTCAAAATTTCCAGTGCATACAAATTGTTGTTGTTTTGGCGTGGAGTGGTCGAATGGAGCGCTCGTGTATTGGGCCCTATATATCATCTTCAACTTTCTCTTTTTTGCGCTTTATTCAAATGGACCACGTCTATTCTTTGTTTTCACTTCTTTCAGTTAACGTCCTTTGAAATGCATATTCCAAATTAATTTGAAGAGCATATTCCAAATTAAAAATCTGAAATTTGAATACGTTATTTATTGATATCTCATACATTCAATAAAATTTTTTAAAAAACATTGGACGTCTTGCATTCGAGTAATTAGTATTCAATATTCAAGTAAAGGTCGAGTAAAAATGATATTAAACGTGGGAATTTATTGCACATAATAATGGATAATTCTCCATAACTAGACGTCAAACTGCTTTAAAATTTTGTCAATAATTATAATCAGATTAGAATGTCAACTTTTATTTACAGAATAAATTTGACTTCTATCATGGGAATTTAATTTTACATTCTCTGTCCTTATATTATACTATTTTCAGAGATCGATCCTTCTTAAGTGGTTTGAACGTTTTCGGTTTATCGGTTTATTTTTAAAGGAGATCAATACATGTAATTGTTATGGCATTCTAAAAAGAACCTAGGTGCAAATGATGAAAATGAGTTCGATCACGAGATTATTGTGTTTGCCGCCCCCTGAAAGTGCCGCCCGCGTGCGGTGCACACTCTGCACGCCCGCACCCAGCGGGCCGGGTTATAATGTATGTTTGTATATACAATACACAACTACTCATAATATCTGAAATATATAACATAAATATGCCACTAGAGGGGTATATACATCCATTTTAACTCAATTTGCTATATAAAACTAGATTTTACGATTTTTCAACTTCAACTGGAGATGGCAAGGGTTTCTACAACTGGGAAAGAGATGGGCAAGTGGATATGTATTGTAGATGTTGTAACGAACCCTAATATTCAAATCCCATCTCCTACAAAATCACTTGGGTCATATCGAAAATGGCCACAAAATTAAAAGCCGCCAAAATCGCAACCGTGATTGCATATGAGATGGGCAGCTGAATTAGGGTTCTTGGTGGCCTATCTCACCATTATACCAAACCCCATCCTCTCCAATATCACTTTGTCCATCTTGATCAGACCGACATGTTCAAAAATTCCCAAAAGTCAAACCTAACCTCCAAACGAGATGGGAATCGGAATATGTGTTGGGGGCAACCCAATTAATCTATATACCAAGTCCCATCCTCTGCAATATCACTTTTTTCATGGTCAAAAAATCGACAAGTTCAAAAATTCATAAAATTAAAACTTAAGTAGACTCGAACTGGCGAATATTTTTAATCGGTTGTGCTTTACCTAATCTACCTTATATCAAAGGCCCATCCTCTACAAAATCACTTTGCAATTCTGTCACTAGCTCTTGGACTATAAGTCGTTCAAACAAAAAACGGTTCGACCGATTTTTATGAAAATCTTTTCAGATCATATGTCCTTTAACATGCTTCGAACGGCACCTTAACGAAGTCGATATCCTTTTTGGTCCGCGCGAAATCGTGCTGGTACAAAAATCACTTAAGTCGTTCAAACAAAAAAACGGCTCGACCAATTTTTATGAAAATCGTTTCAGATAATATTTTCTTGAACACGCTTCGAACGGCACCTGAACGAAGTCGATATCTTTTCGGAAAAAATGACCACATACGTACGCACACACACACACACACATATTTCTTCTCAAATTTTTGCTTAAAATGCTATTGGGACCTTGAAACGTGTAAATACATTGAAAATTTCGAATCCGATTTTCGGACCGATTACAATAACTTCCTACTGGGAAGTTAATAAATTGTCAAAGACAACTATAGGTATACCATTTACACCAGCAAATTATTTTGAAATCTGATTAAAATATAACACTATATTATTTTCTATCTAACACTCAATTAAATCCATTTTTTATTAAAATTATTTACAAGTAATGTAAGGCAATTGTAATGATTTATCAATGATACAGAATCAATATAATAAAATCACTCTTTCCCCTCAAAAAAAAATCTTAAAAAAATAAGCACTTGATGCAATGGCCACTAAAAGAATACCATTTGGTCTCTCCTACAAATTGCCTTAAATTATTCATAAAATTATATTCACTCAAAACTTTTCTTCTTTTTCTTCTACTTATGTTTTTAAAAGCTATCAGAAAACAATTTTCAACATCCTTAATTCCTCCGCAAAAAAAATGAAAAAAAAATAAAATGGAAAAGAATATCACTTTTCACAAAGCATTATCTTACGACCTTGTGAAAAAATTTCATTTTAATTTAATAGAAACTTTTTTTTTCTAACTTTAACAAAAAAAAAATTAGAACTTTTAGGTCAAAAAATAAAAAATGTGAAGAAAGAATGTTGAAAATATGAAAAAAAAAACAAATTGAAGTTGAAATTTTTTTTTACCTCAAAAAATAATCCTGGACAAATTCTGGATTCTCATCCAGCCATGCCTCCATTCTGGCGTATTCAGCATCATAGCAGGTTTGTGTAGGTGGAATCATTTGCAGGGGCAGGGGGACACCGGTACGAGATCCCAAATTATCGAGTCCCATTGCCGGGCCCCCCTGCTCAGATGGCATCCTGTTCTGCGGCTGGGGCTCCTCTATGCTACGCAAATGCAAACCTGCAAAGGTAAAAGAGAAGAACATCACAAAAAGGGTTTCGATCAGTCTAATCGGTAAATCAATCAATCAACTTCGACAAGAATTTATTTTTTTATATTGTATGTATATAATACAGAAAATCCAAAAAAGGGTTTTTTGTAACCACCAAAATTAGTGATGATGGGTCCGGATGCCATTTGTAATCGTATCAATGGAGAATAATAACAAGACGCGAACGTAGAGCTTAGAGTTGGTGTAATGGCAGCGGATTTTAACCGTGGGGTGAACTAACCACTAGAATAGAGCTTGATAAGGCTTCTGAAAGTGGAGTAAGGTTACCCTTTTACCATTATTGGTCGGTGACAATTGAGCCGCATTAGAAACTTGCAGGCTTTGTACGATATGTAGTGTTGTATATGTCAGTTATAATGTCTACTTTTAGATAAATGAGCTGAAACTGAAAATTTGCATAGCCACACCGCAACGTTACGCTTGGTGCATTCTAATTAGCCCATGGCGACTGATTATCAAATCCCAATAATTCATTGTTCACGTATACAATAACCTCCAGCTCCATTTTCCAAAATGTCCTTCAATAAAAATCCTTGCTAATCGCGTTTTAGGCTTCAATTTAAATTCAATGCATTTCAAACATCACCCGCCGTTGTTGTAGCACCACCTTAAAACCTGGTAAACCTGTAGCCGAAGGGTGTCTATATAGACAAAATCCATCATTTACAAGAATGCAGAACATTGTCAATCGTGCAACCCAACAACAACCACCCACAACACACACAAAAACAGGACATGAGAAGGGCAAAGAGACAGATAGAGAAATGATATCCTTTCAGCCCAGAAGCATATACTCTCGCACATCTCGGGAAAGAAGCTTGACGAAATGAATTCGTGTCTATTTACATATGGGACGATGTCGTGCATATTAAGTCCGAAAGGATTGAAAGGACTCTTGTGACATGAATTTATCCTTTGACTTCGGTGATTCAATGGCCTTCGGGGACCAAAAAGGAATATATTAATGTTACATAGCAGCGCACTAGCGTGTCGCCCCTAGACTTCGAGAAGTTAATGAAATGAAGAAAATGTATTTAGATGATCCCATTTCGATTTGATTAAGACATGGTGCTAATGGTGGGGAATGTTGATTTGTAGAGTATTGCGGAAATATTAATGAGCTCCGCGCTTCAATGGTATCATTTTTTGTACTTTCATCATATTAACTACAAACTGTGAGTAGCGTCATGACACTGTGTGTTGAGGAGGGTTCTTAATATGCATGATGCTGATGGAAATATAAATGGATTTTATGGTTCTTCTCTTTTTATAGTAAAAGATAAATGAATGCCCGTAAAAATTCTCTCTTTGCAACATAAATAGGTTATATGGCACCATAATCATCATATGTATAAATTCAATTTTTATATACGGTTGACCAAAATCGAAGAGGACACCATATGTACGAAAAATCTGTCATGTACAGACGCGTCATACATGATATCACGTTTAGGATGGTAAAAGAAAGGTTAAGAGTTGAGAAGAGAAATTGTGTAGGAGTAAAGGCATTGACTTTTCATTTAATATAGGGTGTCTACTGAATATTGTGGAAATCACTAAAGTTGGTGCACGTTTCATATTTTTCAATATTTTTACACATGGTTTTATAGCGTAAAACTTAAAAGAATTTTTAAAGTTATAAAAAAAATTTTGGAATTCTTTCTCTCGAGTGATTCGTTTATCGATTTTTTTAGGCGAAAATTTCTTTAAGTTCAATAACAATTTTATTGTTTTAGTCGTATTGACTTGAACTTTTAAAAAAATATGGGTTGTCTGTAAAGTTGGTTTACGATCGAAGTTTACGTGACAACGTCTTATTTGTTGTATAATTTTATTAAAATCAATTTATAACTCTCTCAAGTGCTGCGCGCGCACCTGCTCACGTTACGTTACTTCCATATTCGTAAATGACTCCCGGGTCTATCAATTTATAAGACGTAGTCACGTCAAAAAAAATTTGGGAAATATCGGTTATTACTTTCAAAAACAAATTTAAAACCAAAAGTAACATTAGGGTGTCAACTTTACTCCTATGCTTATCGAATAATTTTCTTTATGTTGATAAAATTTTGCCTAATGGAAATGGAGAATACCCAACATGAAATGAAATGAATTATTAAATTCTGAACTTCATCCTATGTTCAACCTGTATAAACGTTTCTTTATCGGCCTTAGGATATATGATCTTTAAGTGTAATTATGTGTTATAGTTTTTTTTACAAATTTTATTTATGAGTGTCAATGTTCTCTGAGTATGAAAACAAGAAATTGAAAGTTTAGTTGTATCCTAAAATTCAACTTGTAAATAGTTACATTTCTAATATTTTACTGGCCAATCGGGCCACTGCAGATTTCAGCTTATGGAACCTGCAATAAGTATTTTTTGGATATATGTACCTTGAAAAAGGATGAACTTCTTTCTGTTTTAGTGAGATTTTGCGTCCAGGCAATACCGCGGTCGCCACTTGAACTTATTAAGCTCTTAGAAGTCGCCAGACTTAAAATTTCTAGACTAAATCACTTTAACAAGTTCAGCAGTCTGCCCAAAGACGGGTCGCTCAGATTTTTCTTTTGTCAAGCAAATTCACACCGAGCAACGAGGCTCTGCTTTTTGATATCGGGCGACAGTTACAGAGAAAGTAAACGACAAATAGTCCGAGTAACGATTAAATTGTACTGAGGCCTCAATTATTTTAAGTGTCCCAGTTCAAAAATAATGTCCTACAGGTATATGAGCCAAGCGTGTATCGAGAAAAATGAATCGAGGTGTGATTGTAAATTTCTTCCTTCTTTTGCGGCAGTAAAATATCCAATTTGAACTGCGGCGAGGTGAGCTTGTAAACACGAATGGGAGAAACATTTCTCACTTCTTTTGCGGCAGTAAAATATCCTATTCAAACTGAGCTGTGGTGAGATTGTAAATACGAACTGGATGGAGAGACATTTCTTAATTTTTCGAGGGAGTGAAATTTTATAGTGGAGAGATATTTCTTATTTCTTTTGTGGCATCAAAATTCCCAACTTTAAATTAGGCGAGGTGAAATTGTAAAATATAAATATACTTTCTGGAGGCATAGTTTTCGTACCTACTCTGAGACAATTTTATGCATAATAGAATCAAACCCATAATAAAAGCTTTACATTGGTATGTATTTATTTTGTTTCTTTCTTTAATTTGATTGTTTTTGTCATTTTGGTGAGGGACTTAAACAGTGATGCTTTCCCAAAATTTTATCAACCGGTTCTCAGTGAAATTATTTTGCAACGAAAATACCAAGTAGACTAAAAAAAATTAAACAGCATGGAAAACACTTTTATTTATTTATTTATTAATTTCAAAAAACAAATATTATTTACATAAGACTGAAACTTAGTATGTATAACAAAAAATTCATAAAAATAAAAAATCCATAAAATAATTAAAAATTAATTAAATCATTTTAAATATTTCCAAATAGCTACTTGATTTTCACTGTATTCTTTGGGTTTACATTTTTTCACCCTGGTATCATCAGCCGAATTATGATTCCTCAACCAACTCTTTACGTACGGAATTGCAGACCAAGTTTCCAGTGGGCGACCAATTAAGTTTAATGTCATCAAATTTGATAAGGTCTTGATGGTTAATCTGGCTCTTCTATCCGTAATTATGATGTTCATCAATGAAAATCTTCTTTCTGCTTCAGCACTGCTAACGGCAACTGTATTAACGATATTTTTCGCCTTTTGAATATTTTCTGAAATATTACTAATTTCCTGATTGCAATTGCATATTACATTTTCTAAATAATTACGGAAAGAATTCTTTTGTATATCAAATTTAAAAACATTTCGAAACTCCTCAAATTTCTCCTCGGCTTCTATCCACGGAACTACAATTTTTTCAATTTTCCAAGTGCTCGGCTCTAGCAAATTTGCTAGCTCATGAATTTTGCTGTTATAAATATTTTTGTTTTCGGTACTTGATCGTACTTCAGAACAATCCATTAGTCTTAATTTCATATTTTTTATGATACTATTAATAAGAGAATCTCTGGGAAGATTTCCATAAATTTTGTTTTCGACAAAGGTAATGTTTTTGAATGCTTCAGAATTAATCACTTCATCCACTTTTTTTTCGTAAAAACCTGGACGTTCTTTGAGAATTTGAAATACATTGATTGTTCTTTTAATTAATTGATCTCCTCTGGCTATTATAGCTTGAAGGGCGTTGGACAGTAGAGAGCACTCCTGGAGGATGTCAATCATTAGAGCTAAATCTACTAGGAAACATTTATTTTGTAGTCGTTTTACCATTCCAGAAAACTTTTGGTTAGAGTTAGAGAAGAACGTATACAAAGCAGGGTAGTTTCGCCATACAGCAGGAGCAGCTCCTAGGCTGCATGAAGCCCATCTCGGCCCCAATACTCTTCCAATTTTAATTATATTCATACTAAGATCCTTAGAAATATTATCCAATTCTTTTTGGTTTTTATTAGATTGATGAAAAATACTATATATTTTGTCCATAAAAATTTTAAAATGATTAACTTGTTTGATGTCGGTTATGGAATCATCTAAAACAAGTTGCAGTCGGTGATTCAGACAATGCCAAATAATAACGTTTGGAAAAATCTCTTTGATCCTTACACTGACTCCAGATTTACAGCCAAGCATAACGCTGGCACCGTCCGAACAGAATCCTATTAAATTCAGTTTTAAATAATTCGTATCAAATCCAACAGCAAGCAATACGCCCAACAAACTTTGGAAAATAGTTTTTGCATCTTGTGCTTCAAGTTCGACAATATCTACGAAAATTATTGGAGATATTTCAGAGGATTTTAATATAGATGATTCCACTTTAACAAAAACTATGAGCGTTGATTTACTAGAAATGGTGGAAGCTTCATCAATAATAATACAAATTTTTAAATTTTTCTCAATAATTGAAGTAAAAATTTCTGTTTTTATTTCTTTTGCGATATGTTCTACTATCTTGGTTGCACTATGTCGAGAATGAAGACCAATTCCCATGCCCAAGCCATTTTTTTCTTGAAGTTCAATTTCACTTTCTATGTCTGAAAGCGGACGGTTTCTTTTCGCTAGGCTGTAAACAGTGTTAAAGACTTTTATAGTAGAATTAATAAATTTATCGTTCATCTTATCGATACATGTTGTCAAAGTTTGCCTTTCAACAAGTTTTTTATGTTCAACAGCTAGGCTGTGTGCTTTTGAAGCAAAATGTTCGCTCATTTTTTTCCTTAAAGATGCTTGTTGCACTATTTTGTTTTTTCCCGATACGCTGACTTTACATTCTTTCCATTCCTGTGATATGAAATTTGAATTCATTTTAGAACAATACTCACATCCCAATTTCTGATTTATGACAAATAGACCATCATATTTCATTTTAAAATGTTCCAATTGATTCGCATTCCAACAGTTCGGTAAACTGTTACTGGTGTCATTGTGAGAACTAGATATTTCTAAAGTTTGTTCCTGTAAAGTTGATGAACCTGTTTCTGCTTCTAACTGTACTCCTGACGATCTGCCATTATCAGTTGCTGATGTTTCTCTCAGTTTTTTTGAAAAATATGTGGTTAACACATTTTGTCTCTTCATCTTCAAAAAAAGTTAGAAGTGAAAAATAAATTTTGTAGAGTAAATTATTAAAATGTTTAAATGCACTTACCTTTTGCAATTTTTTAAAAATATGAAGTTTTTTTTTATTATAGAAAAAGTATGAAATAACATATGTATAATAACTAAACTATACAAAAGAACTATAAATTTATAACTGACGAAGAAATAGTTTCAACTTTGACATATGTATAATCGCAATGGTAACTAGATTAAATTTTCAAAAATTTTCAAATTATTTCGAATGTTTTGTTAACATTTTGCTTGCGTTATTGTTACGAACTCCACCTATTGTAATTAATAACAACTTGTATCATTCACAATAAAATTTTAGTTACTTGTCATTTGTGTACAAATTTGGAAATAAATATTTTAAAATAAATTTATTTTTAATAGCCGGTTCGCACGAACCATAAGATTTAAGTTAAACGGTTCGTGCGAACCGGTGCGAACCGGTAGGAAAGCATAGCTGGACTTAAATTAAGCTAGCACCTTTTGTAATTTAGTTTGCGAATTAAGATTTCAGTGATTTGATTAGACAAAAACGTAAGTAAACAAAATTGTTTTTATTTAAATTTTTTCGTAAGGCAGTTTTAAAAAAAATTAACTACTTTTCTTCTTACACGAAAAAAATGTAAAAAAGCATTATACTATTTTTTTTTCTCCTACATACGTATGTCACGTCTGCATATGTATTTATTTTTTAACCAACATTTATAATATTCATTTCTTTTTTTCTGTGATTTGTTCCTTAATTTAATATATTAAGAATGGCTGAGGAGAGGGCATGGGAATATTTTGTGGACTTAAAAAATGATAAAGCTAAATGCAATTTAACAATGCTAAAGTTTTGTCTTACAAAGGTGGCGGTGCTTACAATCTAATTCGGCACAAAAAGAGCAAGCAACCTCATGTTTTCTCTGCAATTTGTGAATCTCAGATTGTAAACACCGATAGCATCAGAAATGCTTCGCTTACTTCCACTTCAACATCAAATGCACCGGAACCCGAAACACCTGAATTTTGCACGCCCTCCATCTCATGTACTAATAGATATTTATCCTACCTGCACCTCGCCTCATTTCAACTTGAGAATTTTACTGCCTTAAAAAAAGTAAGGGAGCATAAACCCAGCAATGCGACAATCACACCTCGCCTCATTTGAAGTGAGACATTGTACTGGTTCAAAAGGAAAAAGAGGCTCCTCTTACAAACTCATTTTATAATCGTGCCCTACCCAACACTATTGCCTACAAAAAAGCCCTCCTGCAATTTTTTTGAAAACTTAACCCTTTCGAAGTTATTCAAGGTCAAAATTTCCAAAAATCACTTTTCGGCCAAAAAATACCTTGAATTATTCAGAAAAGTAAAGGTTTTCGAAAAATGACATGAGGGCTTTTTTGTAGGCAATAACAGTTCGTATTGATTGATAAAAAATGTTTTTTTCGAAAAAACCAGTTTTTGAGTGATTTTTTTGCCAAAAAGTGATATCTCCGGCGGCCATGTTTTTTTTGTGATTCCGAAATTGATTTCTTAAAAAGTTCCAAGGAAGCTGTGTACCAATTTTCAGCCATTTTGGAAATTTGTCTCCTTTCGTGCGTTTTTTTTTGCTAATTTCCCCGGACTAAAACTTGTCCTCCTATAGGCGGAGCCCTCTAGATGTTTCATAGGTGGTAATTTAGGACGTGTCCGGTGACCACGACAACTTTCTATTGCGACTCAGTAATTCGCTGGTCGCTTTGCGCGACGGCTCAACAACAAATCTCTTGAGGTTCATAAGCTCAGGGGTACGCACCAGTGTTCGGCCTAGGTCCTTCAGCACTTAAGCTTTCTGATTGCCGCTGACTGTCCACAAATTGCTTGCTAGCATAGTCTCTTTTAAAGTTTTCATAGTGCATGCCAATATAGCGTATACCTTTGCTTGAAAGATTGTAGTTAAGGTGCCCAAGGCGAGAACTCTGGCAAACCTTGCACCACAGATCTCCGCAAACCCAGTATATTCTTTTTGCTTGTTCACGGAAGGAGTCCTAAAATGGTTTCTATGATCTCTTCCACAGAAGATACCTTAGCGGCAATGTAAGCAAATGTCATTACATTTAAAACATTAAGTAGAGCAATGCTGATTGTTTTGCTATGAATTGTGCAAATCAAAGGATGTCAGCACTGACTTTTGAATGGATTGTCAAAAAAATCTTTTAACTACGCAGGAATAAAATTGTAGCAAAAAAAATTCCACACCACTAAAATGTTCTGCAGGTTTTCAGTGAAGGAAGAAATAATGAGAGCAATTAGCAAGCTAAAAGCCTTAACCCCGATTTACATCCCAAAGTCAAAGTGGAAGTGGACTTTGGAGCGCTTTTATCGCACAGAAATTTGTATGCTTTTCTCTCTGTTGCACGAAAGTTTCAGAAACGAGAAGAGAGAAAAGCATACAAATTTCTGTGCGATAAAAGCGCTCCAAAGTGCACTTCCACTTTGACTTTGGGATGTAAATCGGGGTTTAAGTTCGAGAACGTGTGCAGTCGTGTTCTTGGATTGCGTTGAAGGAAAGTAGTGAAATACTAAAACAAGCACTCCGAACAAAAATTACGACTTGAATGCTGCATTCTGCTATATCATTCTGTTCAACAAAGCGACAACATAGCGACAGCGACGGCGACAGAGGCAGGGCAGCGACAAGCGACACATTCTGTTCCTGCAGTAAATTGGGTTTTTCCGATAGGTAGAAAAACTTAAATGATATCTGGTTACTTTTGTGGAAACACATAACTATGGTGAAGTATGAAAATCTGAAACGACTACTGAGAAAGTATATTCAAAGACGTTAAAACACGTGAACAAAACTAAATATCAACGAATCACTGCTCGCGAGGCATATATAGTAAAGTAATCAAGACTGTAATAAAAAAAAGAATTATAGGAGTTTACTAATAAGAAGTGTGTATCTGAAAATAGTGCTGATCTAAGGTTTGAAAAATTCGTGATATTTGTAAAGGGTAATGTAAGTTTTGCACAGTTTTCCTCGGATTTTGACAAGTGATGTCTTGTTAGGAAGCTATGACTCTGCTAAATCCAGAAAAATTAACTTCATTTAGAAGGGGTTTCATTCCAACGGAGTTTATTAGATATTAAATAAAAATCACGTACGTTGTTTAAACAAAAAACGGCTCGACCGAATTTTATGAAAATCTTTTCAGATCATATTTCCCTTAATAACCTTCGAACGAGAAACATCTCAACGAAGTCGATATCTTTTTTGATTCGGGCGATATCGTGCAGGAAAAAAATGACCTCCAGAGCTGCACTTCCACTTTGACTTTGGGATGTAAATGGTCCTTTATACTTATACCGAGCATCGGCTAGTTGATGCGCAAATTGTACAGAGTCTGAACGTTCCGTGAAAGAATCGTTGAATAAATAGTTAAGCCGTTTTCGTTGCCGTGATCGTCATCGTCTAGTTCGGTCTCCGAGGTTTGCTTGTCATTTCGTATACAAGGTTTTTACGAGTAATGTTATTAGCCTTTTTACTTAGAAAGGATCGAGATCGTCGAGGAAAGACCATGTAAGCCTATTCTCTCTTTTATGATATGTAGTTACCAGTGGCCACGGTTTCGAGGTTATGATCGTATTTCCATCAGTCTGGAATAGCCACGGCACAAGCATATTCTCATATACTACATGTCATCCTCCCTATTCCCTCGATGTCTGACCACACCCTGTTTACATTATAAATAAAACAGCGTAATTAATTTGAAAACTGGGTAACCTACGTTTTCACTCTGAAAAAGTAAAAACGTTAATTGGTCCAAAACGACGTTATTATCGAACTTGCGTCTTACCTATGGCAGCACCGTCTTCGTCTAGTAGATTGATATCCAAGGTGTTAAGATTAATTCACATCAAAAATCAATTTAGAAGAGAGCAGTTAATCAATTTAACCCCAAGGGACATACCGGAATGTGTAGAGACTGTTGTAGTGGTTGAGAAATCATATAACATAAATCCAATACCGTTGATAACGTGTAAACATTACCACAGAATTGAAATTCAATATATTATCGTGTAGAGACCTTCATCGGAATGGCGTTAGTACACATAGAGCAGTCTCTCTGCACAGAAGCATTATATTTTTATCTTCGATTTCCTTAATAGAAAATCACAAGAAATTAACTCCCCAAAGTGTAATAAATTTCATTTAGCAGATTATTCTGCATTATTTATGATGCGATAAAACGGTAACAGGCAAAGGGCTGCCATAGCGAGAAAACGGAGGAGGTAAGCACATAATTTACCTGATTAGGCTCCAAGTTCTCCTATTAGTGTTGCTTATCCCTCGTAAGACACTGCTCGCCCCAGTGTCACGCCACGCCACGCCACTGTTGCTTGGTTGTTGTTCTTTGCTCTTTAAGTTTGTCTAATTCTATTATCCAAAAACTTTCACCCATAAATCCGGCGCTAAGGTCATGCCTCTGCATATCTGTCCTTATTAATTAGGTTTCATAGTGTTTGGCAACTTTTATAGCATCTAAACGAAAATTAACTTTGACTCTAGCAAAAGTTGATCCTTAGGGCAGAGGGTGGTGGGTCGGAGCAGAGCTCACTTTCAAGAGACGCAAAGGATCTTTCTTAGATGATTACGTTCCTTAGTATTATTTTTTTCTTTTGATGATCCCTTTTTGGTAGTTGGTGAAGAGTAAATATCATTGGAAAGCCACAACAACGCCACATTTTAATCCTTCATCCCATTCTCACTAATCCTCTGTTAATATACCAACAATACGGGGCGAAAGGGATCAAAACGACACTCTGGGGAATAAATTTCTCATCCTTGGCAATGCCGTAAGAGTTTCGCTATGAAATATAGGAGATGCCAAAGGGAAACTCTGAAAAATCTGACATGAAAATTTTGTTTTTTTCCTACTGCGGAAAATTCATTTCTGCTAATTGTTATATAAAATCCTTGCCAAAAAGAGAATTTATGATATTCAGCACCACGCCTTTTGCGGCTGTAAGTAGTTTTCCGATGATTTGTTGCAAGTAGTTCTTCTTTCCGTTTATCTTCGAGACATTTTCATCCTTTCTCGAGAAAAGATAAATTATTTTCCTGCTTTGGCACTGTGGGCGATAATCGTGATTTTTTGGGGTGTTTTAATGGAAAAATTATGGGAAATGAGTATTAAATTAAAAAATGATTTTCCTATTTTTTTTTTATTTTTCTGAGATGTGATTTAGGTGAAATTACTTAGAAATATTTTTACGAGGCTATTTTTGATTGAAATAAAAATATAAATGGAAATTTTTAAATTTGTATATTTATTTATAGAACTTCATTACAGAATAAGATTAATTTGTTAAAATTAAATGTAATTCACCTTTTGAAAAAAAAATTAGATCAGGTAAATTGGCAGTAATATAAACAGACTGAATTCTATTTACGGATTAAAAGTTATTTCTGTTTTGATTATTTCTGTATGATAAAGATCGTGTTCTAGACGTGGCCTTACTGTCGGACAATCTGCATATTAGGTTAGGCTCGACATTGTGGGCCTCCCACATATCCGCGCCTCTTCTATGGTTCCTAAGAAAGTCAACTGGCCCAGGCGTGGATTAAAGGGGGGGGGGCACGGGGTCATGACCGCCCCCAAAAGCGCTCGCTGTTTAAAAAACAAAATTGATCCAACTAAAAAAATAAAAACAAAAAATAACCAAACGTCCAAAACCGACCCAACTTTTTTGCAAATTAAAACAACGACCTTAAAGAATGACCTTCAAGGTCAACAACAGTTATACTCTTTCTATATATTTTGATTTGTAAACTCTGAAGTTAGCTGCACTCACAAGAAAGGGCGCGTCTTCATCAAAAACAGATTAGGGCACGTTTTCTGCCCTACTCCGCTCAAATTAGGAGCAATTAAAGAAATTTTTCCCACAGCTATGAGACCGGTGCCAAGTGAAAGAAATGGGTTGTCTAAGCATGATTTTCACAACCCCCCGTTCGAAAAAAGGGATGTTTTTGAGAAATATGTGAATTTTATAGTTTTTTCGCCTTTTCTCTATTTTTAAGAGAAACTATGCATTTTGGTCAAAATATCAAAAGAGCAAAGTTATAAGGCATAAAATTTCCTTCAAATTTTGCATTCACTGTTTTTTCGAATTCGGCATTGTTTCGCCGGTAGAGCTCGTTTTGCGCCTTTTTTCAGCCTTTGTTGATAATCAAAACGTCCAAAGAAAGGCCGTTGAAAAACTACAACTACTACTTTGATCTCATTTAATTTTTCATATAAATGCATAATTTTGGCTCAAAATCTAAAAATGGCGGAAAACGGCCTCCATATCGGCGAAAATATGCGGAGTTGGGAAAAATTGTAAAAATAAAATTTGTAGGTAATTTTATGCTCTCCAATTTTGATATTTTCACCAAAATGCAAAGGTTCTCCACAAAATAGAGAAAAAGGCGAAAAAACTCTAAAATTCACATATTTCTCAAAAACAACCTTTTTTCGAACTGCGGGTTGTGAATCCTTCACTTGACACCGGTCTCATAGTTGTGGGAAAAATTTCCTAAAAACAGCGATTTTATGACTAATTTGAGCGGACTACGTTTGTTTTTAATCCACGAGAAAATTCGGTTAGTTTTGTTCGTTTTGTTAATTTAGTGTTTGTCCCTAAAAAAGCCTGTTTAGCCGCTTCGCTCCCAGGAACGTTCCTCACGAACTTTGTGGGTGAAGGGAGAGGTGGGGTGGTACCTCTCATCAACCCCACTACAGTGCCGCGGCCAGACAATTTGGGGGATTTGGGGAGTCCAAAAAAAAATTTCGCTGGCCCATATGCTGATGGCCCATAATAATGGCCCATATGCTGATTTCCGTGGCCCATACTCATTTGTGTGGCCCATTCTCAATGAAGTAAAAATGCAAATAATGAATTCAAATGATTTTTATTGCAAAAAAATTTATCCCTCGCTTCGCTAGCGGGGCCCCAAAATCACGGAGACCTGTCCAGCTGCACATCCTGCACATATGCCAGCCGCCGCATTGCCCCACAACCTCTTTCATCCACAAAGTTCGTGAGGAATGCTCCTGGGAGCGAACCGTCAAAACAGGCCCTTAGGAGCAAAGATTATCTATTTTCAATAAGATGTGACACTCTCGAATCACAAACACATCTACAATTTTTCATAAATACACAACCAAAAATATCCTATGAGCTGAAAAAGAATAACTACAGTGCTTTTTATCAAAACAACTGTCCTATGCAAATTCCCATTAAAAAGAAAGAGTACGAGGCATATCGCAAAAGCAAATAACACATCCATAAAATGTGTACAATAAATAAAAGCCGGTTTTTTTACAATGCATTTTTAAAGGCGATCCAGGGCATATGTCATGGTGTTAGTCGTTCAATTTCAACCAGCCCACACAATGTAAATTATAGGGAAATGTGGAACTGAAACAAAATTAACACATGTACAAGGAGTACACGCATTACAAACTGGAAATTTTTTCATCCCATAGTTTTAAAGGCGATCCAGGGCATCTTATTTGTGGTTAGCACTGAGAACAGAAATAACACAGGCTGGTGAAAAAAATTTTGTGGAATTTCAATTTAGAAATTGCTAATGCTTCAATTTATAAAAGAAAGTGATTTTATAAAGTGCGGCAAGAATTAGAAGAAACTAGTTTTTTTCGTAACTAGTTTAGGCTATCTTAGTGACTTTATTAATAACTTTGTAGTTTTTTGGTATTTTAATAAAAATAACGAGAAAGCACGGTATTAGATTTATTGTTTGCGAAAATTATTAGGGCTACCTGGGATATTTTGTAATAAATTTAGAGGCTACATAGAACAATTTGTTTGCGGTAGATCGGCTTTTATTGCTTTTTTTGAATTTGGTAAGTGATTTTATTAATCAATTTGTAGATTGTATATTTACTGTTTGCAATTTAAAGGCTACCTGGAACAATCATCGTAGTGTTAGCTGTAATTGGAGTTAGATTACGCAGGTTACAATGGGTAAACATCATATTAAATGTTTTGTATGTGGTGGAAAAAAATCTGATGATTTAAAAATTAAATTTTTTAAATTACCGGGTGATAGTTCTAGGAGCGAAATATGGTTGAGAAATTTAAATAAATGCGATTTGCTCAACGTGAACATACCACAGTATCATCGTGTTTGTGAAAGGCATTTCGATGAAAATATGGTTTCAAAATTATCGAATCCTTTGAAATCAATGGCTTATCCAATTAATGTAATAGTAGAAGAGCCCAGGCCCGCCAGACCTACGTCATTTTGTTAAAGCTGATATTTCTTATATATACATAGTGCGATACGCAGTTAAGAACGTATGCACACTCGCTAGCCCGGAGAATGGGCCCATTGTAGACAGAGGGGTTAGGGGGTAAAAAAGGGGTTAAAATTGAAAAAAATGTCTGTCGCTGCATATGTAGGCTCTATTAGGGCTAAATAACAGTTAAATTCTAGTGGCAGAAATTTTTGACCATTTGCTGCGGTGTGAGGGGTGAAACGGCAACTTCAACTAGGGGTGGCTTGGGTAGGGTGCAAATGTAAAAGGGATTACGCATCGTTATAAGCAATTGGTAGGGTATTATTTTGTAAACTCAGCTTGTCCTACTAAAGCAATAGTGGAAATATTAGAAAAAACGGTAAAACAATTAGTGAACGTTAATATGAAAACGCGACTAATTATTTCGTACCAAGGAGGAAATTTCATCGGACTTAACAAATTAAAGGGGATTTCCTATACAAATCCTTATTTGTATATCAATAATGTTAAACTATATTATGTGTTTGATACTCCACATTTTCTTAAGTCATTATGGAGAAATTTTATAAAATATAATATTATTTTAGAAAATAATAGGAAGGCAAGCTTCCGCCTCTTCCGTTAAAACTGACTACCTGGAAAAATTTACGACCTAGACCATTCTTGTGTTTGAAGTTATTCTAGGTAATGGTTTGGTTCATCTGAAACAATTTCCAGAATACCAAGAGTTTTGAAAAGTTCAGAAGCAAAACATCAGGCCTATATATCTTATAAGTGGAGTTACTAAATTTTCTGTGGTTTATAAAAGAATACACATTTGTAGGGAAACCGAACAATTAAACTCATTCATTATAATGCGATATTCATTTATCCGTATAAAATGTATATTTATTCATTTTTATTCAAATCTTCACCACAATCAAAAAATGAAATGATAGATTTGTGATAACTAAATTAGGATATAAAGTTCGTGATTTAACTTCATTGAAATAACTACAAAATACAGCGGTTATGGTACAATGGTTATTCCAGATTTTGCTGCTATTATTTTGTCATTATGCATCTTCAATTTGAATTTATTATCTGAGAAGTCCATCAGTGGTTGTGCTTCTGGCTTGGCGAAAATTGCACTAAAATCACCACTCAATATCATTGGCATTTCACTTCAATTTTTATTTATTAAAGTTGGACCTTCTGTTCTGTATAACAGTAGTATTTCGTGTATGAAATCTATTAATTCACTAATTCTTTTATTCGGTGATATACATATACCCCAAATGCAATATTTTCCTGCAGAACCGGCTCTTGCCCTTACTAAAACGCCAAAAGTGGATTTTGAAACTAAACCACCAGTTGCCCAAACTAAAACCGTTTGCCCTAACTAAACCCCCAAAGACGGATTCAGCAACAAAACCATCTCTAAAACCCCCAAAGGCAAACTTTTCCTGAAGAACCAGTTATGTCCTTACTAAAACCCCAAAAGAGAATTTGGCAAAAGAACTACCGTTTGTTCATACTAAAATCTCCAACGGCTAATTTCCCCCACTTACCTACTTCCCTTTAGCCAGCCTACTTTGTCAATTCCTCAATTCCTTAAATTTTGACGGTCCCATATCAAAACACAGAAAGTTACTATACCAGGACAGAAAAAGTTCATTAAAAGATTTGCCATTTAGTAAAGCATCCGGCATAATTAATTTCATAAAATGAATAAAAACTAAGTTTCTGTCTGTTATTTCCAGGTTTAGTTTTTATTTCGCCATTTTTGACTTGCCTATGTGATTAAATTTAATTTTAAACCAAAAAATTTCATTAAATTATATGCACACCCTGTAAAAATTGTTTTAATTTTCATTTTGTTCCTCATCATATTGCATCCTTTTCTTCCAAATGGCTTTTCTATTACTATCTACTTCTTACAATTCCGGCAAGGCCGTTTAAATAACGGTACGAAGGTCAAAAATAGATAAGCGAAAACGACGAGAGTGTCACATCTTATTGTAGATAATCTTTGCTTAGGAGTACAAATTTTTTCTCGCCACTTTTAATTCCGTGACCCCCCCCAAAATAAAATTCTAGATCCGCGCCTGACTGGCCCGTTTCAGGGGCTTCAGGCCTCGAAATCAGACCTGCTTGCCGCCTCTATCAGCTCAGTATGTGAACCGGAGATGGCGGCCACGCAGCTTACTGATGTGCTGATTTCCTCCTACCATGACAGCAACACTGTCTCCTCCTCTCAGTCGTCGTATAAAGCGCCCTGGTGGAACGACAGATTAGCAGCAATGCGTAGGGATGTTAAGAGGCGTTGAGTCGTTCCAAAAGGATTGCCCGGAGGAAACATTGTGAGATCTTGCAGACTCTACCAGAGGCGAGTAGACTCCAAAAGCTGCTTTCCAACGACTTCTTCAACGAAGTGGCCCTTCTCAAAAAGGAGGATGGCTCGTACACCTCACGAAGAAACTTTGAGGTACCTGCTCAGCAGCAACTTTCCAAGGTCAATCCTCCAGACGGCTTATCCCTTGGATGCTGGGTGTAGTCATAGGACCATCCCAGACCGTTATTCCCTGAGGCTTTCTGGGAACATCTTCGATCGTGAAAGGTTAAATGGGCCTTGGCCTCTTTTCAACCCTATAAATCCCCGGGAACGGATGGGAATTTTCCGGCACTTCTTCAGAAATGCCTCGATCTGATTCTCGACAACCTGGCCTGTCTCTTTAAAGCCAGCTTCAACTAGGGATACATTCCCACCATCTGGTGGAAAGTCGTGGTGCTTTTTTTCCCCAAACAGGACAACAGGCTGCTAGAGCTACCTAAATCATACAGACCTATAAGCTTAACCTCTTTTCTTTTGAAAACGATAGAAAGACTGTTAGACCTTCATATTAAGTGCAAGCTAGAGCTGTCCCTTCCTCTACAAAACTCCAAATTCGGTTACTGGAAGGGTAAATCAACAAGACTCAAAGACTCCAAAACAAGACGACAACAACGACAAAACAGCCTGCAACAGGCACACACGCACAGCATCAAATCGCCTTTATGGCACCCAAACGAGGCCTGATACTCGAACACTTTTTCTACACTAAAGAGAGCAAAATTGGGACTCTTAAAAAATTGTAGAGGACGAAGAAATTGGGCAATTATCTTGGTGACCATAAAGGGTGCCATTAGCATACTCAGTAAACCGGTTTTCGTTCGATGGCGGAGGTCAAGCAGCATTAGATGTGGTTAGTACTTAGTTGGGGGACCGCTTGGGAAAACGCCAACACGAGATTGTACTCCATGATAAAAAGCAAACTTCGGCAATTGCATATGACATGGCTTTCTCGCTTATTATCTTCTTCTTCTTCCAATGGCGCTACAGCTCAACTCGATGGTTGGCCTCCTCTAATCTTTTCCTCCAGTCTTCCCGATTTCTGGGCGAAGTTCTCCAATTCGATATGTGGAGTAATGTCTCCGCATCGGCTACAATCGCATCCTTCCATCTTTTCCTCGGCCTGCCTACGGATCTTTCTCGTTCGATGATGCCACTGAAAACTTTCTTTGCTGCTCTGTCTTCTGGCATGCGCTCGGACACCCAGCCAAGTCTATGAACTCACTAAGTCTATGTCGTCATAGATTTCTCCGTTATTATGGTAACCGACAATGGCAAGATGGAAGGATATTGCTTTAAAGTGGTAAGTGAGGCTCCCCATAGGACGTCAAAATTTTTCTTTGGTGGATGATGTCTGCAGACAATTTTGACAGTCGGCAGGTCAGTTTGGAGTTTATCACCTAAGTGAGCGATTTAATAGTTAAGCATTTGTAATGACGAGCGAGCGAAATCTATACGACCAACGATCACCAAATCATCAACTTCCAAATTAAACTCTCCAGAGATAGGCCATTAAAAAACTCGACACCAAGGTGTTCGAGGAAATAATTCTGCAAGACACGAAGTCGGCAGGAGGCACTAGTAAAAGGGCCGCGCAGATTGCGAAAATGGTACAATACCTGGAATGGAAGATAAATCTAATAAAGCGGTTAAAAGCTGGCGCGGAATCGAACCACAGACCCTAAGATGGTAGTTGTGAACCTTGACCCCTCCTAGGCTACTGAGGCACAAAAAAATAATCTTATCACAGCAATAATTTATTCTTTATTATCCTCTGGATTTTATCTCAACAATTCCATAAAATTTATTTAAATAATATATATCCAAACACTTCAAAATTCAACAAAATCAAGTATCACTCGTACCAGCAATAAATTTATCAAAAAGAACACTTTAACAGCCTATAGCACAGCAACCCTTACCCAAAAACCAATCAAAATCCTTTATATTAGCTTTCCAAGTATAAAAACAACATTCTTCAGGAACTGTCCACAGTAACACACCAGATGTTGAGGGAACACTAGAGGCCCAAGTTAAAGAAAACTGCCCGTTGTTTATCTTTAGAACAAAATAAAAAAAACTCTCTCCACCCCCCCCCCCCCCCACATACATTTTTGGACCCTTCGGCATTCTGATCCTATAATAAAACTTGTAAAATTCATATTCTGACAAACACCCGTTTCAATAGTAAACTGGGCCCTCTACATCGTTTCTCTACAGCATGTTGAAGGAGCTAAACCCTCAACGGTCCGTCGGCACACACTTAAGGAATCCAAATCTTCAATATATATCCTTCATATACCCAAGCATAGCAGAAAAGGATGGTCACGGACCAACTTTTTTGTTTTTATTAGTTCGGACCAATTTATCTTTCGCAAACATCAAATTTCATAACGTTGCTATTGTGTACGGTTCATCGAACTGTGTGATTCCCGATGTAGTTTACTTTTCCATATTTGGATATTAAGTGTTATCCATAAGGAAATTGTGTTCCCCAAAGTTCGTAGACCTCTTCCCAAAGCGACGATGGGGGAGACTTGTTAGTGACTAATTAAAGCAATTTTTCTGTTGTCCCAAAAAAAACATATTTTTTGGTCTATAAAGGAAGTCGCCGCCGCCAACACTTCCTTCCACGATGACGCTATAAGTTCGGTGTGTACCTAGCAACAAGATTGGTCTCGTCGCAAGTGCTATGTGCCGAGATAGGCGTCTTTTGTACATGAAAAGTTGACTTTTCATATCCTTCCCCCTCTCTGCCGACTCGAATACTTGTAGTTTCAATCATGTCACGGTTCACGTAAAATGATAAAAATAGCAGAAATATCAACAGTCACGGGGTCATGCCGTGCTGAAAATTCCTTGAAGACTGTTTAGACGCGGAATATAAACGAACGACAAGAAAAACCCTGCCCCAAGGAAACGGGATTAAAATCAAATACTCTCCTCAAACTTGGTAATTACCTGAACTGAGGTGGATTGAGTACACCACCGGAGGGAGAACACAGGCAAACATACCAAGACAGCGTTGGTGACAATCGGAAAATCTTCGAGACAGGAAGACTCTTGTGAGTTAATCTCTTTTATCGTGACGAAAGCCTAAGTCAAGTATTCCTAAGGGTGTCTAAAATTAGTCGCGATCGATTGATTCCTTTAAGATTCTAAAAATAGCAACAACAACAAGAAATAAGAAATTCTTCCTTTTCTTGTTTAACCATGCATATATGGGGGTGTGTTTTTATGTATGGGTAACACTCATCTAGTCACCTTCACGGTAGGATAAATTCAATATGGCTTAAGAGCGCTATTTGTGTCGTCTATCCGCGCCACTCTAAGCGCTCGGTTTATCTGCAAAGAAGCTATCGTCAAGCTGCTTTATTAGCGACAATAAGGAAATGCTGCAGTCTGACTATAAATAGTACTAAAGTGAGAGTCTGCCCTAAACAGTGTCTGCCGCACCAAATATTCCCGGAATTTATGTCTATCGGGGTTGGGGCGTTTGGAGGGGGTTGCACCCAAAGTAGGAAAGGCGTTTTTCAAGCTATTTTCGTGGTTTTTAGATAAATATTTTAGAAATTTTGTGTTTGAATTGTTTTAATTAATTTCTGGATAGTATTAGAGTTTTCACTAAATATAAAATAAAGAAAATTTTCCAAAATTTGGTATTTGGGTAAGTAGACAGCGAAAAAAATCCTAAGTGCTTCTAAAAGAAGCAAAGAGTAAGCACTTCCAATACACTATACTTAAAAACTAATTCGACACGCCAAATCTAATGCTAATAGCATTACCTACATTCAGAAGATTAAAGCGAATTCGTCAGTCCAGGCCTTGAGCATTTCCGTACGCTTTTCATTTCCTATCACATTCACGCTAGATCCAGAAATATTCTCAGCCAGTGAACTTTCAGTTCAGTCCGCCCTTGCATAGACTATGCTCTAGCTCTTCTTGAACTGCCATTGGATATTAATAATCGTTTGTCAAAACTGTTTGTTAATAAAGTTTACTATGTTAAGAGTCACTAAAAAATACAAAGAACATATTCTGATGTAAACCTACTCTCAAAATTGAGGCTGTTCCATCAAGGTAGTATTGGATGGCGTCGAATCTAAACCCGACAAAATTTCAGCTGGTGTTCCCCAGGGGTCAATTCTAATACCCGTACTTTTTTTAATTTTAATTAATGACCTGCTCCTAATCAGCTCTAATCCACACAAATTCTGATGAATCGAACAAATTCTGATGCAGTGTGCGAGCAGCCTACCCAGCGGGAAAAATTGAGAGCGCTCCTCAGGGGAGCTTATTTTGAGCGCTGCCAAATATGCTCCCGAGGAAGCATTACTAGAGTTTTTAGAAATTTTATGGAACGAAGAAAACGGGCAATTATCTTGTTGACCATAGAGGGTGACATTAGCGTACCCAATAGACCGGTTCTGGTTCGATACGGAGGACACGCAGCATTGGACGTGGTTAGTGTGCTTAGTTAGGGGACCGCTTTGCTAAAACCACACTCGCGCTTGAAAGAAAAAGGTAATTACAAAAGATGAACAAAAATAAAAGCTTTACTGCACCAGAGCTTATCCACATATCCGCAGGCCTCCATTAATAGCTCTACTGTAGATATTTAAAAAAGCTGTAGGAGTGCTCCTATGGAAGCTCAAATGGAGTGCAAGCCTAGGCGGACATCTAATGTTAAAAAATATATGAAGAGGGAGCGGAAAGGGAGCACTCCATGCTTCCATGGGAGTTCTCTTTCATTGTCTTTAGAGCACTCAATTTCCCGCTGGGAAGTTTGTTCTACTGCGCCATTCGTTTTGCTCAACGCTTACAGTCGCAAATATTGTTCTTAGAATTTTCTTTTCGAAGGTTTCGCTCACACGCTCAAGACAATTCTCAAGGCCTGAACGGCGCAGTTTTTTCACAGGGTTCTGAAAGCGTGTGTGACAGCATTTATAGGTTTCTTTGTTTTAAATTTTAACTGAGAAGATTTCGAGCAGTTGTTAAATCTTAAGCATTGGTCGAGCTCATGGTACCCTAGCGGCTAAGGGTGGGTGCACTACGCAGCGTAGATGATAGAGGAGAGCAAAAGCTCGCATACTAGCTTTAGAACTCTGAATGGGCGCGTGCATAACGCAAATAGCTTTTTCTACTAAGAGAATTTAAACCTAGCCCGCTTCCTGAGTCCAGGGAATTACACGGCAGTTTACCACGTGGATATGCTGGCTTTTCTGTAAGCTTTGGATCACCAATAAATCAGCAATAAGGTAGATACAGGCTTGTGGCATTAACAATACTGGCTTGTAGCAAGATACAGAAATTTCAGCTATCAAAATACTTGAAAATGACATCTGTCAAGTGTCAACTGTGACTTGAGGAATCGAACCCGACTATCCGTGGCTGGCGAGGAGGAGGGCTACTATCTTGGTATTTCATTGGTTGTAGGAGAAAAAAGGAGATTCCTTCAAATAGCCCCTCCTGATATGTAGATAGATGCAAGAAATGGAGCAATGAAGGAATCCACCGCATCCTCGTTGAGATGGTTCTAGACGGATGGGTACAGGGCTGTGCTGCAGAAAGCAGTCGAGGTGCATCTAACACCAGGAATTAGAGAACGGATGGGCAAGAACTTTTCGCTGAAATGCTGTTCAACTTCTGATGGGTACTTCACTAGTGAATTGAATAGCGATCTTCATCGAAACCACCTGTCTCACAAAGGAAGCAGAAACGGCACTGACCCAGTGGCGTAGCGTGGGTGTCAGCCGCCCGTGGAGGAAGAAAATTTTTCCGCCCTCTTATATCCTTCCCAGTTTATAGGGAAGTTATTGTAATCGGTCCGAAATTAAAATCGTAATTTTCAACGTATTTTCATTTTTTAAGGTCCGAATAGCATTTTAAGCAAAAATTTGAGAAGAAGTATGCGTGTGTGTAAGTGTGCATATGTATGAGGTCATTTTCGCCTGCACGATCTCGCGCAAATCAAAAAAGATATCGACTGGTCCTCATGATCGTAGCGTATTACCGAAGTTATAATCTGAAAAAAATTTCATAAAATTCGGTCGAGCGGTTTCTTTGTTTAGACTACGTAAGTGATTTTTGTACCTGCACGATATCGCGCGAACCAAAAATGATATTGACTTTATTGAGCTGCCGATCGACGCGTATTACCGAAGTTATAATCTGAAAATATTTTCATAAAAATCGGTCGAGCCGTTTTTTTTTGTTTGAACGAAGTTCGTGATTTTTGTACCTGCCCAATATCGCGCGTACCAAATATGATACCGACTTCGTTGAGGTGCCGATCGGAGCGTATTAGCGAAAACATGCTCTGAAAAAAAATTCATAACATTCGGCCAAGGCTTTATTTTTTTGAAAAGACTTGGGCTAAGGATCACAAGCACCTTTTAAATTGATTAGTTTTTCTAATATCTAATAAACTCGTTGGAATGAAACTCGTTCCAAATGAAGTTTTTGTTCTGGATCCAGCAGAGCGATAGGACGGTTTTTTGTCAACTTCCTCTCCTTTTGTTTTGGATCGCCTTTCTGAGTTGTTGCAACATCGCACAACAGCGTGCAGCTGTGATCGTGGTCCCACGGGGCTGGTAATTGATCAACAACACCCCTTTGGAATCTCAAAAGAACGTTTGCCATTTTCCCACGGATTCCACAACTTTTGCTTTATTTGGTCTCCATAGTGGCTGAAGCCTGACTGTCGGATCGATCGACGCACGGGCATAGAAATTTTACAGTGCTGCCACTACACGCAAATTCCTTGAAACTCCCAGACTTTTCCCGCCAACGACACGGATTTAAAAAAATAGTGGAACTTCCTTTTGAGACGACCCTCGTACCATATTGAACACTATTCCTTATATGATAGAAGTCATTCTTGTTGAATATTAGTCATAAACAATCCAAGCACAAATTAAAATATACGGGGAATTCCTGCAAGTCAGTACAGACGGTGTTGCCAGTAGCTACAATGAGCAAGATGTCATTATTATACATTCACTAGCTGGGACCCGGTGCGCCTTTTCTGCTCCCAAAAGCCAATAGTAGTAATCAGGTGATATGAACTTTAATATACAGTAGGAGAGTTTGAAAAAAGCAATTTTTTGGTATTTTTGATTCCAAATAACAAAATGTGAAACTATTAGGGATCTGACATTTTGATCGAGACAATAAAAACCATCCATTGACATGGAATTTTTCGAGATATGAGTTTTCATACATTTACTACCTTAAAAACTCCCATATACCGATTTTAATTGGAATCGGAATACAATTCGCAAACTCGCCGGCCATATTGGTGCGGCCATTTTGAATTTAAATTTTGATCATAAAGTCGTTATTTACTACCTCAAAAAACCTCAGATACAGATTTTCATTGGAATCGGAACACAATTAGCAAATTCGTCGGCCATTTTGAATTTATAAGTTTTGACCACAAATTCGTTATTTGCGACCTTAAAAACCCCTAGATACCCACTTTCATTGGAATCGGAATAAAATTGGCAAATTCAACCATATTTCTGCGGCAATTTTAAATTTCGGTCATATTTCGGCGGCCATTTTGAATTTCGAAAATCGGGCTTCGAGGTGTATCATAGGACACCTCCACTGAACTTCATGCAAAAATTCAAAGCTCTGCGATGATTTTCAACGAAGCTCTCCATGACAGCGCCATCTAGGAATGGCTTTAGAAAGTAATAAGATAGCCTATGTTCTAAGTTTGAATGTAAATAGCACATGGTTAAAAATTCATTAAGATCGGTTTCACGGTTTAGGAGCCTATAGCGATCATACATACACACATTCATTTTTATATATATGGACTAGCTGGGACCCGGTGCGCCTATGCTGCACCCATAAACCAATAGTAGTAATCAGGTGATATGAATTTTGAATTTGGAATGACTCCACACAGAGCTAATAATATTTTACTTGTCATACCCTTTCATTTAATACCTATACCGAATGGCTTGCAAAGAAAAAGGTAATCCACCATTTTGCGTTGGCCGCCATTTTGAATTTGGAATGACGCCACAGAGCTAATAATATTTTACTTGTCATACCCTTTCATTTGATACCCATACCGAATGGCTTGCAAAGAAAAAGGTAATCCGCCATTTTGTGTTGGGCGCCATTTTAAATTTGGACCGATCGATCGGAAACTTTAGGAATCGTATTTTTTTCGGAAAAAACCAAAATAATATAGATCTGAGCTCTTTTGCAGTAATTCGAAGAGTACCTCCCATACAAAAGTTCAAATTTTACGGATATCGGTACACTACAGCCACCCGAAGTGTTCGAGATAGACAAAATAGACCGCGTAGAAACACTCGCCGTACCCGAAAACCCCTATATACAAAAATTCAGGCCAATCGGATGAGCGGTTTCGGAGTCTATTGAACATTTACAGACAGACATACTTTCACTTTTAGATTTAAAGAAAGGGGATTCCCGGTTTCGTCACAGTATAAGTAATGAAAAATTTCGTGCTCATTTCGATCGGTCCGAATCGTAGGTGCGACAAAAATAATATTTACAAGATATCTATTATTATCATTTATTGTGAAATTTTGCCGCCCCCTAAAGGTGCCGCCCGAAGCGGGCCGCCTCTGCCGGCACTACTACGCTACGCCACTGCACTGACCCATATGCCGCACTGTTCCGGCTCTGGTGAGTACCGCTTCGAGGGACCCTTTTAAGGGTTACATTGATGACAGCAGATACTATGTATCCCACTTGGTGTACGACATTCAGATCGCATTTGCAAGATGCTAAGAAGAGTACCATAAAAAAATCAAAAACAAATTCCTTAAATATTTCCTAAAAAACAACGCTTCAGCTTCAACTTTAAAATTTAAAGATATTTCCTTCTACATAACTCAAATTTCTCAACTGTGTCTAACCAAAAACAAGTCAAAAGCTAAAATTATAACAATTTTTTGGAATCAACCTCAATCATCGACGTTATCTGACTTGAATTGATGAAGATAAGGCGCAAATCGTCCTTTCTTTCCAAAAAATATATATAAACAAAAACAATATAAAAAAAAATAACCACCACGCATTGCGATGGTATTTTTAACTCTTTATTGGTAACATATGCGTCCTTTTTATTGCTCAATATTCATGAATTTCATCAAAAAACATTCCCCACGAACACAGACCAAAAAAAAACACAGATATACTCCATGATTTATTAAAAACCATTCAATCCTTGTAAGGATACATAAAATTCACGAGGGTAAAGGCAATAACACAAAAAGAAGAAACACAAATATTCTCGGAAAAAGGAAGCTTCTGCACTGCTGAATCCTTGGCAGAATTGTGCGAGTTTACAGCTCAGGATTTTTCTTTTTTCCTTAAAGAAAATGTGAAGAAATTGAAAAGAATATTTTCTTTACTTGACGAAAATTAATTTTTTGCCTGATTTAAAAATAAAAAAAAAATAAATAAATAAAAACGCGTTTTTTTATTGTAAGCAGGATTGTAATCAATTTTTGCTGTTTGTATAATACTTGACAAGGATTTGAAAAAAATAATAAGTGAGGAGCTGGGGAACATAACCGGACTTGTCCACGATAACGGTTTTTTTTTTAAATTTTTTTTGTACTCTCTAAGCCCACATCTATAGACCCCTGAAATATTTCCATCCAAAAGCCTTGCAAACCCACAGAAAAAAATTTTTAAAAATACTGATTTGGTTCATAACTGGACTTGTCCTGTTAAAAAATGAAAAAAAAAATTCAAACGAACTTTTTCTCCAATCAAAACCGGACTACAGTCTAAGGAGAAATGGTCGTCAGTACTAAAAGTGTCAATCGAAACCAAACATGTTCCTAAAAATCATTCTTTTTTTCTTATGGCAGTCCTAAATCGACACTGTTAATTAAAAAAACCAACCGCTGTGCAATTTTCGTTTTCGTTATAACTTTGAAGAGTAATTCAGTTAAAAACACGGAACATAATGGATGAAAACGGCAGTTTAGTGGCTAATATAAATGACGGTTCCCGTAAACGAAAAAAAACCGGACGGCAAGCAACAAACAAGAGGGATTCGAAGTGAGTATATCTTCCTCTTAAGGGTTTTTAGATATCGTAACCCATTATTTTATTAATCTAAAATGACTGTTAATGTTGCTTTAGGTACGTGGATAAAGACCCACTTGCTTTAAATTTTGAAACTGTGTGTGAACATAAAAAGGGGAAATTTAAGTGCCAGACTATTCCATTAAAAGAAATTGTGTATAACCGCAAGTTACTTTATGAAAAAAACGGCAAAAATTCACAGGATATGCACTTGTCACGAATTATATCACCGTGTCCCATAGAAAGAGAAAGATCGAGAGAGGAATCTCGTAAGCCAAAGAGGAATAAGTACTTTGGAACTTACTTTTTTTCCGCAATTCAAAGAGGTTAGTAAAAGTCTGCAAATCTTTTTTTTTGGCTGCTCTTGGGCTCAGTAAGCACAGGGTAAATTTGATTGCGAGCCAGTTATTTAAAGGCAAAACGCCACGTGACGCCAGAGGAGGAGACAGAAAAAGTTTCAAAAGTATTGATAAAAAGGAATCTGTCAAAAAATTCCTTGCTGCTTTGCCTGCAAAGGAGTCGCATTATAACCGAAAAAAATCTAAGAGGGTTTACCTGTCTTATGAGCTGAACATAAAAAAACTATGGGAGTATTACAACAATTCAGCAGCTCATGATCTAAAAGTTTCACAATGGATGTTCCGAAAAATTTTTGAAAATGATTTCAATATAGGATTTTCGTCACCATCTTCAGATATTTGCAGCACCTGCGAACTATTGAAAAATAAGCAGAAAATCGAAAAGCGTCCCGAAGGACTGCAGTCACTAAAACTTCAACTCCGTGTCCATAAAACTAGGGCTAAAGCATTCTTTTCTCTTACCAAAGAAAAACCTGAAAACTCTTTAATAATATGTTTTGATCTTCAGCAAATTCAGCCCCTCCCAAAAACACCCATTCAGGAATCTTTCTATTTACGCCAAATTGGATTTTATTCTTTTTGTATAACTGATATGGCTACAAAAGATCCACATTTCTTTACTGCTCTTTTGACCTACTTAAGGCCCGTCCTCACTACGCGGACTTAGAATCCACGCGCTTTTGGTCGTACGACCAGCCAAAAGCGCGCGTGATCTTTTAATTTTCTGAGTCATTAGTGAGAAAAAATCAATTCTAATTTGAAACGGCGTACGCGCTTTTGAAAAGCTCATAGTGTGTGGACGCACAATGTACCTTTTTAACCACAGCCTTTTGTCCGCGTTGTTTGGCCGCACGGCCTTTACCATGGACAAAGTCGTAAAAAAGTCGTAAAAAAGTCATAAAACTCTATATGAAAAAAAAGGCAAAAGCGCGTACGACCCAAGACCGCGTAGTGTGGCCACACCATTAATGGCTACGAATTTCTCTGGTGTACAAGTTTTACGCCTTTTTGCGGACGGATGTGGAGGGCAGAACAAAAATTCGCATGTCATCCACACATTGATTTTCTGGTTGAAAAATTACGCTCCTATTAATGTCACCAAGATAATACTGACTTTTCCGATACGCGGTCATAGTTACTTACCGGCAGATAGGGTTTTTGGGAGGGTGGAGAAGGACTTACGAAAAAAGCCACTCATTTTAGACCCAAAGACGTATCATGAACTTTACGCAAAGCATGGCAAAGTTCATGTATTGGCTACGGATTGGAACCTTTATAATATTAAGAAGCTTGAAGAGTTTTATAAAAAAGTAGAAAGTATCCGAGATGCGAAAAGGATAATAATAGAGCGACACTCAACTCTTGTACAATCAGAAACTCCTTCCTCCACTCCTTTGCTAACAGGAAGAAATCAGGGCCGCGGTCGGGGCAGAGGCAGAGGACTAGACCGTGGCAGTGCAATTAGAGGAAGAAGAGATCCTAGTGCAATTTTAAATCACATAACCTTTGGCGTAAAAGTCATAAACTATTACAGCACAGATGAAAACCAGCCCTCAGAGAATGCAGTATCACTGTTAAAGCCCACAAAAAATCACCCTAGGTTACTTCAGAGGCTTCCAATGGTCAATGAAATAAATTCGCAAAAGAAGAAAGATGTAGAGAACATCTTGAAGAAACAGTTTGGAGATGAGTGGATGCAAAATCCTGAGCTTGACTGGTATAAAAGTAATATATTCGATAACTCCACAGTTGCAGTTGAAGTAGATGACGATAATAATGAAGATGAAGAATGTGATTGTTGCGAACCAGATGTGGGAGAATTTGTTTTTTAATTAAAAATTGACTATTATACAATCTTGTTTTTTTCATAACTAGACTTGTCCATGGCGTTTTCAATCATAACCGGACATGTCCACCGTTGCCAAACAAAACCGGACTTGTCCATTCAAAAAAAATAAAAATAAAATAGAAAATATGAATTGTTGTGTCCAAAAATTAGGCTATTGGTTATTTATACAATAAGCTATAATTATATTCAAACGCAAAAATTTTAACTAATGTGCAACTATCGAATTCAGTATTTTTGCTCTAGTGTAAAATTCAATTATTGGGACAAGTCCGGTTATGTTCCTCAGCTCCTCAAGTATTTTACAATAAATTTTTACTGCAGAAGGAATCCTTAAAGAAAGGATAGAAAATTGCATTCCTTTAAGCGGAATTCTCTTACTGTGTCGTAAAATATGAAATGGAAATTTCTTGGGCGATTTCTTATCGTGCACCGTGCGCGCGTCAAAGGATCTCTTCTGCAATTTTTATTGGGCAATTTGAGTTTTGAGTCTTGAGTGTGGAAATGTGCTCTGTTATCGTTATTTTGTTTACAAACTAAGAAGACACATTTTCTGTCGTGTGAAGTGGTGGTGATGATGATGATGATGGAACATGACCCGAGATGGATACCAGCAGTTACGTAGTAGTAATAGAACTTTTAATGTGTGTGCGACACATTTTATGCTCGGTTTCTAAAATTAAACTCGAGTTGAAATTGTTAATGCACCTTTGTCAGTTTTATTACAACTAATTCAGATTAAGTGCGTTACATGCATTTTACAACACTCCCAATGACGATACTTATTTCTTTCCCTTGATGCTGTTTTTAGTTGTTCTGTAACTGACTTAAAAGTTTTGATTTATTATGATTAAATGCAGATAGTGAATAGTTAGTGATAATAAAATAAATTGCGAAGAGCATAGAGCATAGGAGTATGAAAATGGTGCTTGTAAGATTTTATGTGTTTAAAATATATGCTATTTTACATTTTCCCTCGTTAGACCTGCACCTACAGTGATATTTTTATGATTTACGATACGTTTCTGCGTTCATTCTCAGTACTGGGAGATACTTTTACTTAAATGTTAAGTCCGGTTATGTCCAACATTAAAATATGAACTTAAAGTTTTTTTTATTTAAATTAAAATAGCCATTGAGTTAAAATCGTAAAAATGTTGTAAAATAACACTCTTCTAAACTAAATGTCCAAAGCAATTTAAATCTTCATCTTCCGTAATTTTTACTACAACAAAAATCTTCACTTAAAATAAAGAAATTATCTTCAAAGAAATTGGAAAAGGCTTCATTCAATTTGTCGGTTTTCGCATCGTGGAAGTAAGGTGCGTCGCTGACATCCTAGAGATCATGGGTTCAAATCCCACCAAGAGTTAATAGTACCGACCCTTTTAATTTTTCCTACCTAGTTATTATTTCTTCAAAATTATCTTGCATCTTCATATAGTGGGATTTTGTTAGCCATGATGCGTAACTTACAGGCTTAGTTGATCTAAATGACGGTTTCACCTTTGGGTTTAGTGAATCTTGTCTAAACAAATAAGGCTCTGGCGATCCAGTATGCAGCGGCATATCTGGTCAATTCCTTTTGGCTGGGTAATTAGGAGGTCTGACAACCCCCACTGTAAATAGAAAAGTCCCGAAAGACACCCAACAGTATCGGAAAAATTAAGATGGTTAAATCTTGGATCCTGGAATGAGAAAAATACTACAACCAGGAGCAATTCATAAAATAACGAACTTAGTGATCAAGGTACAACTTGCAGAAAATTATAAGCGATTCTGGAAGACGAAATGTAGCCTTGCAAGAGGTAAGCCTCTTGTGGACTGTTCTATCACTAAGTGCAATGTCGAGCACAGTGATGGATTTACGCATAGGCCCGTGAGACCCAGGCCTAGGGCGGCAAAATTTTAGGGGCGGCAAAATTTTAGAGGCTGCAAAATTTAAAATGGAAATTTTAAAAATCGATTTAACTTGTTTGCTGTTCTGGAGAGAGATCCTTTTCTACTCCAAAAAGAGTGAAAAGTTCCCCAAGGATCTATCTTGGGCCCTCTACTCTTTAGTATATATACAGGATGTCTCCGTTAAGTTTACAAAGCGGTCGGCTGTAGATAGGTTTTGGATAGACGAACAAAAACTCATGTGGGAGGGGCAAATCTTAACGGGTTTTAGCCGCTAGGGCGTTTCGAAGTTTTTTTTAGAGTTTTGCATATTACTCTGTATTTTTGTAACCCTATGATCTATTTTCACGAATAAGGTATCAGTGTACGCAGAATACTTTCACCTATCTAAAACTGAAAAAGTGAAGGTGAAAAGTATCACTACAAAGCAAAAAAGGCGCCATATCGGACGGGGCCTAGAGCGCAGTCGAGCTTAAATCCGCCAATGGTCGAGCAAGCAAGCTCTAGTCCATCGTAGATAAAAGGATGAAAGAATTGACACTAGCAACACCTGGTGTTACTGTACTCGCTATCATCCAACACTTCGTCAGTGTTCGAAAAGAATATGGCTTCCTCGTATATTGTGCTTACAGGCCATAGCAGAAGAGAGTGGGAGAGGTGGGACCACTCCGCTGCGAGGAATCGAAACATGACTTGATGCAGCATAGCTTATCCTGGAATAGGAACCTAGTTCGACAAAAAATATACAAAAACAAAGGAATTGGCGCGAAAGAGCCATAATTCCTAAAACCCAACAAAAGAACTAGGATTGTCTGTGCATCGGCGTTAAATGAACTTTTTGTAATTGGCGTTAAAAGAAATAATTGGAAAAACATTGCTGAATGAGATCATATAATGATGATCATAAAATGATCGACGATCATTGCAAAGTCAAGCTCCAAATATATTGGCATGATTCAGTAGCCATGCAAGAAAACAAGATGCCTAATAAGCTGATCTGATTTGTAGTATGTGATCATCCCATCACAAATTCTTGGTTTTTGTTACACTTAGGATGTTAAAAAATCGATCAGCCTTCCTTAGATATAGACCGTCCAGTCGAATTGAATAAATTCGATATGTTTCTTCCGGCCCCAATCAAGAATAAATTGATTGAATTGAACGACCATTAAGACAAGATCTGGCATATGCTTGACCTGCATCGTCGAAGGAGTACGAATAGTGGATCTATAAAATAGGCTCGAGGAGATTGAACAGAGATCGTTTATACAAATTTGGAAAAAAATGGGTAACAGAAGTGAGCCCTACGGTACACCGGCAAAATTAAGACAGCATCAATAGCATTGAATTTAGCCAATAGAGGAGGCTTTCTAAAACCTAGGAATAATTTCTAGAGCAGCCATACTAAGTTAAACATACAAGGAGATCGCCAGTAGATTTCTTTTGTGGCCGTAGTGCTATGATTGGATTCAATATATTCAATAAGCTTTTATTGATCATAGCCATCATGATTTTGGAGATAAAGTAAGTTATTATTATTGATAGTTTTGGGAAGGGTTGTCGGAGTAAACTTTTTTCGGTATGGGCTAAATACGAGCTACTTTCCAACTTTGGATAAACTCTAGAGAAGTATTATATGACAAACTAAGCTTTCACTAAAGGTAAGGCAGATATCTTAAGGACGATAGGATGCCAGTAGATATCTCCGCGTCAAGCTCCTTCAGACACCCATAAACTTTACCAGTCCTTAAGGTAGTCCCACCCATTAGATGGGTGGCATACTCGTGGACATGGCGCAGTGTCGGGTGAAGAAAAACTCTAAGCAAGCAGAGATGTTAGCCGATTCACGACTCAATGATCGAATTTAGATTCTATGCTTCCATGTGCCATGTTTGTCTTCTATGAATTGTGGTAATGTTTCGACAGAATTCAAAAACCGAGTATTAACTTTAGTAATGGAAATAGTAAATATTGTAAGAAGATGTACGACGAAGAAGCCGCCTCACAGTGGTCTGAAAGTTTATAAAAGTGGTATTTAAAACTAAATCCTATTTCTGACCTTGAAAATTTGTATAGAGGGGTTTTTCACATCGCTGAATCCAAATCTGCTGTCGAAATTTGGAAATTTTCAAAATCAAAGATGGCGGATCAAAATGGCAAAAAATAGGATTTTTTTATCGTTAAACCGTGTTTTTTTCATACAGTTTCATAGTTTTATCGTATTTTATGACAATCATAGTCAAGTTTTTTCGGTAATTTACAAAAAAACATTGCAAAACGGCGTTATTTGCATGAATTTTAATTTTTTGAATATTTTGCAATATTTTTGTAAATTTCGAGAAAAATTGACTATTACTGACATACGATAAAACTATGCAACTGTATGAAAACACGCCATTTAACGACGAGAAAGTCCTATTTTTTAAATTAAAAAGCATTGCTTTTAATTTTTGATCCGCCATTTTTATCCGCCATCTTGGATTTTGAAAATTTCGAAATTTCGACATCAGATTTGGATTCAGTGGTGTGAAAACACCCTATATACAGATTTTCAAGGTCAGAAATAGGATTTAGTATTAAATACCACTTTTATAAACTTTCAGACCACTCCTGCTGTTTTCTAAAATATGATCGAAAATGCTGTATACGAATCAAGGTAAGACACATCGATTTTGAGTATTTTTTGGGAAGTTTACTATTGTTGAAGATAGAGTAATGAATGGTAAAATTACTAAAAATTTGTCTATAGATGTGGAAACGAAATAATTGCACGAAATATTGAAGCTCGCTATCTACAGGTTTTTCAAAATAAATTACATATTTTAAATAATACTAAGTAACAAGAATTTTTGATAATATTCTGCTGATCTGCAAGATTTGACGAAAATACTAAAAATGAACAAGAAAATGAACTCATTTATAACAAAACTAAAAACTAAAACAAATCTCAAAATTATAAAAAATTGACTTAATTATAATTTTAAAAAAAAGCAACAACAAAATATACCTGCTTTATTCTTTTTGTAGCGACATCCACGAAACCGGCACATACTAGCAGCCTGGCCCATGGGGCCCGCCAGTAGAGCAAATGTTAGACCCTCCGTTTTAGAAGATTTATGTCCACACCACTTCCAAACGAAACACCGATTCTCATATTATAAAACTCTTCACAAATGTTATATATTCTCTCGTTCTTATTACTTACACAATTTTTTTTAATGTTTATTAACTTCTTCACAATATTGCTCTTCTCGCAAAATTCTTCACTAATTTTATTTTTTTTTCTTCTTATTTTCTTATTTTCTGCACACACGCAATTGAAAATGTGTGGAAAAACTTAAGGAAAATTTTAAATTAATTTTTTTTTGTTCAATTCGTGTATATTTTGTTCCTTGTTATTCCACCACTTTTTTCACCATCACCACCATCATCATCATCATCATTATCATCACCGGGAATAAATCTTCCATTTGTAAATGTTTAAAGGAGGAAAAGTAATTAAGGATCTAAAAATAAAAGAATGAAAAATAAAATAAATTGTTGAGAATCGCCGAGAAGTGCAAATTCTCATTTTATTTTCCGATGATTACTACTGTATCGAAACATTGGAACTATTTTTTTCTTTTAGTTTATTTTTGTGAAGGAAGTGAAGTTAATGGTAGCAGATTGCCTGCGATTATAACACCTGGAGGAGGAGAAGTGATGCTCTGGCACTAATGAATTAAGACTGAAAGTGAGGTGTGTTCTGTGATGGAGGAAGCATAGCATAGCAATCCATCTCTTGGCTGCGGTCATGCTATCATAAACATCACAAATGGGCGACGGAGCACTGGGCTTGAGTAAGAAGGACTGGACATCGTCACCAGGTGTGAATTGTTTTTTTGAATTTGGGCAATGGAAAATTCCTAGATGATTTTCTTTTTAAAATGATACATTTGGGATGGGACCGAAAATGTGAACGGGGAAAACTGTTGGGAAATTTTTGAATTTTTTTTTTTTCAGATGAAGATGGATGGGAATTTTTGGGCCAAAATAGATGTCGGAAAAAAATATTCAAAGGAAAACTTAAAAATTATGAAATTTAATAGTTGGCTAAACCTATAAAGATATAATCGAAAAGACGCTGGATAGTTTGAAATCCTAAAGTTCATGATTAAAATTTAATGTTGAATAAAGTGCTACCCACACTATGTTCAAATTGAAACCCCATTGAAAATAGTTAAGACTTTCACAACTGATCCGTAAAAGACTTACTAGACCAGTAGTGTTGTGTAGTTGGACGTAAAAAATATATAAACTCGGAGCCCGCCTATAGTGAGTTTCTAATCATAAGAATTTGAAGGTGTTACAAAAAAATATAGGTAGCAATAAATCATATGCATGCTTACAACAACGAAATTGATTATGTTTGATTTTGTCCCCTATTTATCCAGTTACACAAAAAAAACATATTCTTTAACAAAAAAGGATTTATTTTTTATGAAAAAACCACCCTATGTACTATCCGTCCGTCATGTCGTTCAAGCTTAATTTCAAGGACAGAAGAGATTAGTAGAAAGGCAGTGGTGGTGGGGGGGGGCCTGGTTGACACGGACTTGTATATTGTTGGAAATACAGAGTGCAGAAAATTATTCCAAAGTCGAGTAAAAACTAACTTCCAGAACGCAGTTTGCGCGAAAAGGAGGAATGCAGTGTGTGATATTGGCGCAAGTGGGCTAGTCTAGTATATCGCGAGCATTCAGTGCAGGTAGGAGTTCTTAATTAGTCCGGAGAAATTAGCAAAAAAAACGCACGAAAGTAGACAAAATTCCAAAACGGCTGAAAATTGGTACACAGCTTCCTTGGGACTTTTTAAGAAAACAATTTCGGAATCACAAAAAAAAACATGGCCGCCGGAGATATCACTTTTTGGCAAAAAAATCACTCAAAAACTGTTTTTTTTCTAAAATTTTTTTTGATCAGTCAATACAAAACATTATTGCCTACAAAATACCCCTCTTGAATTTTTTTTCGAAAACCTTGACCTTTCCGAATTATTCAAAGTATTTTTTGGCAGAAATGTGATTTTTGGAAACTTTGACCTTGAATAACTTCGAAAGGGTTAGGTTTTCTCAAAAATGACAAAAGGGCTTTTTGTAGGCAATAACGTTTCGTATTGACTGACCAAAAACCAGTTTTTAGTGATTTTTTTGCCAAAAACTGATATCTCCGGCGGCCATGTTGTTTTTTTTGTGATTCCGAAATTGTTTTCTTAAAAAGTCCCAAGGAAGCTGTGGTCCAATTTTCAGCCATTTTGCAATTTTGTCTCCTTAAAATGCTAATTTCCCCGGACTATTAGAACAGTCGTTCTGGTAATAGCAATAAATTTTGACAGGGCGACAGTAGTTTAATGAAAGTAAAACATAACGATGATTTGATTTCGAGATTTTGCACATTGTCTGGCCAGGCTAAGAGGATTTTTGAGGCGACAACATGTATAAATAAATTATCCTCAAGGCGCGGTCGTATGTATTGGAACCACATATGCTGTAGGCCCAAGTGATTCAATTCGGGTACAACAAAGTTTTCCACTATGTCACGGTAGCGATCACCAGTAACTGTTACATCATTGCCTCTAGCATCCCCTATGATGCCGCCCACACAAATGGCGCATCATGCATTTACTTTACAACTGTACAATGTTCGTTGATATATAAATTGAGGAATTTCAATATCACGATAGCGGCTATAATGTTTATTAACAATACCAAGTCGTAATGTGCCTCGTCACTCATGATAATTTTTTTCCAAGAATGTTGATTGTCTATATCGAGCTGTAAGGCCCATTGTTGCGGCATTAGATAACTCCATAATAAATTTTTATCGACGACTATCGACAACTGTCAAATGGGAATTGACAAATGACAGCGAAACCAAAATGGCGGCAAAACAAAATCGGCCTGAAACAAAACGCACCCCGTATTTATTGAGGGTCGGAAGATTGAGCGACCCAATCTGTTAGCTTCGAAAAGGATGAGTCTGCACTTCACGCTCTGTGTCTAACTGTCCCCAATGCCAAGGAGCAGGGTCTCGTTGTTTGGTACGGTCTTGCTTGAATCAACAAGAACGAAAGGATTCAAACAGACTAGACAATAGACTACACATCTGAGGAGTAGGAGCTGTCAAGAGTTCAGTAACTCCAAGTGTCGAAGTCGGTGCTTATGGAACCGATACCTCATAAAAAAAAGATCGAATGAAAAAAAGAGCCTATTGTAATTTTGTCACTGATATGGTGTCTTCTCCCAAATCTGTTAAACTGCTTTGTTCGGACTTCTTTTCTTTTTATCTTTGCTTTTCATTATGTCACTTTCCATACTTTTGGTGAGAAATCACAAAAATTAAATTTAAAAATACCACAGTCAAATAACGTTAATCTGATTTGCCACTGATTATTGCTACGTTTACATGAAATTTACTAAATTATATCGCAATTTTGGTAAATGTTAATTTTAAAATTGATTCAAATTTATGGTAAATTGAACAATTTTTAAGATCAATTTGACTTAATAAAAATTGAAAAATTTTAGGCGTTGAATACAGGACTATAATTTTTAATTTCTTTTAAATACTCTTAATTCTGTTATTTTTTTAGAAATGGTATGTCATTCTGCTAAGATTAAGAACAGGGATTATTTGGATTAGTCTTTGTTATTGTATCGTTAAAAATTTCAACAAGACCTAAACAAGATTTCCTTTAAACACTTAAAACCTTCCCTGTTTTGACTACGATAAGTCTAAATTAAATTTTTTCTCGCAAACATTCTATTACCCATACTTGAAAACAAAAAAAAAATAAAATTAATCCTCGAAACACTAAATCCTGCCTTCCAGTTAAAAAATAATCCCAAAAATTTTGCAAAACCACAGAAAACAGCCATCCTAAATAAAGTCACGCCTGTAATAGATAATCAAAAAAAAATACCCCAGAAAAAAAATCTCCACGCCACGTGCTCAGGAAATTATTATTCCAGGACATGCCCAAGGATACGTGGGAACTCATCACCTCCGTATTATCCTGAAATCACAGTAAAATTTCTACTTCTGTATGCAAATCAAGACCAAAGTTAAGGGATTGAAAAAATTCCAGCAGAAGTTGCATTAAATTTTACTTTCACAATTTCACTCGCCCCACACCCTTCCGGGAATGACATACATTAACTTTTAGCCTTTTTTTTGTGGATCCTTAAATTTAATTTTTTTTTGTAAATTTTTTTTAAAGACTTTAAAAAAATTTAGAATTTTTGGAGAAAAATTAAAAATAAATTCAGGTTAAATAAAATCGAATTAAAAAAATCCCGTTTCGCGGTAAAGCTGAATGGAAAAACGGTACAGAAACACTATGACTGGAATTTGTTTTGATATAGTAGAGGAATTCCCCCCCCCCCCTTTCGATAAATATTAGCACCTGAAGCACCTGGGGAGGAATGATCAATTTTTTGGTGGAATCCGTGTTGAATGCGAAAATATTTCTTGTTGATTATATTTTAGGTTCCCATGAAAGTTATGAACCCGGATGTGTTGACGCTGGACAAACATTTTTTTCCGCTAGCATCCATTTGGCAAAAAAATTTATTTAAATGAAATTGTTTATTAAGAAACTCTAAAAATTCCTCTTTTAATGCTCTCGAATGGAAAGTATTTTAGAATGCCGAATGACTGAGCGATTTTAGATCAAAATATTTTGGGGAAAACCTGCTTTGGAATTTCGTTTCTCATTCACAGATTTTTTGGGAGGTGGACGACCTAAAAAAAATTTCGACCCTTTTAATATTTTTTTGGATTCAATTCAAATATTTTACTGCTATAGACGCGAATTGATTTTTGTTGATGGTAGATTTTTTTTATCAATTTCCGAACATTCAAATTTCAATATCTTTTGAAAATAAAAATAAAAACGTTAAAAAGGAGAAAAATTAATATTATATATGAATTGCAGGGGTTTGGCTGCTCAAAGCGAGTTAATCAAACCATAACGATTTTGGAATAATAATTATATTTGGAAATTTCTTTAAATTAAACTTTTTTGAAATTGTGTGTCAGTCAATAATGTGGCATCCCCAATATTTCATTTCACAAAAATACATGTTACCGTTTTTGTTGCCTCTATTTGTATCATCCATGATTTTCGCTTTATAGTTCTCAAAAAAAAAATTCGTTTAATGACAAATCTACTTATAGAATTTTTAAAAAAATTAATATGGGTGATAGTAACACGGATTTGTCTTTTTCTTATGAGCAACACATGACCTGAATAATTTTGGATAAACATTTGGTCTATATACCATCTTTCCATCCACCATCAGCATTTTGTATAGTAGTCTCTATTTTATAATACTAAATTTAAGTATTCGCAATCTTGGAGCTATTGAAACTTTTATATTTAACAGATATAGAAATTGTTCAATTACATCAACTATTCGCGCGGGACTGTAGTTCTTAACATTCCGCCGCAGAGATGGGTCAACTTTTATCTAGATGCTAATGCGTTTCTAGCCTAGGATGTGTCGTAGGATGATCTCCGATGTCACGCCCTATGATCCGAGAATCTCGGATAATGAAAGAGTCTATGACTGTCCTCCATCTATTCTAGTATACATTATGATACCAATCATTCCGGAATATTTTTTTTCTACGCCTCTGTTAGAATACAGGCATTCTGACATTACTTTTAGTTAGGGAATTAGCAGCATTCCACACCCGTGTGGAATATTCATTCCATCACTTGTTATGGAATGACTACTATTGGCGACATCTGTTCGTCGTAATCCAAGAATATGATTTATTAATTAAAGAAAAAAAAAGATTTATTAATTAAAGAAAGAAAAGGACTGTTTTTGCTTTAAATAAACTATTCAATTATTAAATTGCAGAAAATAATAACATTTTTTTAATAATTTTGCGGCGGTCATCTATTAACAAGTTATTAAATTACAAAATTGTTATAAATGAACACTCCCTACTTATATGTTATTTAGCGTTAAAATATCTTGCTGTGCCTTATACATTATATTTTTGACATTAGCTTTACATAAGGTGTGTTTTTCTTTGCAAAATATTAATAAAAACTAATTAGAGGCGTAGAAAAATTATAGTCTGCAACACGTTTTGAATGGCATATTCCGCACTCGTGGACCGCCACCCTCGCCTTCGGCTCGTGTGCCAAACTTCCACTTGTGCGGAATATGCATCATTCTAAACTTGTTACAGAATATACTATTCCTATCCAAGTGATATTCTTATATTTGCAGAATTCCTAATATTAGTTATAAAGCTTCCACGTTAGCCTCGATCCTACTTCTGAATGGATCTTCGGATTTTTATACTCTCAATCGGAGTGTGAAATCATTGTTGCGAGTGATTTCAACGTTCACAATGTAAATTGACTTAATTAATCAAATGCAACCAGTGTTTCTGGCCGAGATCCTCGCAGATATTAATAATTTACATCAAATTGTAAGTTATTATGCCAAAGAGCACATCCATACAACACAGTATTTTGTTTCACCTGTCGGCAACTCGGATCACTGCGTAGAAAATGCTAATTTACCATTGCAGCCGTCCTTAAGGATTCTAGAGATTAAGGCCTCCCGACTACCATCCCATAGGTCCATGATTCGAATTCACTCCGCCCCAGACTCCGACTAGAGCTTGCTGTCGGACATTGCATTCAATGAGACATTTTCGACTGTACAAAGGGATTTTACCTCTGAACGCTAGTATTTAACATAAAAAAAATTTCATGATCTGTTCTAAAAATTATAGCTGTCTTGTCACTATTGGAAAGCCAACTGGCTGAGGCATCTTCCAAGCCACTGACTGGCAATTGATACTTCCGTAGTAGTTAGGTAGGTGAAGGGCTGCCTCCAGTGCCACCGGAGGAACGATTAGCGCGTGGCACGTCGCTTTGTTGCCACAACTTGGGTACCTTGTAGTCAAGGGTTATTTGGTCGGCTGTGACGGATGCAGAAAGCCGTCCTGTGGAATTGAGGAAGTTCTTCAGTGATCTGATCTCCAGTACTTCCGTAGGACCAGCGCCAACATTATCGCTCTCTGTGTTATCAAAGTTATACGGTCCGGAATGCGTTAATTAATTCCGCGGACGTATGCCACAGTTACGATGGAAGCAATCTTTGTATGCACTCCATTGCACATCTCCATATGGAAATCCGCCGACACAAGTGCCTTGACAGTTCAGATATCCTTGAACTGGCCCAATACAGTCAAAGGACATATGGATATCCTAAACGATACGCCAAACATTCCAATTTGCCGCGTATCCGACTATATTTTGATGAAGTGCGGTTCCAAAAGAAATTCAGGGCGGCGTCTGTTCCGGATCGCGTTTGTTCGGCTCCCTTCCTGGGCGTAGAAATGGTGGGCAACAGCTGACTATTTCCGAGCATCAAAGAAAAGCTTTAAAATCTCTTGTTCATACCTTTTCACTTGAACTGAAAGCTAACTCAAAGCTTTTACTTATATCTCTCTCACTCGAACTTACAAGCAGAATACGAGGACTCTGGAACTGCCTTGGGAGTTTGTATGGCTCTGAAGAGATGCCGTTGCCCACCATTGCTAGGTTCATTCATAGGTCAAAAATGGAACATGGTCCAGGTGGTGATGTCTCAAGACCCAACTCTAAGGTCTCGATTGCAATGGGTATGTGGCCCTCTCAGGGCGGCGGAGCGCGTGGGGATGGAAGGAAAAGTGCACACGCACTTTTGCTTTGGGTGGGGAAATCCACACCCAAAATATTTCATGTATACACCTAATAACCCAGAACGTTGGAGGGCCGTCTCGGTCGCTGGCGATGAAGGAACGTGGTCGAAGGGCCACACACACGCTAAGCTTTTCATACGAAAACTAAATATGTTATATTAGAGCTATTAAGACCTTATAATTGTATTGCATAAGCTTTTCAATCCCCCCACAAGCATTTAAAAAGGGATTGCCTAGGGAAAGAGGGATTTCTCCGTAGGTTCCTCATGAGGATCCCATGTGTCAGGGCATGCCGAAAGAGGGCTTCCCCTTAATTCCCTCATGAACACCACACTCATTCAAAGCTTTAGTTTTAGTTGTTGTATTGCTTCATTCTTGAGCCAAATATATTGGTGACCGTAAAGGGTGTCATTTAGCATACTCAATAGACCGGTTCTGGTTCGATTGCAGAGGTGAAGCAGCATTGGACGTGATTAGTACTCAATTGGGGACCACTTTGGTAAAACGACCTTTTAAAAATATAAAGCTCTCGACACCGGCTCACATATCCCCGCCGAAATACTCAAATTTTTTGGCCTCTTTTTTCCACTCGAAATCGGACAGCAATGATTTTTCCTCAAAGGGGCCAAAAGAGGCATTCCTTATGACGAGGCGCGAATGAGGCAAGGCGTTAGATGCCCTGTCTGGGCTTTATAGGGCAATACACACGGGGTCCCACATGAGGCAATGGGGCTAGCCTCATAGGGGACATATCTGCACTCCTCCTGAAAATCTAGTCGGGCATAACCAAATAACCACAGAATTTAAAACCTTGTAACTTAACACACAGCTAGTAAATAAATTGACCGATTAACTTTTTAAATTTTAACGGTTATCTGTTCACGTCTCTCCCGGAGTGCCGACAGTTTTTTTCGTTAATGGGGTATGTGCGCAAAAAGCCTAAATTGGCCGCGGTGCCCAGCATATAGGTTGCCTCCGTACATAAAAAAGCTTGGTTATATGCCATCAGTTTTAGGCTCCGTATGTTATCATGGGACTTATGTTGGTGCTGCAAGAGAAGCATATCTCTGTGGATCCAAATGAAGTGTACAACTAAGGCCAATTTGTTGAATAATTGGCCTTAGATGTAGACTTCATGTGGATCCACAGAGTGTAAAATTGTCTTGCTCATCTCCTTGGCTGGTTAAAGCGAAGTTACTCATCTAATATACGCCGAAGAGATTTGGCTTGCTGTTGGATACCTAAATCTTTGCCTAAAAATACTAGTTCCTTCAATCTCCGGAAGGTCATTTTTTGGTAAAAGGTATCAGAACTGTTTTGTCACGATTCACAATAAGGCCTACGCCAGCATCCGGTGAATACCAAATTAAAGGTGTGATACAAGCTTCATAACATGCTACTACTAATTTTATTCATTATCCCGATGACAGCTGTCAAAATTTTGACAGCTGTCAAAATTTTCAAGGTTATTAAAGGTATATTTTGTTCTTTGCAAATCGCTTTACACATCTTAATAAAATAATAGAAAATCATAGATCTAGAAATAAACTTACACTGAATCTTAACTTTCGACATTTTTATTGTTAATAAAATGTATTGGTTTTGTTTTAGTTTGATAAAAGTAATTTCAAGGAAGACTGCAAACACATTCATTCAATATGTCAACCACCAAGGCTAAATAAATGTCTTCTAATCGAAAGACATCAAATCACAAATACTTCAAAAACAAACTCTCATTCAACATACCGCAATACTCACGATACTGGAAAAGAATGTTCAAAATTATTTTGTAAATCAATAGCGAAATTCTTGATCATTATCTTCAGTATCAAATTTCGCATTTTCGGGTCAAAAATTGTTTTAATTTAAGGTCATTCCCTCCGTAAAATTATATTTTCCTTTTCTGAACCCCTATTAGCCGAGACTTCAATTGGAATTTAATGGTAATTAACTTCATTTAATTTTACTACCCGCCAAGGCACAAATAATTCTTCCTTTCCTCAATAAATTGTATTTTCTTACACTGACCCCGAAGAAGAAAATTGCCTTTTTGTTGGTGATGCCCCCTAGACCCTCGCAAGTCCACAAAACATTTGACTAACCTTGAAATTGAGCATCCACCTCCCTCCGAATCTCAGTCATCGAACGAAGAATGGCACCCATAGCAGCGCCACCAACAAACCCCCCGATAGCAGTCTGTCTCCCACAAAAATAATGAATTCGCCTCTCACTTGGACGACGATCGACGACGCAAATACAAAAACCAAACCGAAAAATACTCTCGGGAAAAGTCACGAAATTCGCTTCGAATCGACTTAGCTGGATTGGTGCCTTTGAAGCCCTGTCCTGGATGCCTGCTCCTTTTCCCATTTCATCCCTTTACTACACTCGCCGTGATTTATTTGCTCCTTGCTGACTCTTTGACCGAACTCAATTTCTCTAATTTTGTGGAAGCGTTTGATATTTCACCCGAACGAACGTCAAACGAAACTAGAAGACAAATCTGGCGACAAGCTGTCAATGCGACTGGAATCTCTGCAGATAAAAAAGGATATCCTCGAGGGTGCTTTATCATATTTCAAGCCGAAACAAAAAAGGGGGTTAAGGGCGCGCACACACCAGAAATCGTGGCCCATGAATCGCCGCCTCGTTAAATAAATACACATAAAATTCAGGCGTCATTACATCGCGCCAAACCAAGAACGAACGAGTCCTCCTCGATGAGTGCTCCGAGTCCTTTTTCCTATACTTACATGAATGCGGGCGAGCAGCAGGGCTTGAATCGTTTGGACACAAAAGGGCTTAACCGCACAGATAAAAGGGGTAGCAGCAGCAGACTGCTCGATTTTTAAGACTGTGCCAGCCAAGGTCAAGGTTTTGCATATCACGCAAAAGTTCCAAGGCCAAACCACTGGCGGTAGACTACTGGAGGGACGTAAACATTGGAAACGCGAATTATCCTTCCATTCCTTGTTTTTGTGCCCTTAAATGGAAATGGAAGAAGACAATTTTTGTGGTTGTTTTATTTCGAACGGTTATAATGGATGAGCCTTGCTGGATTGGGTGAAATTTATTGGAAAATGTATTAAAGTTGGATAGCATCCAAAGGGATAATAGCAAGATGTGTCGAAGGGTGGAGGGTTTTTTGTTGATTCAAGAAAGATTGGAACAGCTGCTGGTGGTTCATGGGGTACTAAAAGAAGGTGTCCGAAAGTCAACTGTACCGAATTATTTCTTGGGATATTTTATTGTAAGAGGTTTAGGATTTTTTATGGCTTGCCTTTTTGGCGTCTTCCTCTTTCGAGTCGATGTGTCTTAGGTTCGTCTCTGTCACAATTTTATACAATTGCTCCTTTATTTTTGTCATGGATTTGCAGCACGTATTATCTGACTTATACACTTTGTGAAGAAATGTTCGATAGTCGACCCTAGCTCGAAATTATTGCTGGTCAACGAATATTCAAAATACAGACAAATGCAGACATTGATTTACAAAAAAATGTGTTTAATTTTTTTTTTGTTTTGACAATTTCCAAAAAGCACTTTTTCGGCAGTAAAGCTTGTTTTGGTTTTATGTGGCAGTTCTAACCTCAGGTATCACCCTTTGTATTACCAGTCCGTCCTGTTGTTGATCACGTCATGCAACAATGTCTAGCTTTGTTCGAGGAATAAAGCCGGTTTGAGGTTATGAGGAAACAGAAGGTTGTTAAAGGAGTTACCAATGGACCATGATTTTACCTATTGGGTGTTGTAGGAAAGATTTTTCCAAATCTCATGTAAGAAGTATCTTAGCCAGTACGACCAACAAAGATTTCGTAAATCAGTTAAAACTGACACTAAAGAAAAACTAGAGAAGCAAAACGCAGTTGGATGATTCAGATGGCATGATCGTCAGCAATACGTGATCGGTGAAGATCAGACGATGATAAATATTAATTTTATATCGAATAAGCAGCAACTGACCGAAAAAAACACCTCAATCCCAACCTGTGAGATTTCTCGATATTAAGAGCAGCCAGAGATAACTGTGTGAAGTGTGTGCGGTTAACTTTTTGGCCCAAAATACACAAAGAAGCATGCTTTAGAAGAAAAAAGCATTTGACCCCAGACAAGTTGAGTTTTTTTAAAAGAAAAACGTTTACCAGGACCATAAGTCCTAAAAGACCTAAATGCACGAGAATTCATGCTTTTGATACAATAGTTTTTTTGGAACAAGGGAGGCAAAAATATAGAGTTTTGCTGCTTCAGGAAGACTCCGTTGCCGAAAAAATCAAATGAATCCTCGTGTATTTAGGCCCAAAGATCCAGGTCTCCAGAGCCATGAAAAATAATTTCGCTGTTGATTTTACTGTCTACTTTTACACAAAAAGGTAAATTAGAACTCATAAAAGAGTTAACTTTGTTCTATTGACGGATCCACCATAAAGTGCAGCGATGGACAGGAGATTTTTACAATTAAGATAGTAGAAGAGAAAAGAATGAAAGAATGCAAACGCCACCGTCACTCCACTGGATCTAGTTCAAAACGACACATATTCCAAGCCCGATTTTCTTGCTCTATTTATAGACAATGGCTGTCTCCTCTAAAATTTGTGTGAAGAAGGAAGACAAGTAATATAGAATGGTCTTGTAAGTACTAAGGGTACACTTTCGGCCAGTGAAAGGAGAATCGTTACCGCATTCAGACGTACAACGATGTGTTCAGGGGCGGCGCTTGGTTGTTTTCGCGCCTGGTGCAGTATTGCCATATTGCGACCATATTCCATATTACCCAGGAAGTAAAACAACAGATGGGTATTTTTGAACGAGGTTCCCCAGGAATTTTCAAAAAGTGTTCAATTTGGGGAATTTTCTCCTGTATTTTTAATTCTGTTCTGCTCCTTCACTTTTTGAGTAAAATCTCGAGTAAAATTTCTTAAGTAAAATTTTATGAAAATCTCAAAGCTAAAATCTTAGGTAAGTTCCTGCAGGAGGAGAAGTAAAATTTTCCAACTTTTTTTCCATGAGAAAGTACAGGGACAGAAATTGGGTAAATTTGTGTAATTTCTTGTTCCCGCGGAATTTTATCGAGAAAATAAACTGGAAAAATAAATCGTGGTAATAAAAATGAATTTCTTTAAAAGATGAAAGTGAAGTCACGGCAACACTTTCAATATTTTATTTTCCTAAAATTGTGCCCTCGCCCAATTGCGCCCGGTGCAAGTGCACCATTTGCACCCATGAAAGCGTCGCCCCTGGATGTGTTGAATTTGCCAAGGCCAAGCTAAAATTTTTAACGGAAAATGATGGCCGACCTACTACGCTATAGAGTTCAGCCTGCACGGCCGTTCATAAATGCCGGAGTCAACTTCTGTGGAACCATGTGCGTACAACATAGATAAAAGAAAAGAGACCTCACAAAGGCCATGTGGCAGTGTTCTACTACGAAGGCAGTAAATCTTGACGGAGTTAGCGACCTTTCTACAGAGGCATTCATGGGAGCGCTGAAATGAAGACATTGTCGCAACCTCCATTGTGACAACTCGACCAATTTCGTGGGTGCAAAAGAAAACAACTAGCAAAGTTAAACCAAGCAATGAACAAGATCATAATTTTTTAAACAAAATTATTCTGAGTGATGATCTGCACGTAAATAAGCAAACCTGTCGCATCTGGGGCTCTGAACCATAATGAGTGACAGTTTGGTGCGGTTTTTGGGCTGGTGGTGTAATTAGACCATACTTTTTTGAGAATGGTGCTTGTTCGAAAGGTACAGTGAATAGATTGCGTTAATGAGCGCCGCCTGCTACAGATCGTGAAACAATGGCTCTATTCGATTAAAAAATGGCGCGAAATTTAAAATGACACCTATTGTTGAAAGATCCTTTAATTTTTAAAATTAGTCACAATTGTTTCAAATTTTATTTATTTACAATGTTATAAAAGCTGTACGGAAAATAGAAGTCGAGTAGTGTCGTATTATCAGAGAAAAAATGTTTAACTATAGCAGACGTTGCAGTAAACGTGATAGGTCTCTCATTTTTCATTCCTCACTGTTGTATGCAAGGATTCGAGCAAAAAACAGCTTGAATTCAAAGCAGCACCTCTCCCTTTTATTCTAGAAAATTATTTTTTGATCCCTGATGCTGGAAAAAACTTTTTCTTTTATTATTAAACAAAAAGCAGTCGCCTTACAACTTATTAAATGGCAAGCAACTCATGCTGAATTCCTGGTGGTAGTCTGCAGTATAAGCACGACTTTTTTTGAATAGACAAAAATTAATTAAGATGAAAAAATAAAAAATTTTTTCTGTTGCTGTTTCTGACGAATTCCAGGCAGGTTTTCCACTTTATAATTTTTTGCACAGAACATTCCATTTTTTTCCACCCTTATTGCTTTAAATTACTTACGTTGTTTTTTTTTGTATTTTCTTATTACAAAATTATTCAGATAATCATAATTTCAGATCAAAAAAAATTCCATTCATTCAGTTGCGCTCCTTGAAGAAGTATCTACAAAAAAAGAAAGAAATAGCCTCATTCATTTCCCCACACATATTTTTTAAGCATCAAAATTCACCGCCGCCGCCGCGTTCTCTTAATTTTGATAAAATTTTATTTAAATTCCAACATTTTCAACTACAGGTGAAATTAATTAAAATCCCCACCAGAGATCCTACGCGCGCAGAAATTGTAGGGAATTTTATCTCTCTGCAGTACCTATAAGTAGAGAGATAGGAGCGGAATTTTCAGGTGGAATATGTTTCACCATCATTTCACCATGAATAATTTTCAACTGCCTCCATTCAAGTCTTATCAAATTTTGTGCGAGGAAAGCCGAGTGAGTATCACAAGCATCTCTAAAAAGAGCAAAAAGAAAGAAGAAATGGAAAGAAAAAAAAACACTTCAGAAAAAATATAAATGTAAAATGCATAATATTTGTATATAGAGGGATGGAAATGCAGGGGGTTGATGTTTTCAGATAGTCAACAGTGGCTCTCCATGAAGTAGGGGATGATGCTAGTGTTGGGGGGTATGTACAGAAATTGCCACTGAATAAGAACGTGCAGCACAAAGCCATAATGCTTGGTTGGATTCTCTTAATTTTCCTTTCAAGCTTATGAAGCGAATGTGCGGTTGACATTTGATTTATTTTTCGCTAAGGGAAATGCTAACCCAGCCACGAAACGGCTCTTCCGCATTGCTACCCCCAGCTGCACTATGCCGCAATAATTTAAGAAAAATGTCGTTACATGGCTGCATTGGGGGGATGCAATCGCATAAAAGCTAAAAGGATTGGTATTTTGTGAATTTCACAGTTTTGGTCACTTTGAAATTATTTTGCAGAGAACTTTCAGCATCAATGGATTTTCAGAGAGTCACCCTTAATCCCAGAAAATGGACAAAACCCATCTCCAACCGTTCTATGCAAACACATGAAACTTGACACTGACTTTTCAAAATCTTTTCCCTCACTTAAAATTCACATAGAATCAATTTTCGTGCTTTGTTGAATGGAACCATTTTCGTCTTACACGACTACAGCAGCAAAAAATAGGGGTTGTTGCCCCTTTAATAAACATTTCTCCCACCACCCTCGCCACTTCCCCCAAAAAAAGGGCAACAACAACAACAAAAGAAAATTGGATTTCAATATCGCGACTGAATGAAGAAAGTCGCTCTCGCTTAGACTTTGATCTCCTGGGGATTTTTGGTGGTGGAACTTTCTTTAAGTATAATTTCAGTAAATTGCGCCTCGATCCTGACTGAAATCCGAACAGTCTATGAAAAGGACAAAATGTGAATCAGGCAGGACTCAGCATAAAAATATTTTTCAAAATTACATTGCCGCAGGATTTTCAATGCCTTTCACTCATATAACAACACGGTATGAGGAGAGAGGGTTGATTGAATGGCGGCAGAATGGTGCTAATCGTGGCGATAGTATTGATTTTTGACAATTTTACAATTGAACTCTTGACGGCTATACTTAGATTGCTTTCTTTACTTTCTTATAAACAACTTTTCACCGGAGTCATGTTCTTATATTGAGCATATTAATTTTGAAAACGAACGTGACGCTACTGAGTATAAAGGGCGACAGGTGGCTGAACCACAGATGTACAAAGTTCAGATCGTGTAATATTTGTTAATATAAAATTTTGTGGTTATGTAGTTTAACAGAGATGGAATTTCTTTTTTTTTACATTTGACAGTTAATACGTGCTTTTGGCAGTAGTAAAAATTTAGCATTCTATGCAGAAATTGAGAACTGAAATGGGTTTTTATTATTATATTTTAAAATAGTCTGAAAGAGTTTGTCGAATATGTATATGTTTTGGACATGGCAAATTGAAAAGTTTTCATTTTATTTAAATTGGAAAATTTGTTAACTCGAAATTGAGTCTTTAAAAACTTTTACACAAAATTTTCTGATATTTTGTAATATGAAAGTGCTGATTTTAAAAAGTAGTCCAGTCAATAGATATTTTTACCATGCAAAGAGTCAAGGAAAGTTGAACGACTTATAAGTTTGGCACATATAAATTAAAACCCGGCGGCCATGTAGGAAACGACAGAGTTGTAGACTGGGTAAAACTTTTATTTTATATCGTCCACTGCCGCACCGTTTATCTACAAAAGAGTGCTTTTAAGAGACAGCAAATCTAAGGCCGACTTACAAGCATCTTTGTTTGCCTCAAATCCTTCTTTGTTCGACATTGCTATGGCACTTCTTGCTCCCAAGTGTTCTGCACACTCAAATGACAAGGTTTTTTGTTCGGAACTCTGAAAATATATAGGTCTGTCAATGAGCTCAACAAATTCACTGACCATCCTTCTTCTCCGGAGGTTATCCAGACTTTTTCACATAGTCGCACCCATTTCATACCGAAAAAACGTGACTAACAATCCCTTCAACTTCCGCCGAACGGAAATATCTCAAAAAAAGTAAGAAATATCTCCCCACTACGTATTTACAATCAGTAGGACATTACTTTTGACCCGAGACATTTAAAAAATTTGAGGCCTCAGTACAATTTACCATTGTGTAAGGGCTAAATGTACTGCCTCGTGTAAGTCCAGTTCAACTCTAAACAAAAAGCTTATGCGGTATCTAGAGTTCAACTTTATCCTAAATGGCAAAGAGTACAGCTATAAACCAAAAAGATTCACCATTTACGGTGTCTTATTGACCATCTCAACCAAAATACGCATAGATTTGGTAACTCCGTTTTGGTTGCTCAAAATGTCTTCAAAGATTTTTATACAATATGGTACCTTGCTGTTTAGCTAAACTCCAAGATAGTGATAATGGCCCATGTGCTGAAAGTCAAGTCGTCACGACACGACAAGTCGTTTGAGTTGAAGAAAGTAGCGTTTCAGTCGAATCACAACTTTCAGTACTGGTGCCTAAACTCAACTTAGCATTTCCACTCTATGCCCCTGTGCTGAAAGTCGTAATTCGACTAAAACGTCACTTTCTTCAACTCAAACGATTTGTCACGAAACACGACTCGGCTTTCAACATAGGGGCCATTGACTCAGCTCTAAATAAATGCATTGAGTTTCAACTCGGGCCGTTCAATCAAGGCCCATTAGATGACATTAAATGATTGGACATCAAATTGGTCAATACCCAATATTGCCGGATGACTTGATGATTACAAGTATAAAATGGAAGCAATGCATCAGCTACTGTCTGCAGATAACCGATCGCGTGTAAATTACAACCGAGTGATCCTAAACCTTGTCTGCGACGAGACGCTATATGTTGCATTTCTCGTAGTTACTGTTTAACGGAGTTAGTGTTAACTGATGATCGCCAAAGAACCGTGATCAGCGAGATTCCTGCTGTCCAAAATTGAAGGATTTGTGTGTTTCTATCAGGATGGTGCAACTCGGTATTCAGTGGGGCATTCTAAGGCTACGCGGTATCCCTTATATTTCGGGAATTTGAGCTGGCCCGAAGATTGTTCGATTCCACCGTTTCAGACAAACAAAACACAGGACCTTGGCGGCTTTAAAGCAGAGTATCTGAAATGAAGTGAAGAATCAAACTGGAGTGTGTATCAATTTTAGCGGTGAGCGCTTGACCGATATAATATGCTCGCCTAATTTAAGCTAGATGTTGAAAATATTATGAGAAATTAAAATTTACTCGAACTGTAAACCTAGAACTTCATCGATGATCGGCGATCTCACGTGGTGCGTTGGCCACCCATGCTCTCGACATTTCCATCACATAAACTGTTAAAATTCCTTCATTATAATTCTCCCTTCAAAATATATTGTTGTGTTCTTTCAAAAAAGCAAATCAACAAAATCACGAATTTAAACCAATTTCTTAATCAAAAACTGATCTCTCTTCTCTCTCGGTCGCCCACAGGCACATCCACACTAATCCCTAATTAATAACTGTCACTCCGTTAATAAAATAACGAAATGGCCCTGTCAAAAGCAATCCGAAATCATGTCTGCCATCCTTTACACAGCCTCCGATGTAGTATCTCTTCACTCAGCTTAATTTACATTTAAGATTCAAATCTTTGCCGTGTTTTCACTTGGAGCTGTCAAATGTCATACGCTGAGGCCACCACATCTGTCATTTTAACTTATTTTGAAATTGTCATCGCAGCACACCAGCAACAACTTATCAATGGCATGCGACAACAGCCTCTAAACTAAAATAAAGAGTCGTGATTGTTTTCGAAATTGAAAGATATAGATTAGAGCTCGATGAGATTAAGCAGAATTTGAATTTTAATCGTGGAATTGTGAATGAAAGAGATCAAGGATTAAACTTGAGACCAACAAAAAGGGGCGGTGGCAGGGGCGGTTTCAGAGGGGGGTAATTGGGTAATTACCCCCCCTAAGAATTTTCGTTCGCTTATTTATTTTTATTCTTAAAAATTACCACAATTTCAAACAAACAAGATAAGTTATGGTGAATCTAGTCGGCGATATATGACGGTGAATTTTTCCAAAATTGCTGGAGAGTCGTGGAAGGGACCGATACCCGAGACTCCCGCTAATATGGCACGCTATGGCTGATTCCACACGAACGTACACAGGACACGACAAGGGTCGGCTGCAAAGTGGTTTATGAAGAAGAGGGTGAGAGAGGACGATGGGGAGAGCACACAAATTTGAACGATCTTTTCAGCAGATTTTTGATCTGTGTTTGCTTGAATATCTGATCATTTTGTAAAAAAATCAAGATAGCGGTTCCAAAATGGCGCCCGATTTTTGCAATTGTGTTCCCCGACCCAGCGACATGGGCATCAAATGGAAGGGCATGACAGATAGAATACAATTAGTTGTGTCGCGTCATTCCAAATTCAAAATGGCGGATTACTTTTTTCCTCACAACCCCCTCAGAATGGGTATCAAATGAAAGGGTATGACGATTGTAATGCAGTAATCTGTCTGACGTCATTTTGATTCTAATATGGCGGCCACCACAAAATGGTGGAAAACATATAATAGACTAAAAAGTAGGAAAGAAAATTTATGTAATATGTTTTATCAAATCAATATAAATAAATATATGGGTTCATTTGCTTCCTTTGCCTATCTATACTATTATATAAAGAGAAAAGATTTGATTGTTTGTTTGTTCCGGATAAACTCAAAAACTACCGAACCGATTTTAAAAATTCTGTCGCCAATAGAAAGCTCTATTATCAGCGAGTAACATGGAGTATACTCGTATATGACCAAAATTCAAAATGGAAGCGGAAATATGGTTGAATTTGCCAATTTTATTCCGATTCCAATGAAAGTGGGTATCTAGAGGTTTTTAAGGTCGCAAATATCGAATTTGCAGTCAAAAATTATGAATTCAAGATGGCCGACGAATTTGCAAATTGTGTTCCGATTCCAATGAAAATCGGTATCTGAAATTTTTTAAGGTAACAAATAATGAATTTATGATCAGAAATTATAAATTCAAAATGGCCGTGCCAATATGGCGGACGAATTTTGCTAAATTTGTTTCGATTCCAATTAAAGTGGATATCTAGGGGTTTGTAACGTCGCAAATAACGAATTTTTGGTCAAAACTTATAAAGTCAAAATGGTCGATGAATTTTCAAATTGTGTTCCGATCCCAATGAAAATCGGTGACTGGGGTTTTTTAAGGTAGCAAATAACGAATTTATGATCAAAACTTATAAATTCAAAATTGTGGGACCAATATACCGGACGAATTTTGCCAACTAAGTGTCATTTCCCGGTTAACTGTATGTAGGTTGTTCAAGAGTTGGAAAATCGGAAAATCTTGACATTCTAGCTACAAATGGAAGAACATTGAACATAGTGTATCCTGAAGCTCTCTAAGCAATCGGTTCAGAATGGATCAACAAGGTTTTTTTTGTGAGATGGTAAGAAGAGGAAATGTGGGATTTATATGGGTTCCAGCTAGTTGTATATAATTTAAGACAGTCGTCGAAGCTGACACGCACTTTTAATTTTTTTTTGATGTTGATTGTTTTGTATTTATGGAATAAAAAAATATTTAAGTTTTTTCTTTTTTTAAAATTACCCCCCCCCCCCCTAAGCCAGTTGGCTAGAAACGCCCCTGGGCGGTGGAGGTGAAATCATTCAAAATTTCTACAACTACTCTAATGATCGACTAAAAACTGTAATCAAAATTCATAGAAATAAACACCCTCTTTTATATGACAATTTTAAATTCAAAATGAAATTCAAAGTTTAACCCAAATAATGGAAAATGCATTTCAAAATCCTGTGTGCAATTGAATTGCAAAAGTAACGCCCTTCGTTGAGGAGAAAAGTTTCAGCTCAAATGCGTTTTATCATCAACGCATGGCTAAATTCCCAGAGGCTTCACTTACTTATTCAAAAATAGTTTTCCCTTTTTTTGTGAATAGCAAAGAGATTTTTAATTTTGTTTGAAATGTTGTAAAGGTGCTGAAAATGGACGATGTGTATTTTCAGTAAAATGGGCCTCTGCAGGACATTAGCGTGCTTTTGTTGGCAGGACTGAGTAAGTTTTTAAATAAGGTCCTGCAGGAGTTTAATTTCTTCCTTGCTTGTGTAGATGACATTTTTGAAATTGACAGATATAATTTTTGTTTGTTATGAAAATTGATGCAATAAAAGTGAAAGTACGGCATAAAGAAATAATGGAAAGTAACAAAAGGCAAGCTGGAATTATTGAGTAAAAAAAGGGTTGAAGAACTACGTGTGCTAAAAGAGCTAATAAAAACATCTAAACTGAATTTTTACAATATTCTGTAAACATGTTAAGGGCGACCGACGGCGAAACTATTTTCCTCGGCCACGGCGAATGGCCGGACGAAATTTGTTGTGTGCGCACACTACGAGCGACAGCGACACAAATTAAAAAATACACCGGAATAACCATCTTGGGCAGCCGAATATGCTACACACGCACACAGGAACATACGAGAATAGCAACACAAACTCACGGTAAGTTGATCCACTTCCGTTCTGATCGTCTTGGTTTAGTAAGAATAAAGGCCCATTCAGATCCAGCAGCAGCAGCGGCAGCAAGCTTAGTTTTACTAGCAATCGCTGCTGCTTTTCTTGTCATGTGACCACCATTAGCCAATAGGAACTGTTTGCTGCCACTGCTGCTGCTAGATCTGAATGGGCCTTTCCACTGTAACCTGGCTATTCTCGTTATCCCCAATGGTTGTGTTATCCGCACAGTCAATCGAAAATTAGGTCATAACAGCTACTCAAGCACCCTTAGACCCCAAACCTATCCTAATCATTAGTCCCATGATCAAGCTAGATTGTGAAGTAGTATAATCCTTTATATGCCCTGAGTCAATAATAGGAGCCAACAATACCAAAGATATCAGAACTTGTCTGTTAGGGCTCCTCAAATCCAAGCACCGTTTTTATGTAAAATTCCAAGCTTAGGAGTTACCCTTTGTACTACTAGTCCATCATGTCGTAATCGTGAAGGGGACGGTGCATAGATAACATTTATAAAATAAGTGCTCGGAACATCTAAGTCATATGAGAGAAGAGAAGCCTGTTGCAAAAACCTTCTGCGCTAGAATATATGCGATGTGACAGTGCGGCAGATCACCCGAGTAAAAATGAAACTCGCCCTCACCTAGCATACACGCTCCCGCCACAGCCATGCACTCTCCTGTCACAGGCATGCACGCTCCCACCAGAGTCATGCACGCTCCCGCCACAGACATGCACTTTTTCTCGACTTAAAGGGAGCCAAATTGGGGCTTTAAAAAATTGTGTAGGACAAAGAAAACGGGCATACTAGCGTACTCAGTAGAACGGTTCTCGATCGATTGCGTAAGTCAAGCAGCATTGGACGTGGTTAGTGCTTAGCTGGGGGACTGCCTGGTAAAACAACACTCCCGTTTGGAATGGTATATGCCGATGCGGATGCATTTATAAATATTTCATGCCTCTAGCGAACAAATTTTTAGATTTTCGTGCCTGTGGCGGTAGCGTGCATACTTTTGTAGCATGCCCATTTGTTCGCTATGCGAGCTAGGTGCGAGCAAATCGATGGCGTAAACCAGAATGATCAGAGGTTAGCGATGTTCACTGGAAGAAGCAGTTGCGAATCACGGTTGTAGAGCCGAATGAGTCAGTAATTTATTATTGCTTGCCTGAACAATACTAATCTTTTTAGAGACGATTTTCATCACGATTCAAAAATACTCGTATATCTGTATGGAATTTATCTTCTTATCTCTTTTGCAACTTTTGTTATCGTATATAAATGCTGCACGCATCACTTTCCATGTGCACAAATCTTTTTCTTTTTTTTTAAGTCTAAATCGCGCAGCACCTTAGTACAAGTATGTCTGCGCATACTTTATGGTGGGTCCACACAAGACGGGCTTTTTTTGGTACAAACATTTGTAAAGACATGTTGACGGAATGTCTATGCAGACTTTTCGGTTGTACAGACTTTTGTTTTTCAGAATTTTTCCCAGACAAAATTCTGTAAAAGTCTGTGCTAAGTCTGTATCGTGTGGACCCACCAAGCCTGTATTCTCAAGAAATTCTCAAAAAAAAATCTTATAATTCTGAAATGGCAATAAACATATTTTTTATTATTTTTTTGGTGCTTATAAAATTAAATTTTAATGTTCACCGCTTTGGTAATCTGGTTTAGACCGGAAAAACTATCTCCGCACCGCCGTAAAAACCGCAATCAACTTCAAAGGTTAAGTAAACAAATTGAAGTTAAAAATACCATTTCCCATTTCCCATTCCATACCGCCGGCCGCCCCCCGCGCTAGAAAGTTAACCCCAAAAACATCTTCCACCGTCGCGTCGATGGATGAAAATTATTGTGAAAAATAAAAAATTTCCAGAAAGTTCATCGCTGATGGATTTTCGGTTCAAAATAGAAATAAACCGGACAACCGGAAGCAAGACCAGACGGAATGAGCGATATTTTCTTGCTTGGTTCTTCGAGGGCGCGGGCGGTTGACGGGAGGACACGGGGGTTGCATACTTTGTTGCTTTACGTCATCTGATTTGTCCCTAATGAAAGTGTCGCCAACAATAATACAAAACTTGCGTTAATTGCTCTGACACCTACTGAGTACTAAGACCCTGCCGCCCTCCATCGACCGACGGGGTTAAGCACAGCGCAAAGAGTGTTCATCGATGGTCATCATCATCATCATCACGGCCACTAGAACGCGAAGGGGGTGTGTATGTGAATGAACAAGAAGTAAAAAAAAAATATGTATCGAAGATTATGGGGCTGTGGAGCACACCCCCCCCAGAAAAAGTTGAGTCAAGACTGAATGCGGGGGTGCGAAACTGTGTAATTGCTTCGGTGTTTACTTAATCGGAAGACCTTTTTCCTTCTGCCCCAACTCCACCCCAAAATGGGGCAACGAATTTATGCACTTATAAATAATTTTCACCGCTCTTCGCGGCATTACCACTGCGACACCACCTTCAGCTGGATTTGGACAGAGTTTTCGTCATTCACAAAGTTCATTGTTTCAATGGAATGTCGCGCGGATGAACTTCTTGTTTTTCAGCTTGGGGTTGACTCTGGGACCACGAATGAACTTTGGGGCTTGTGGGACGACGCGATGTATGCAACTTTTTTTGTTGTTGATTTTGGCGAAAACTCATCGCGCATTGAAAGCGAATTTTTGGAACTTGAAATTTATATTTAAGATCATTATTTGTGTTTGGGTTTTTATTATGGTTTTTTTTTTATTTGTTTAAATTTTGGTTTTGCTTAAACCGCGACGACGCGCAACCGGATTCATTTTCTGGAATCAATCTGAACACAAAATATCTGAATCAATATGGAAATATTTATGTTTGGTGTTATTTTTAGGTTTTTGTATCATAAGTTGAGAATTTAATGTGAATTTTTTTTTTATTTTAATTATTGCAATGTAATCAAGGATTTTTATTATGATAACGGAAAGTTTATACACGGAAATTTTGGGTGTTTATGTAGAAGATATCATATTTTACCTAAAAAGTTTTTTGTTTAGATAAAAGTTTCAGTTGTTTGTTTAGAAGTTTAACAGTATTTTTGATTTGTAAATTGCTTAATGAAGAAAATGATGATCTTTTTGTATTTTGAGGTCTGGAATTGGAAACGTGTATATGTAAGGCATTTATAAATCAATCAAAAATATACCAGGAATTGATCAATAAAAACAGCAAAATCTTGGTTTAAAAATACAAATTTATTTTGGAGCCTTCAAAATATGATCTACTTCACGCGACACGCTTACGCCAATAACAATGCAATCGTTGGAACACAATCCAGTCGAGTCGGTGATAAGCACTTTCTGGAATGGACCTCAAATTCTTCAGCGAATTTTGTTTTATGACTTCAATTGACTCGAAATGTCTTCCACGAATTGTCAGTTTGAATCGCAGAGAAAAAGACATCACACGGGGCCTATTCAGCGAACACCGTGTTTGGTAAATAACATTGGTAAAGAAACCACGTAAACAATCGGTGTGCAAGCAAAACATTCTTCCATAAATTTGGTATCTTCCGACGAATATTCTATCTCGAACACCTCAAACTCGTATAAGATATTGTTTATTGACTGTTAGCACCTCTGGGATGGAATTTTGAGTGGACAGCACCAGGATGATAAAAAAACTCAATATTATTTTGATTTTCAAGTGATTTGGGCTTGGGTGTTTTGGATTCGGTTCGTTTTTCTGGAGCTTTTTGGCTAGTTTGCATATCAAAATCATAAACCTATCTCTCATCACCCATTATAACGCAATTCATAAATGTAAAGGCACGAGGAGCTCCTTTAGTCCAAATTGATCAGAGCCAAGCGAAAACCTCAGCGAGTGTAGAAAAACTCGGACGGACTCGTGGTCGAGTCTCTAGACTAGTTAAGTTAAAATTGCCAACAGATCTGTTGAAAACATTAACAGGCCTGTTGAAAACTAGTTAACCCATTCGCTGCTGCGCAGCACGTCAGACTTTCGCCAGGAGCGGCGCTGTTTGTATTTGTGAAGTAAATCTCCCATGATACACAGACAAAAAACAATAGAACTGAAAGGCGGCAATTTTATAAAGTGCGAATGTTTTACTACACTACTCTTATCAGCACCATGCGCACCGCGCTAAGAATCGTTCCGTCAAGCGTGCGTGCCATGCGCAGCCAATGGGTTAAAGGAATTAACAGGTCTGTTGAAAAGAAATTAAATTTGCTAACAGATCTGTTGGAAACCAGTTGACATGCCTGTTGAAATCCAGTTAAAGTAGTTAAAAGCCCTGCAAAAGCAACTAAAGTATTTAACAGGCCTGTTGAAAGCTAGTTAAAGCAGTTAATAGGTCAGTTGGAAAGAAGCTAAGGCTGTTAACAGATCAGTTGAAAACCAGTTAACAGGCTGGTTAAAAGCCAGTTAAAGCTGTAAACAGAACTGATGAAAAACAACTAAAGCAGTTATTGTGCCGTTCAAAAACGGTAAGCAAGTCCGTTGAAACCCAGTTATCAGATCTGATCTGAAAAATAGTTAACAATCAAGTAATAGTTAACAGACCTGGTTAAAATCAATTAAAGTAGCCAACAGGCCTGTACAAGACAAAATCCCCCCCCTTTACCCGGCTGAGCTGAACTTGTAATATGCTAAATTTTGCAACATTCGAACAATCTACATAAACACGCAAATTCGTTATCCTCATCCCCAGCCATTTTAAAACAAGGTTGCTCTTGGCCAAGTGACTAATTTTCACACCTTCTTTCTTTACCATGTCTTTCTATTGCTTAATTTTGACACCTTGTTTTCAATGGCGTCCTACAATCGTACTATTTCTTCACAGTAGATATGGTAATCCATTATTTTGCTAGGTTCAATCTATATTAATGTGCGTTTTTCGACATTAATACACTAATTTGGACTGCGAGTTTTTTGCGCCCGGTGCAGTATGCCATATTGCGCCCCACCAGCTTTTCATTTTTTGATTGCAGAGAAGGGCAATGTGGAAAGACACTAAAGAGATTTTTCTCTCAATGGAGGCATTTTTTTCCTGTATTTTTACATCTGATTTTCGAAAACGAGGTCTGTACTTTAATTTTTTGAGTAAAATCTCGAGAAAAATTTCTTGAGTAAAGTTTCGAAGCTAAAATGTATGGTAACTTCCTGCACGAGGAGAAGTAAAATTTCCTCGCTTTTTTTTCATGAGAAAGTACAGGGACAGAAATTGAGGAAAAATGTGTGTATTTTCTCACGCCGGTGGAATTTTGTCGAAACAATAAACGTTGAAAATAAATCATGGTAATAAAAATGAATTCCTTTAATAGGTGAAAATTTCAAGTCAAGAGAACACTTTTTAAATTTTTTTTTTTCAAAGTTTTAATTTTTTTTTAAATATTAATTTCTGAAATTGCACCCGGTGCAAGTGCACCATTCGCCTATGCCACTGCTATGACATCGTATTAATAGTTGTTGCTGCGAAATAACAAAAATGAAAGATTTTTGTTATTTCGTTGATATTTTTGTAAAGAGGTGAAAATTGAAATGTTGATTTACTTTGTTGACCTATATAGAACTACTCGTACTATTAGTGTGACCAATGAATTTTTAATGCTGCACAATCGCAAAACTATAGGACTTGTGCTGAGCTGATTGCATTACTGGTAGGGTACTGTTGTATTCTGCAATGCTTGTATTCGTATCCTTAGCTTACGATCAATGTTCCCTCTATTTTTTCACTTACTGCGCGGTACAAAATTTATGAGAGCAAAAATATTCAAAACGTATGTAAAAGAGTGCGAGGAAGGTCCTGTGCCTGTGTTTGAAGTGAATTTCGTTTTTTAATAATACTTTTGAAAATTAAATTTTAAAGCGTTTTAATAACATACAAACAAAAAAGGATTGTTACATTATACTGTCATATCTCTGTTTATATTCTTTCTTTATTAGGGCAAGATCTACTATGTTTGAACGACGAACTATAAAACAAGAGAAGTATAAAAACGGGGGCTAGTCATATGTTAGGCTCTGACTTTACCTGCTACTTGACTACAACAGCTTTCCTCGAGAGACCACTAGATTCGCCCTTTAAAACCACCAGAAAATCACTAAAATATTTTCCTCCCCACCAAAAGTAACTAGATATTCCACTAAATGTACAGTTCTTAAACTTAATGTTTGAAGGGCGCTGTTTAAGCGGAAATAAGATAATTAATTCAAATAAAAAAAAATAATGACTCCACTAAATGCTATAAAATATCAATATTTTAATAATAGAATCAGCATTATTGCTTGGACCAATTATCATTAGTTGGCACTCTAAGGGTATACACGGCTCTAATAAGGCATCTTGTCGGCTTAACTGATTAACCGGGGTAAAATCTTTACCTAGCGGTCGGCATACCTCCTTGTAGTCTGGTTAGCGGGATTCACCATTTTCAGGAGGCGTAAGACTCCAACGAAGCTATCTCCCGCTAACCCCGACGGTTGTCTTTGAACTCATACAACATCCAAGAGTTCAAATTCCAGGTTTATCTCCACCTCCTCATGCATCCCTATACTTCGTTTAACCTATCCTATCTTTTTTCTACTCTGAACGACGTTAATAAAAAGGGTGGCACCTGAGCTTAGTCTTTCACTTATTCCTGACAATATTCAAATCGAGATACTCCTTATGCGTATTTAAACTGCAGAACTTCACACGAAAATTTGTTGGTATTTTTGGTTTCGTTCCACTTCATTTGATTTGACACCACTGTTCATCAACTTTGGCGATAAGCTCTTGATTTTTATTTAAGTGAAGCATTGGGTCAGTATAGCAATTGATGTCTTGTTATGGTTTAGTGAATGGCGAACACTAATTTTGTATACATACTTGTATATACTTTCCTCTTACTACAAAAAAACCCACTAGCCACTAGATAAGATTTTTTCCCACCAGTTCTAGTGATAAAACCGCTAAGATCACCATTGCTGGACTGCAAGCACGCACGCTATGCTGTATACAAAACTTACACAACAACGAACTACCCTCTCTTAACATAAAGCAAACAAAGCAACTTTTTTTTTTGTGAAAATTTGATTTTTGTCATTTTTAGATGCAAATCTTTTATAAAGAAATAAAAAAATGGTGAACAAGCCCATTATGCGCAGAATTCAAAAACGGCTGCGCAACTCTCGAAAAATTAGTGCGTGGCCGCGAACCTGCGCAGCTTAGAGGGAACATTGCTTACGATATGCGAAAAAAAAACAATTTTCATCGTTAGAGTGCTAAAGGCTTCAAAGACTGCAAAAATGTCATCAAAATAACTTGCATCTGTTGTTAATAACTCGTACTGATATTTATATTTGATAGGCGCCCAACTACCACCCCAGAGGTCTGTGATTCGATTCCACGGGGCAGAAATTACCTACTGTCTCTTCTGTTAGCGCGTCAAAGTACAATATGCATGGAAAGCACGACCAGGTCAGCGTTCAAGCATCCCCTCTGACTTTTAGCCTTTCACATAAAAAAACAGTACATCCAACTCCTAATTTGTACCCTTCAATAAAATAGGTGTATAATAAAAAAAATATATTTTTTTAGGTGTACCAATTTGTAACTCCAGAATTTCGTTAAACCCTCACGACTAAACATTCCTGCTTCCAGCAAAATCTACTTCCAACTTGATCAAACTTTCATACTAAGATCCAACCAATTAATTATAGTTCAATAACTTTTGCAGTCTAATAACGTTGATGTTATGCATATCGAAAATCATACCCAAATTGGACTACACCACCTCCACCCCTGCCACTCGATCAATATTGACCGGAAAGATTGGTCAACCACACACACACACCCAAACAAGCAGACAAACATTACACCAAAAATAATTAATATAATCAGATAACACTCATAACCGATTCCAATCAAGACAAGGAAGCTCATCACTTATTTGGTTAATTCCATAACAAGAATCCTCGTCCTCGGCTTGTGATCCTTCCTCTCTCTCTCATAATTCATATCTTCCAAATTAGCATCTCTGAGCATCGCTGGGGCCGAATAGACTTAATCAGGAAAGGAATTCACGTCTGACAAAGCGCAGCAAAATACCAGACCAAGTTCCGGGATTTATGTAGGATATCCAGAATCGTGTGTCCTGCCAGGTCGCAGCAATCACGTAGATTGAGATAAATCTGTTATTAAATCAAGATTGCACTTGAATCCTCGCTGTAGAAGATCCTGGACGACGACAACTATAAGTAAATATCCTTGTGTATCATGCTTCGAGTGATGGTGGGTTAGAAATTGCCAGGATACTGTCTCGGCTGGGCTTTGTGTGTATCTCTATGCTGGGAAGGAACTGAATCATTCTAGCGTCTTAATTAATGTATGGATTGGCTTTTGGTTGGGACATGGGCTTTCGTGCTGTGGTTGTAATTAAAGAGTTGAGGACATGGAATGCTGTCTGTATTGGGGTGGATCAAGTGGAAGGATGTAGCTAGTCGCAGATGCAAGATTTAATGGAATTGATGATGATTTTTCGCTCAAATGCATTCCAGTTAAATCCCGAAATGGAAGCATCTTCAAGACCTGATGCAATTGAGATAAACTGCTTCGAGTCTAATTAAATTTAACGACAGCAGAAACGGAAATGAATTTAAGAAAAGAACCAACGAAGCTTTTTTTACCACCTCAATTCAAGAATATTACACGTTCCACAACGAAAGTCCAGCAGCCATCGTACATCCATCGATTATGGATTCCTATGTATAGTAGTATTGTAGACTGTGGGCCGTGGATTTTATGAGGCCTGCAATGAAATGGAATTTATGGAGTTGCACTTTTATGGTTCAACTCTTTTGTAAATGCTGAATTTCGATTTGGGGCTCCTCTGGAATATGTTCATCCACCAACTGCAGATTGCCTACTAAGTGAAAGACGATCGAAGGAGCAATCAGACGACGGACGACGGCGATGATGAAAAGAAACGAAAAAAAAAAACGAAGCACGAAACGTTTTCTAGCTCAGTTGCAAGTCAATTAAAATAGCATTTGGTAAGTTGCCAGAACAATGAGCCATTAATCAACTCCGATCTTCTGACGCTGACGCACAAGCATAACTCTTTCGTTCATTTTCATGTGGTCTCCCTCTCCTCATCAGCGAGCGCGGTAATCTTGCCTCATGTCTAGCCTCGACTCTTGTTAAGTTACACACCATTAGCCTGCGGAGCCCTGATCCCCAATACCCGAATGGTATCCATCCAAGGTAGAGATTGCCTAGAGAGTACAGCAAGTATTACAAATGAATAATGCCCACCTTCCTGCGCAGTGCTGCTATTGTGCCTATTACCATTTCCTCGAGGAGGAATCTATAAATCTAGCAAAAGTAGAAAAGTCTTAAAAAGTAGTCTCAAAAGCGTGGGCCACAACCATCTTATGAGAAATTATGAAATTTTGATTATAACAAAATGTGGGTGTTTTGTGTGAAGTGAAGACTCCAAATTTTTTTCCTTCCTGTTTCTTACACGTCCATTCTTTCAGGTTTTTGGTGTATACGCAAATTAGTCGTAGGTTTTAATTTCGGGTATACAAAGTTATAATTGAGGATTTGTGTGTCATGTTTAGCGGATACTTTCACTTATACCGTCCATTAAAAAAAATTATATTAAGTCTTAATTACATGAAAAAAGTATGAAATGTTTTTTTTTTCATGGATAATTATGGCCAAGAAATATTTTTTTTTCGCATATTTTTCAGAATTTATATTATCTCTTTTCTTTCTTCGTATTATTATGAATAATTTCGTTTAATGAATGGCGTTTTCGTGTGTGTTTACTCTTGGTGTAAGAAAGGCGCATTTAACAGATTCGAAAATAATTTATAGATCGCTAAATTAATAAACAAATTTTTTTTTTGGTTTATGTGAAAGTGTTAATCATGGATGTGTATTAAAAGTGTGACAGTGCAGCTGAAAATGGATGAGATTTCATCAGAAATGTCGTGGAATTTTTTTTTGAATTTTTAACAGGAAATAATGTCACAATTAAATTATGTGTTATTTTTTTTTCTTGGGGGTGTTGTTACACCTGTTTTATTACATTTGTCTTATTTTCCAACCATTCAACCATTTCCGATTCGTAGTTCATCTAATAAATATAATTGGAGTGTCTGTCTGTGATTTCAAAATAATTGTCATTTTCTAAGTTCATATGGTTATTTACACGATATTAACACGAAATCAAGTATTTTTAAAATTTTTGTCTGTCTGTATGTCTGTATGTCTGTATGTCTGTATGTCTGTATGTCTGTATGTCTGTATGTCTGTCTGTCTGTTTGTCCGGGCTAATCTCGGAAACGGCTTATCCGATTGCGATGGGACTTTCACTGGAAGATTCAGTATTTTCTTGGGCATGTTTTAGGCTATTTTTTTTACTAGGATCCAACTATCGGATCCGATTATCGGGCCCGATTACCGTGTTCGACTACCAGATTAGACCGAAAACTTGAACCTTGCAACTTGATTTTTACCCACTTCCATATAACCGATCAACTTCAAATTTTGCACATATGTATAGTTCGCGTGACAATGCAATTTAACCATTTTTGGAAAAAAATCAACATGGCGGTTCCAAGATGGCGGCCGAATTTTGCAATTGTGTTCCCGGACCCCCCGACATGGATATCAAATGAAAGGGTAAGACAAGTACATTACAATAAGCTATGTGGGGTCATTCAAAATTCAAAATGGTGGCCAGCACAAAATGGCGGATTATTCTCCGGTATGGGCATCAAATGAAAGCGAGTATAGTGCAGTAAGCGGTGTGCCGTCATTTTAAATATAATATGACGGTCACTACAAAGTGGTGGAAGACATATAATAGACTAAAAAGTAGAAAATAAAAAATATAGTCTAAAAAAACTAAAAAATACGCTTTTATTTTAAAATAAACTAAAAAGTAAAAAATAATTTTGAATGTAAAGTTTTTATTGCTCCAGCCAGTATATAATAACAACCTAGCTACCTACGTACCAACAACGGCTAATCCGATTGCGATGGGATTTTCACGGGAAGATTCAGTATTTTCTTGGGCATGTTCTAGGCTTCACTCGGTTCCGACTATTGATTCAGGCGGAAAACTTGATGCGATAGTCGCAGAAAAGCCAGTGGAAACTTTTTTTATCATTCCAATTGTAAACCTCAAAGCTCGGAACAGTTAATCCGATTTTAGGACTTTAACGGGATGATTCAGAATCTTCTTAGGCGTTTAGCATACTTTTCACTATTATCCGACTGTCGTGTTAGACCGAAAACATGACTCGATAATCGAAGGAACGCGAATGAAATGCTGTCACGGCAAGATATTGTTCTTTCAATTTGCGGAAATACTGCGAAGATTATGGTTTGTCATCTCCGCAAATGATCGATAGGTCTGATGAAAATTAAAACAGAGAATATATCGAACTCAATAAACAAATGGGAACAAAATGTTGAGGACGCTATTGGGCAAGTTCCGCACAGGGTGAGGCACGTGTTCTGAATGTGATTGTTGTGCGTGTAGCACACAATTTTTCCGATAGGTGGCGCTCAACACCGCATTTTAAAAAAGTTCTAACACATTTTTTATAAGTAACTTTAAATTTTTTTATTTGTTTTATGTGGCAGTGCCAAGCTCAGGAATCACCCTTTGTACTACCAGTCCGTTGTCGTTTGCACGTCATGGCGCAATGTCTAGCAGGGAGCTTAGTAAGGGGGGAATAGGTTAAGGGTTATGGGGGTTCGGAGGGGTTGCTGAAGAAGGTGCGGATTAACCCTGCGTTTGAACTCTTGGATATTGTAGGAGGTCGGAAATACTGACTGTGAGAGATTATTCTATAGTCGAGTTGTGTGCCCTAAATTATGTTTTGCAAATTTGTTATTTTTTTCATTATACCTATTTCCTATCCCGGACTGTGCACACATTAGTTTTTTTATTAAAAGGCGTTGCAACGCACGCGGGTTTTTGCTAGTATTTGATATAGTTAATTAAGTTTAAGTGCAGTTGGGCAAGTTTATGCAAATTCGATGTTACATCATCTCTTTCATCAAAATATTACCCTAATTCCTCCATAAGCCTACAAAACCTACATTGAGCCCCTCCTCAAACCTTCTTCTTCTTCCAATGGCGCTACAGCTCATGTCGAACTTTGGCCTACTCTAATCATTTCCTCCAGTCGCGCAGTGGTTCCAAATGCCGAAAAGGTGGCCAAAAGTCCTTAAAATCGATCTTTGATTTGGGGACTCTTTGTGTCTAGTTATGAAGGTTAGTACCTAAGGTATTAGAAACAGCATTTTATAACGGTCAAACTTGCGAGGGGGGCTCTCGGGAACCATTGTTACGTGAGCGTCTGGCACACGAGGGCCTCGGCTCGGTACATAGTAGTGTTGAGCCGGACTTACACGAGGCAGTACATTTTTCCCTTACACGATGTAAATTGTACTGAGGCCTCAATTATTTTAAATGTCCCGGTTCAAAAATAATGTCCTACTGGTATATGAGCCGAGCGTGTATCGAGAAAAATGAATCGAGGTGTGATTGTAAATTTCTTCCTTCTTTTGCGGCAGTAAAATATCCAATTTGAACTGCGGCGAGGGGAGATTGTAAACACGAACGGGAGAAACATTTCTCACTTCTTTTGCGGCAGTAATTCAAACCGAACCGTGGTGAGATTGTAAATACGAACTGGATGGAGAGACATTTCTTACATTTTTCGAGGGAGTGAAGTTTTGTACTTGAGGACAATTCTCACATTTTTCGATGGAGGGAAGTTTTGTAGTGAAGAGATAATTCTTACATTTTTCGAGGGAGGGAAGTTTTGTAGTGAAGAGACAATTCTTACATTTTTCGAGGGAGGGAAGTTTTGTCCTGGAGAGACAATTCTTACATTTTTCGAGGGAGGGAAGTTTTGTCCTGGAGAGATAATTCTTACATTTTTCGAGGTAGTGAAATTTTATAGTGGAGAAACATTTCTTATTTCTTTTGACGCATCAAAATTCCCAACTTTAAATTAGGCGAGGTGAGATTGTAAAATATAAATATACTTTCTGGAGGCATAGGTTTCGTACCTACTCTGAGACAGTAGAATCAAACCCATAATAAAAGCTTTACATTGGTATATATTTATTTTCTTTTTTTCTTTAATTTGATTGTTTTTGTCATTTTGGTGAGGGACTTAAATTAAGCTAGCTTTTTATAGACAAAAACGTAAGTAAACAAAATTGTTTTTATTTAAATTTTTTCGTAAGGCAGTTTAAAAAAAAATAACTACTTTTCTTCTTACACGAAAAAAATGTAAAAAAGCATTATACTATTTTTTTTCTCCTACATACGTATGTCACGTCTGCATATGTATTTATTTTTTAACCAACATTTATAATATTCATTTCTTTTTTTCTATGATTGTTCCTTAATAAAATATATTAAGAATGGCTGAGGAGAAAAAGACATCGAGGGCATGGGTATATTTTGTGGACTTAAAAAATGATAAAGCTAAATGCAATTTCTGTGCTAAAGTTTTGTCTTACAAAGGTGGCTGTTCTTACAATCTAATTCGGCACACAAAGAGCAAGCAACCTCATGTTTTCTCTGCAATTTGTGAATCTCAGATTGTAAACACCGATAGCATCAGAAATGCTTCGCTTACTTCCACTTCAACATGCACCACTTCAAATGCACCGTAACCCGAAACACCTGAATTTTGCACGCCCTCCACCTCATATACTAATAGATATTTATCCTACGTGCACCTCGCCTCATTTCAATTTGAGAATTTTACTGCCTTAAAAAAAGTAAGAGAGCATAAACCGACCAATGCGATAACCACACCTCGCCTCATTTGAAGTGAGACATTGTAGTGGTTCAAAAGGAAAAAGAGGCTCCTCTTACAAACTCATTTTATAATCGTGTCCTACCCAACACTAGTACATAGTGAAACGGGTTTTTTGTGTTAACAGTCAGCGCCGGCCCTAGGGTAGAGCGAGTGGAGCGGCCGATCCATGCGCCAGGTGGCAAGGAGCGCCAAATGAATGTGACAATTTCGAGCGAAAAATAGAATTTTGATGGCGCGTCGTTTTTTCCGTGCCGTGCCTGAACTTTGAGGTCTCCAATTGGTATGATAAAAAAAAGTTTCCACTCGCTTTCCTGCGATGATCGGGTCAAGTTTTCGGTTTGAGCCGATAGTCGAATGCCACAGCCGGATCCGATAGTCAGATCGGAGCGAAAAGGCAGCCTAAAATACGCCCAAGAAAATACTGAATGTTCCCGTGGAAGTCCCATTGCAATCGGATTAGCCGTTTCCGAGATTAGCGTGGAAAAACAGACAGACAAAAATTTAAAAATACTTGAATTTGCCGTAATAGCATGTATGAGACTAGAAAATGACAATTATATTAAAATCACAAAAGACACTCCAATTATATTAATACAGAAAAAGGGCGCCAAAAAACAAACTCGCTCCACCCTGACCAATGGCTAGGGCCGGCGCTGTTAACAGTGACCTGAAATCGTTTGAAATGGCTTCTGCTAACGAAAGTAAGTACCTACTTTTAAAGGTTATTTCATATTGAAAATAAATTTTCTTAATTATTTTAGTAAAGTACCATTCAAAACAAGTTTTTTTTATACCCGAATAAAAATAAAAAACGGCCTTATAAAGGGCGAACACCGGCCGCTTGGCTTTTTAAGGGGCATATGATGGCGGTAGAGTTTTTAACCATTTTTAATGGGAGCACATACGGCCTTACAACGGCCAAATTGTACCAAAAGATTTAAAAGGCCAAGTACTTAGCTGTAGAAACGGGCATTTGACGGGAAATTTGAGCCAAAAAAAGAATCTGCACCAAATGTATTGTTTAATGTGTTTTATGGGAACTTCATCATCAAGAGAAACGAGCTCGCCTCGCTATTTTAGTGGGAAATTTTGTTATTTAACGGCTTGAAAAAAAACACAACCGAAAAAAAATCAAACATTTAATTGCAGTGAAATATATTTTCTTATAGGAGGGCGAATATCCACGTTGCTGCCACTGTACCACCGTCGTATACCCGTAATAGCAACCATACGGCCGCCGTACCACCGTCGTATGGCCGTTATTGGAACTGTAAGGCCGTTGTTTCACCGTCAATCGCCCCCTGTACGGCCGTACTGTCCTGCAACGAGCCTTCTGTTAACCGCCAGATGGCCGAGGACTATGTTTCAGTCACAGTCGGCATTTGCCCGTTCTAAGGCCATCATTTATTTTTACTAGGGTAACTTCCCGTTATAAACGTCAATGTTTAAAACGACATTACTCAAAAGTCACACGACATCCCACTCTCTAACAATTTTTGCCGAATTCTTGAGATTTTTCTCTATAATTTGGAAGTTTCAAAAGTTGCCCCAGTTTGCCCCAATTTTTGAACAAAAATAAATTAAATTAAAAAGTCATGAAATTCAGTGGCCACTTTATAGAACTTTGTCCGCCATTTTTTTTATCCCCCATTTTGTTTTTTTAAATTTTGACTAGCAATTCGTAATCAGCAGACTCGAAATACTCTTCATACGAAATTTCATAAAAATCACTTTATAAAAATGCTGTCCGCCATATTGGATCCGCCATTTTGTTTTTTTTATTTTAAGTGAAGATTCGTAATTAGCGACCTCAAAATACTATTTGTACGTAATTTCATACAATTTGAATAACGTCTACATATTTTGGCCACCTTTTCGGCATTTGGAACCACTGTGATTCGTCCCGATTTCTGGCTTGCATTCTCCTTCAACATGTAGAAAAGTGTATCCGCACCAGTCGTATAGCAACAGGGCTCCTGGACCAGTGACGTCATCGGTTGTGGGCTCGGGTATGGGCTTTATCCTACCCAAGACCGATTCCCACCCAAGATTCCCCCCGGCATGAAAGCCCACCCGAAACACATTAACCCAACCCAGCGAAGTTTACCTAGTTTAACATAAGGTGGCGTTCACATCGAAGGCTTACCAGCAGGTTCTTGTTAAAGATCACACCCGATCCCACAACCGGTGACGTCACTGGCCCAGGAGCCCTGTTGCTATACTACTCGCATCTGCTGCAACCGCATCCGTGCACCTTTCCCTCGGCTTGCTTATGGGTCTTTATAGTTCGATGATGTCAGTGAAAACCTTCGCCTTTGCTGCTATTTCTTCTGGCATGCGCTCGACGTGTCCAACTCAGCGAAGTCTATTGAGCTTTACGAACGTCATTAAGTCTATGTCGTCGCTGTTATACATATCTGATTCTGCATGTCCTTCCTGACAAATTGGGCCTATTATGCTTCTTAAAATTTTTTTTTCAAAGGAAATTTTCCTTTAGGAATTTAATCTTTGTGTGAGCATCCATGTTTCACTCCTGTAGTATATAACAGGGTGAATTAAGGTATTATATAGGGTAAACTTCGTCTTTCAATGTATTGGTCGAGATTTCAGCAATTTACGATGTGCGAAAAAGGTATTATTTCCTAGTTTCCTTATTTCTCCTACTGATTTCTTTAGCTCTTCGTTTTTATTCGACACGGTTGGGTCAGCTGGTCTACTACTTCTAAGTTATGTTCATCTTACGTCAAGTTGATTCGTTGATCAATTGACGTTTTCTAATAACTGCCTCCAAGGTTAAGTTCAATAGCATAGGTGCCAGCTTATCCCCTTGTTTGAGCCATTGATTAACTTGGAAGGCATCTGCTAGAGTGTTCTGAACTCTTACTCGGTCATTAGTGTTGAGGGTTGTATCAGACGTACTACGAAGTAGCTTTTCTTTCTTTGGATGCAGTTGTATGCCTGCTTTAAGGCAGCCCCTTCAAATACAACTCCTTTATGCCTCCAGGGCTACAAAAACCACCCTAGTGTAGCTAGATGAAGTACAAAAAGGGGTGCTCAAACTAATCGGTGATGACTCTATTTGCTTGACGATCCACCTTTGAACAAATGCAGGAATGTGGGAGCAATTGCAAAATTTTATCGCTACTTTCCACTGAAATAAACGCTCTCTTCTCCCGTTTAGTTCTCTTGGCTAATTCTCTACCTACAACTCCCTATTCACGCACGCAACAGACAAGAAATCCATTCATTAATAGAACACCTCCATTCAGCGTAAGCCAGTGTCAACTGTGATTCCAAAAACCCTAAGCCTGAAACTGCAGACTACAAAACTAGCCTTGTCCTGGAAGATCTATAGCAAAACAAAATCCCTTCGCAACTATTCAGGAAACAGCATTGTAGCTTGAAATTGATCAGTCAACTATTCATGGACAAATGTATGGCGCCATTGGTCAAGTTAGAAAATGGGATCAAAAAGTTCGTCACAAACATTCCGAATCAAATCGTGCGAAGAGAGAGAGAACGCATGCACTTCTGTGATCTGCCGTTTCAGAAAAGCACTATTTTTGGACAGAATAGTTACGTTGGGTTCACTAAAAAACCTCAAGTGCCACATGGAGTGGGGAAAGAAAGAATGATTTATCTTTTGATCTTTTTTTGATCTTTTCATCCCAAATCATCCAAAATATGATAACAAAAGAACTCTTCTGTCGACAGCTTGGGCACGTTAACTTAGCAGTAGGAAAAAAACGACAATTTTTGGTTTCAATGCGAAAAGCGTGCTTTCATCATTGAACATTAGCAGTCCACCAGGCCATACATGTCATGTCGCAATGTGTACCAACAAGCTTAGACCAAAGAATTAGTAGAGTATAACATAAGCTATGAGGAATCTTAAAGTGCTGGCGGAGTAGGCAAGAGGTCTCCATATGCGAGCGATCCATTAGTCCAAATGACTTCAAGCTAAGTCGAAAGCTCACTGTATGTGGAAAAACTCGGATGGACTCATGGCCGAATTGAATTTGAATTGAAATGAGCAATTTATTAGCTTGGTCGTGATCAAGAAATGAGTCGAGTCCCCTAACCTACTACACTTGCCGTGTGCAATCCCCGATCCAAACTCTTCCAGGCCTGATTCATAATGAAAGCTTCAGGCTGCAAGCGCTTTCAAAATTAGAACTATAGGATTTATGTACAAGTAGTCATATTGGAAGCTCACAACTCGACTGAGCAAAATGGTCTGGAGCCAAATGGACTCAGCCCGTTTAGATCGGTCGTGTATGGGGCCCTTTACGTTTGAACGGTGGGGCTAGTCTTGTCTTGCGAGAAAAATATTGTCGTGAAGGCACGATAGTTCTTATTTCAATGGAATAGTCATTATTGATAGAATTTTGACAGTGCTACTACAGTCCCACATTGGCGGAATGTGTCTATGGTGAAGCGAACGCCAATATCCCTGATGGGATTGAGAGGGAAGGTTTTGCACCATGCCCAACCGCGTTAAGATGGTTTTGAAATTTCCCGCCGGCATTGCTTGCCTAGGAGTTAAGGCGCCCGACTACCATCACAGAGGTTCGCGGTTCGAATCAACTCAGCCACATGGCCCTTCGTCTTTACAATTCTCCAATCTAGATAACTTTCCTTATTTCTTGTCTTCCCTCTTTACAAAAATTCCCTGCCCTCTCCGCCCTCGGCTCTAAACATCATAAGCATCAAGGAAGCCATCTCCTGTCCAATACCTGAAGTCAGCGTTTTGTCGCGGTAATAATGGATTGGAGCCATTGGAATAAAAACCGTGTGTTGGCTTTGTCAGTTCCACCATTTTTCTCTCTACATCTTCCCGATTCGATACTGTATTTTAATACTTTATTTATAACGTTTTCAAAAACCCTTTCCAATAATACATTCAAGCAACAAATTTCAATTTCCTTTTTCCCGCCTAAAACATTTTGGGTGGAAAAAACGTCCAATTCCGACATTTAACGCAGACAATAAATTTAACTTCGATGTTCCTATCCTACATACTAGACTTAACATAATCCACCCCCCAAAACACGTATCTCTGTCTCTTATGATATGGGTGTGATCATCATAAAAATGCCAACCCCAGCAACACCCTCTGGAACTACTCGAGAATTTTTTCCAAATCGGCTTAAGTTAATTCCTGAGATTAGCAACTAGATACGCTCTTCACATTCTTGTCATCGTCAATGTCGTTTCAAATTCTCTCTAAAATGTAAAATCTTCATATTTAATTATCCATTACAACAACAACAACAAAAAAACATCACAAAGGATTATCCCAAAAATAACACACTTCAACAAAAATAAAACCCTTTTTGCAGTTGTTGTCTTGAGTAACGATGTGTGAGTGTGAATCCTTGAAAAATCCTCCATCGCTATTGAAAATTGCTTGAAAAAATTTAACAGGTTTTCCTTTTGCATTTTCTCTCTCCCACCCCCGCAAAGCCGCATAAAAATAATGACATGGCGCTTAATTTTTGTTACACACTGATACACTTCCTTCTCATCCATCTCATCTGCTTTGGCCATTATTGAATTTTATATTTCATCCTAGATATGACAGGAAGATTACAGTAAATAGGGTATCACGTACGGTCCTTAGACGTGCCTCTCCATGTCATTCCCTTGCACGAGGTTTTTCGGTATTTAGGAAAACGACATCAGAAAATCGCTTTTATACTATTTTATCATTCATTTCATGGCGCATTATTGGATATTTGATAAGACAAAATAATACTTTATTCTCATTTAATGTCTTGTGGAGTCGTGGTTATTTTTGGGGATGCATAGCAGGTAGTGGTGGGTGTTGTGTGTGGAGGTTGATATTTCGCATTTTCCATTAGGATAATAGATTTTATTTCTTGAAGTATTTTCGTGATGTTTTTAGTTGTGATGGTGGTGGTCGAGATGGAGAATGTTATTAAAGCATATTGTACACAATTGATTTAACATTGTAGGCACAAATAATATCCCTAGGGTCTAGACTAGACTGCAGCACCCATGTCCGAGGGGACATAAATATTTAGGGAGTGATATTCCGAGAACAAGTCTTTTTATGAACTCGAGAAGTCAGCCTCAAATTTGTCAGGATTTACGGCAGCAGCGTCACAGAAATGATTTAGGGAACTTTGGCATAAAATTCGCAAAAATAATGCCAGGACATTATACAGACCTGTATGATAGACGAGCTCCCTATTAGTGATCAGATCAGATTCAGAATTAAATCTAGACTTCATAATAAGGCAAAGGCGTACCCAGGATTTTTTTTTCGGAGGGGTCCGCCCAAAATTTTAAGAAAAACTCATTAGACAGCAAAAATGATTTTTTTTTATTAATCATATGTTTTTTAATTATTTTTTCATTACATAAACCGAGACTATGCAATGAAAGTAGCATAGCTATATCACTCCGAGCGCCGTGACGTTATCGGTTGTCGTTTCGGGAGGTAAGCTTTTAAGAATTTCGAGGTGTCTTGGATATGAGCTTTCGCGTTGAGGAATTTGGTTGAACTGTGTCTCGGATAGGTTTTTGCGTCAGGTCAGCTGCCGAGCTGGGGGTCGAATCTTTAGCTGAACTTCTCTGTGCCTTCGGTGGGATTTTGTAGGAAATTTGATCCGGGTGCCAGTTCTAGATGGGATTCGACTGGATGATTTTTGGTTTGCGTCTCCGTTAAGCTTATATGCAATATAATTTAGCTAACGATATCAATATTATTTTAGTGTCCATGAATTCTAGAAGGTTTTGGAAGGAAATATAAAAGTTGAAGGGAGAAAATTTCACCAAAAATCGCGTGCGGGCAACGGTTTCCGAGATATAAGCAATTCTATGTTTTTAAGCAATATTGTTAAGTTAAGTTTTCAACGGCCACGGATTCCACGGATGTGTATGAAAAATTTCAGTAAAAATTGACCTATGAAGAACGAGCAGTTAGATGACTTATTAGATGATCTACAAATTGGATAAAAATGCAACTAAAAGCTTTTATCACAGTCGACTGCCGGAAACTATGGTTGCTTTATTCTCAACTTTTGACATGCCTGCTGCGCTATATCAATATTGCGGCTTTCTTGTAACTCTTCCAACGTTGGCACAATGGCACCGCGAATAACTGTATCAACTTTGTTCACCCACCGACTTTCAAACATTGCTGCGGAACTGTTGGTTGGAAGAAGTTCTCGTACGTGTCTTTTCAGGACATCTGTACGCTGAGCTGACGTGTGAAAGAAACTACCGATCGACTGCACTACATCAACTCAATTGCGAATGTCAGCTTGGGAGCAAGTGAGTGTGTACTGCAGTGCACGTAGAGTGCTAAGGCGGATTCTTCATTACTGCTGCCGTCGTATCCTTCTCAAACTACATAGCTGTATTCTATTCCGTTCTTCTTTAAACCTCTTACAATAAGATTAGGCGAACATCTCCCTGTCATGTCAGTAGTCGGAACAAGCTCCAAAAATGCTTCTGTGACTACATGCTTCTTTAATTGTACTGCTCCATGGCGTTATCTCGCTTGTCGCTCGGTGCGAAACTTTAGACAATGGGCTGGCGTGCACCGATCATTACGTCAACACTAAAAAACGATTTTTAGGAAAGGGAGTAAAAGGAACGTTTAAAAAAAAATTTTGGAGTGAAAACTAACACTTACACAAATGCTTCTGCTTACTATACCGTGACAGGATAATAAAGTTAATCTTGGTGAAGGAATACCCATGTACGCCAATAACATCGTAGAAAATATATTTTTTTGGTGTTGACGTAATGATCCGTGTACTCCAGCGCAATGAGCTTCCAATGACATAAGTGTCTTTCATTGCCTTTATATCGCGGGGTGTTTGAACCCCCAGTACACGCCCTGAGTACGCCTATGTAATAGGGGTATTCATGTCACTTTTGACTTTGTTCGTAGTCTTCGTAGCTTCGTAGCTCATACAACATTCGTAGGTAGTGAATCCGGGACAGTTTTTGATGACACTCTGTGGGATTTAATAGCCAAAAGGAGAACTTGACTGTAACAATGTCAAAGCTCTATTAATACAAGTCTGGGCACAAACCCACGATTTTGGAACCGTCCGTATACAAAAGGCTGCGTTTCTTCTAATAGTCCGGGTAAATTAACAAAAAAAAACGCACGAAAGGAGACAAAATTCCAAAATGGCTGAAAATTAGAGGACAGCTTCCTTGGGACTTTCTAAGAAAACAATTTCGGAATCACAAAAAAAACAACATGGCCGCCGGAGATATCACTTTTTGGCAAAAAAAATCACTCAAAAACTGGTTTATTCGAAAAAAAAATTTTGATCAGTCAATACAAAACATTATTGCCTACCCCTCTTGAATTTTTTTTCGAAAACCTTGACCTTTCCGAATTATTCAAAGTATTTTTTGGCCGAAATGTGATTTTTGGAAACTTTGACCTTGAATAATTTCGAAAGGGTTAGGTTTTCGCAAAAATGACAAGAGGCCCTTTTTATAGGCAATAACTTTTCGTATTGACTGATCAAATTTTTTTTTCGAAAAACCCAGTTTTTGAGTGATTTTTTTTGCCAAAAAGTCATATCTCCGGCGGCCATGTTGTTTTTTTTTGTGATTCCGAAATTGTTTTCTTAAAAATTCCCAAGGAAGCTGTCCTCTAATTTTCAGCCATTTTGGAATTGTGTATCCTTAAAATGCTAATTTCACCGCACTATAAAGAGAAGCCTGCCGTACTGCCATTCTGACCGACCTCTGATAACCGTCATAAATGGTTTGTCGAAGTCCAGACTGGGAGGAATGGTTCTGTACAATGAGAGCATTTACTGCAGGTAACTTCCTTCTTCACTACCAGATGGAGCGGAGGAAGGTTCAGTAGAGCTTCCATGTCACGAGTGCCGGCAAGTTGCTAGACAAACCGAATCCCTTGTGATCTTTTTTACATATGCTTCCAAATTTCAATATTGAATGACAGTCATTAATCACAAAAATTTTGCTTCGCATTCTACATTTTCGGAGTAGATTAAAAACGAATTTCAAATCAGTCATCGACCCAAAGTCTTAATAAAAGTCGACATATTAAAAATTGCCTTCGTGCAGCGCTCAACTTCTTAGCTTAAACTATTCTCCTATCAGTTGTTTATCACTCTCTTGAGCCATAAAAACAATATCACATAAGTAAATGATCCACAAAAACTCTGGGGTAAAATTTTAATGTTATTTTAGCTGCAATTATAACAGCAAAACGATTGTGTTTCGCCAGCATTCTTCTAGACCCCTCCAGGCTTTCAGTATCCGTCATCTGTCAATGGTTCTGCGATAAATTAGCACCAATTTTGAATCGCAAGTGCGACACTGAAACAGATGAGAGATGAACAGACACAATTTTATCAAAAATCCAAATAGCGTCAAATATTTGCCTTGAGATGATTATCTGCCATAGGGCAACAGCCAAACAACACACGCTTTCCACGCTCCGCCCCGGCGCGGCATCATCGGTCGGCGCTGACTGCGCCGCATGGGAAATTCCATTCAGAATGAACAGCACAAGAACAGAATGAGGCTGCGTCTTACACGAATTATAATAATCTTCAGAAAAGATCCAAGATTCCCGATAATCCGACTGGCTTTAAGCTTAAGGAGCATGCGCAATCGGACTGTGTGAGTAATGAGCGCTATGTAGATAGATGGTGCTGGGTGCTGGGTGCTGCTGGTGCTCCACAATCTGCAGAATGACTAAGGGGCAAAAAATAATTCACTTCGCGGTTGTGTCCGTCATCAATGAAATTCCCTGTAAGAAGTTTAACCGAGATTCCGATTGGGGTTTATTATTATTACGGTGAACTCAATTGGAGAAAGTCTGGTTTATCTTCAAGATGACGGGAAGCCAGCAAAAATAGAGGCCTCCGTCACAGCCCCAGCCCCAGCCCGCCCGCTCTTGATTAGATCTAATACCGCAAATCTAAGTGCGGAGGTGACTAATTGAGTTTTGTGATTGCGCGATAAAGCGAAGCTCTCTCGGCTTTTTTTTGGGTGCTCCTCTAGTGGTGTGGTGGTGGTTATTGTTGGCGCGATAGTTGGAGGGGAAGCGGGACAGGAAGCGCGAAATGAATTATTGTAATCAACCCCCATTTATCAATTAAATTTAACGGAAAATCGATAAACATATGGCGGCGGGGTACCGTAGCGCTGTGTGTGGACTTCCGAAGAATGAATAATAATGGAAAATTACCCACGGCCACCACGGCACTGGGTCGAAGTCTATGCTGCAAATAACTTTTTTTTTTCGTTCTTGCTGCCTGCTGATTTATTTTTTTTTGCCGAAGTCCCATGTGCTGACAATTTTTGAGATAAAATAAATTTTTTTTTCGTTCGTTTTTTTGCATCCTGGTTGCGAGTCGCGAATCTTGTGTCTTCTGAGACTTTTTGACACTTTGGTGACATTCCAATTTTGTAAAAATTTGTTAGATTTGAAACTTTGCCAGGCGATGTTAAGTGAGGAAAGATGCTTTTCTTTAGATAATTTCTCTTTTGTACAAACACAATACGTCTTCTATGTCGAATAGTTTTATGCTTTTTGGTTGTTTTAATTGAAATTGGTGTGAAGGGGAAAGTTTTTATTTGTTAACACTTTTGTTTTTGTTGTTGCCATGGTGACTGATGTTGTTTTGTAAATTGAATGCGATTTAATTTTAATGGGGGGTGTTAGAAATATATTTGATTGATATTCATGTCGCGACAACAGGAATTTCTAATTAAAATTGCTCTTTTAAAAGTTTTTTTAACGATCCTTGATTGTTTTCGTGTCGTCGCCTTTAATGGCATTACGGTCCTTCTGAAGTCTTTACTCAGGCCTCTTGAAGTCTTTTCTTCCAGTATTCTGTACGCTTTTCTACTTCTCTCAAGATCGTTATATGTATGTACATAGTTTTCGTAAATCTTCTAGAAGCTCAAGCTATTAGTTCATATGTATATAGTGACTCAAAGCTTGTAAAAGGAATGCTTCGATTCCGTAGAGCTAACACCAGCAACATTGCTTGCGAGCGGTGCGTGCGACGCTTCCACAGTATGCGACGCGTTTTTACTGACACATAATTCGTGCTTGCGTTCCGTCCCGTCTTTCACACAATATACCCCAAAAATTTAACTGACGAGTGCCTGTGTTTGTTGCGTATGCTACTTTTTGGGAATTTAGGCTATGTCGAATACAGCAATGCAGAAAAAGTTGAAAGTAAACAACTTCGGCGTTGTGTACTTTTTTTTTTTTAGGTGAAAGACTAAAGAGCTCTGAGAAAAGCCCTTTGTACTGTCGACAATCTATTTTTCGTATAGAGTGCAATGTCGAACAGCAAGCTCTAGTCGGAAGATAGTGAAGGGAGAGAGAGAGAAGTGAAGGAAGGAACTGCCACAACCAAGCCGCGATATTTTTTATTCCACCTACTTCCAACAATTACTATCGCGATTCTGGCATCGGGGCATCGAGAAACAACTCGCTGGAGTGTTATGCCTCCTGAAACGAGTTGAATCCCATCAACCAACCGATGACATGCGCTGGTAGAGCGGGGAAGGGCTGGCGGAAGGCTATGAGAGGAGGAATCAGGAATGTAAAGAGGGAAAAAAGAAAGAAGGAAAGTTGTTTAGATGGAGAAAGTGGGAAAGGCGAAAGACCGTGGTGTTGCAGATATTCGAACCTGGGACCTCTGGGATGGTAGCCAGGAGCCTTACTCCATAGACTACCGAGGCTTGCTTAGAAAAAGGTCTTCGTTTATTTAGACGATTTGGTAATGGTGTTCCCAGATTTCGAGACGCACGTAAAACTTTTCGACCAATATGCGGGCTGCCTCCACCGATAAATTTGCGCTCTAATAAGACAACGTCTAATCAACACTTTTTATGATTAGATTCACTCTTTGTTGAGAACTCGCACTCCAACTCGAACTGATGGTCACTAATTTTGAGAGATCTCTAAAGCCAAGTGTCCACTATGGAATTTTTTCGGTAGAGTGTAGAGCTCTACCTGTAGTGTGTACACTACAGCGGGTCTCTACCACTCCACCGTAGAGCTGCTCTAGAGAAATTTTGAGTACTCTACCACGCACTCTACAGACTGTGTACAATGCAGATGCGTTTTTCTCTACTGTAGAGTCATATGGTAGAGCACGCAACTGCGGCCATCAACTTTTGCATGTCATTTCATTTCCCAGTTATTCAGAGGTCCGTGCGTATACAAGTATAAACAATTTAAAGGAAATTAACAGAAATAAAAAAAAATAATAAAATGAGTTCTCGCCAAAAACAAGGTGCTGCCGTTTTATTTTTGCTCGCTTCGGATTTCCCACATGATTTTTTTGGTGCCGACGCCATTTTCCGCTATTTTTCGGTTTTATTTGTTATTTAGCACCCCGATGTAAGTACAACAATTCGAAGCGTAAATGAGAATGAATACTGTAGAGAGAAAAACTCTATTAAACATGCTTGATAGAGCGTAGAGCAAATGTAGAGCTCTACCAACACACAAAAAATTGCGTATACACTATAGTGTTTTTAGTAGAGAAAACTTTCGAGTAGAGTGGGTGTAGAGCGCATGTGTGGAGCTCTAGAGGGTGTATACACTTCTCTACGCATCTCTACACGAGAGTTTTCTCTAGCTCTACGCAAAAAACTCTATAGTGGACATTAGGCTTAAAGTGAATTATACAGGGTGCGCTATCTAGACCTTCGGTATTTCAACATTGAATAACTCTGACATTTTTCAGCCGATTTCGACAAATGTACACGATTCTGAAACGTCATTCAGTACCATTTTAGTTATGAGTTAATTTAATAAACACCGAAAGAACGTGATGAAATTGTAGCGCTTTACATTGAAAACAATCGTTCAAATGTGAACACTGTGCGTGCTTATCATAAAAAGTATCGGAGAAATTTGACGCCTTCAGACAACACAATTCGTAGTTTGGGGAAGAATTTCTTTGTATACGGGTCTGTGTAGCCACTCGCCAGCCTTCCATTCCACCGCGTCCGTGATGCTCCAATGAAGCTTTTGAAGCGAGAGTGTTGCTGAAAATCCAAATGTGTTGTATCGCCGCCGATCTCAGGAGGAAAACGTGAGTGGAACGACTCTAAGGAGGATTATAAAGCAAGATCTTCATCTCATGCCATACAAAGTGCAACTTACTCAAAGATTGTTGCCAACTGGACAAGTGGCGTCGCTTGCAATATGGAAATGTCGTCGCAAGAATGATCGATGCTGAGTCTGATTTTTGAGACAAAATTTTGATGACGGACGAAGCTCATTTTACACTCTCTGGCGGAGTGAATAAACAAAACTGTCGAATTTGGGGAACAGAAAACCCCCACGGCATTCACGAAACACCACTGCACGACAAGAAAGTCAGTGTTTGGGCCGTAGTGTGCCCAAAAGCTATCATCGTATGAGGTCTCCCATGAAACACCTCGAAACCCG